>QKRW01000033.1:0-480673 GCA_003260565.1 Monilinia fructigena
TCCGAAGGCGGGTAAGAGGACAAGACTTCGGTACGCTCGTGGAGGCCGATCGCGTTGCTGTCGTGTATCGGGAAGGGCTGGAACGGCTCGTTGCTAGGAGAATCTCCTGGGCAGCGATACACTACGGAATAATCAGCCCGCAGCATGGCGGAGCCCTCCCCAAACGCCGGCTGTAGACTTGGTAGCCTCATTCGTGTATGATGTGGAATCGGCATTCGCTCAGGGCAAGGAGGTGACGCTGGTTACACTGGACGTGCAGGGCGCGTTCGAGCGCTGCTACCCAAAAGGCTTTTGGAACGGATGCGAAAGCAGGGCTGGCCTATGGAGCTGCTCCGGCTAATCAGCTCGTTCCTAGCGGATCGCAGGGTCAAGGTCCGGCTAGGAACACACGTACACCGCAGAATCGAGGATGCAATGCGGAACCCCACAAGGTTCGCCGCTATCCCCGATTCTATACGTTCTGTATCTGGCGGAACTTCTTAATCAGGATCGCGCATTGCGCTCGGCTATGCGGACGACATTGCGATCTATAGGCTTCAAAGTCAGTGGAAAGCAACGTAGCCATGCTAGAGCCGCGGATATACGCCAGATTATGAGATGGGCGCTATGAAACAAAGTGGCCTTTGCGCCGGAGAACTGGAAATGATACACCTCTCGCGGAAACGAAACGCAAGCTCACCTAGCGTCGCAGTATCGCCGGAGCTTATCATCAGCCCAGTGACTCGGTAGGCGAGGGGCAGCCCGCCTTGCGCTGGCTTGGCGTTTGGATAGACCGCAAGCTTTCTTTTAAAAGGCATGTATCAGAACGTGCATCGAAGGCACTAAAGGTTTGCACGCCACATTAAAGGGCTGGCAGGCGTCAAGTTCGGCCCGCCCGCTGCATCGCTAAGAAAGGCTGTAATCACATGCGTACAATCTCCCCTGCTATATGGCTCGGAGATCTGGTACGGTGGCAGACTGAAACCTAGCGCAGCGGCCGGCTACAACCGCAACCAACTAGTCAGCACAAAGCTGGGCCCGCTGATTGATAAAGTCAACAAAGATCATTGTTCTAGCGGCACTGCCCTCGAGCAGCCCGCATACGCTTCGCGCTCAGGCTTAGGACTCTTGACGCCGCCCATCCGCTGGTCCGCCGGCTCGAAGCGCCGCCTTTACCCTGGCAACGCGCAACTAAGCTGCGCTGCGTAGACGCACTGGTTCCGCGCGCCCCGAGGCCGATACTGGCCCAATCGCACTTTCACCCGGTGCAGGACCGATCCTACAGAAGGAAGGACGAAAAAGCCGCAGCGGAGCACTTCAACGCATGGTGGAGCCAGCTAGGCAGGGATACGATCACTGTATTATTCTCGGATGGCACCGAACAGTATAAGGACGGGTGCAAAGCTAGTAGGCTACGGATACGCTGTGTACCCGCGGCCAAACGCTGGCCAGAACTGGGAGTGGAGCGATAAACAGCATCTCCCATGTCTTCGATGCAGAGGCGATAGGCGCCCTTAAAGCCTGCAATGTGCACTGGATATCCTCCAGCCTACAGACGAGCGGATATGGATGTGCATCGACAGCACCTCGGTGATATGGTGCATGCGGGCAAACGCGTCCAACACCTCCCAGTGGGCTTTCCTCGAATGTCATACCCTCATAGACCGATACAAGGTTGGCATTAAATGGTCCCCAGCCACATGGTATCGAAGGCAATGAGGCAGCGGATGAGCTGGCTAACACCGGCGCGAACGAGGGACGGACAGACGACGATCGCTCAGCGGAGCCTACGATTAGTGGAATAGGCACAACGGCGAAGGCCCTCGCGGACATTGCAACGTCTGATTGGTGGAGTCAATGCCACCCAGGCCTTTCGGCCTCGTACCGCAGATGGAAGCTCGGATACTCCGTAACCGAGCCCCCAGAACTGCGCCTCCCCCGCACAGTGCTACATCGGCTCCTGGCTACCCGAACGGCACACGGCGATTTCGCGCAGTACCACAGAAGGTTCGGCCACACCGAAGCGAGCTCACCTGCCTCTGCGGGTTCGAGAAGGCTCCCGACCACCTCGTATTCTGCGAGATCTCCCAAACGCAAGTTTCACGCCTGGCCGGCTAGACCCGAACGCCCGCGCAGCCGCCCCGAGGAAGGGCGGAGATACCTAAGCGCACTACTGGCGCATCCCGAGCTCTTCGAAAACTTTCTCGCGGTAACCCAGTACTTCGCCATCAATGCCCGTGCACAGCGAACGCGCGATCAGACAATTCCGGGTGTTCCCATATGAGCTACGGCTCGCCAAGACAAAACCGCCACTCTTTAACCGCTACTTAGCAATAGGCCGCGCCCTACCTAAGCAGCACATCCAATCTACAAAGGCACCGCCCTAAGGTAAGAACCGGCAGAACGAAGGTGCTTCCTACGCACACATACACTCTTTAACCCAGCGCAAACTGCGCAAGAATGACAGCGGGAGCGCTTCTCTAAATGGAGGGAGAGGGACCGCAGGGGAAAAGGGAAACGGCACTGCTCGAGGTAGGAACGGAAGGGCAAGGGCGCTAGGAGTACCGACAGGCATAGCACATGGCTATACACGAAAGGCTCGCGGGGAGGCCCCGCTCCGTCGCGAGCCCGTCGCTAATACCCTTCGGGAGGTTTGAACTAGCCATTCTACATAGAGACGCTAAACTGTAAATAAATAAATAAATAAAGCAATTCCACAGACCTTTTTTACTCTTTTCAGCAAACTCCTCAATCTTGGATACCATCCACAATGCTGGAAACAAGCTACTGGGGCTATTTTAAAGAAAGCTTCAAAACCAGATTACTCAGTCCCGAAAGCATATAGAGTGATTGCACTTCTAAACTGTCTTGGGAAAATTAGTGAAAGGATTCTAGCCCAACGATTAGGTTTTTTAGCGGAAACCACTCATCTCCTACACAAGAGCCAAATAGGAGGCCGGCAAAAGAAATCAGCAGTCGATGCTGCACTCCTATTAACCACAGAAATCGAAAGAAACAAGCAAGCCAATAAAAAGACCTCAACATTATTCATGGATATAAAGGGAGCATTCGACCACGTTTCAAAAAATCGACTATTGGATATCTGCAAGAATTTAAGACTACCGACGAATCTCATCTCCTGGATAGCTTCATTTCTTCAACAAAGACAACTAAAACTATCTTTTAATAATCAAACCGAATCTTTCAAGCCAATTTCGACCGGAATACCACAAGGCAGTCCAATTTCTCCAATTCTCTTCCTTATATATATTAGGGACCTCTTTTCATCCAATTCGATTAAATTCCTCTCCTATATTGATGATATCGCCTTAACTACTAATTCTACTACATGGAAAAAGAACATCAAATCTCTAGAAAGAGCTACGAAACAAATCTACGAACTCAGCTCAAGGAATGCTATTCAATTCGACCTAACAAAAAAACAGAGCTAATGCACTTTTCATCATCCAAACTAACGAAAAACTACCCAATCACACTACCCAATTCGGAAATAATCATACCTCAAACTCTAATTAGATGGTTGGGAATATGGTTCGATCCGAACCTCAAATTCAATCAACATGTTAATATTCGAATCACACAAGCAAGAGGAGCCTTCTATCGAATGGCCAGATTAGCTAATATCGAAAAGGGCCTCAGCCCCAAAGCCCTCAGACAGCTATATATAGCATGCGTGACCAGTATAGCCGACTATGGATCAGTGATTTGGTGGAGAGGTCAAACTAATTTCAAGAATATGATGCAATCACTTCAAAACCTAGCCCTTCGCAAGATATTAGGAGTTTTCAAAAACTGCCCCAATCATTCCAATGGAAGTAGAAGCCAGTCTAAAACCTCCTAAAATCCGACTAGATTCAAATATCAGACAATACGCTTTCCGATTAGCCAAGTTATCACCAAAGCATCCAATCAATACCGAAAAAGAAATTTCAGCTCAATATCAAGCCGATTTAGGAGTGATCCCTACACCTCGAAGAAAACGATATAAACCTATTCAACTGGATAGAATCAGAGAATCGATAAACCAGGACTTCAACCCTTCCTCACTCGAAAAGATCATTCATTTTAACTTCCCCCCATGGAAAAGAGAAATTCCTTTCAGAGTTAATATTAGCAATTCATCAAAAAAAAGATGCCGCGATTCTTCATAATATGGTTTTCAAACACAGGGGCAAGGATACTACCTATATTTACACTGATGCCTCCTCCACCGAAAAGGGAATTGGTATTGGGGTAGGCATAGTGGCTATACAGTCAAATAATCGAATTCGATATCAAGAGCGAAGCAACATCGGTCCCAATCAACTAGTTTATAATGGAGAGCTTTGTGGAGTTACAAAAGCTATCGAATATGCTAGTTCCATTGCTTGCAGTGGTCAAAAGTTCAAGATCTATTCAGACAATCAAGCTGGTCTATACCGCCTAAAAACCTCCTTCAGATCATCCAGGACAGGCCTACCAAATAAGAGCAATCAAAGCAGCAGAGGTTATCAAAGCAAAAGGAGCCGAAATCTCTTTAAATTGGGTTCCTGGCCACACCTCAGTTGAAGGAAATGAGCTAGCGGATAAGCTAGCCAAGGAAGCAACCACAATACGACCCATTTCGAACGAACACAAGCTTTGGACTACTAGGTATGATTGTTAAAGAATGTGCTTCAGATCAATGGCTTTGATACTCTCAATCAATACGAACTCAGATCAAACCAATCCCCATCAACTTACTCGAAGCTATTTCCATGGAAAATTGGCTCGAAGATCAAGCTACCAAGCGGAACCAATCGAAAATACTGCTAGCGCATTCTTTCAACTCAAATTAGGTCATGGATATATCAAATCCTATTTACATCGCTTCAAACTTTCCAACAACAAATGTATATGTGGTAATATCGAGGCACCACAACACCTCCTTATTAGCTGCCCTATATATAAAGCTGAAAGAAAAGAAATATTTAAGGAGATACCTTTATCCCAAAATCACTATACAATTTCTACTCCATACGAAAATCGGCATCGAATTAGCCATCCAATTCATTAATATCACCAAAATCGCTACAAGAGCATGGCATCTGACTAGAGCTCTTATACAAAACGAAACAGAAGAAAGAGAGGTAGCAGAAGAAGAAGCAATAATAGAGGGAGAAGAGTTATTGCAGAAATGGAAGGAGTATTACTTGAGGAAGAAGAAAGAACGAGTTTTTTATCAACTCTTTGATTATCATATGTCCTTATTTTCGTATTTTCTTATTATATGCAACGCGTATAATAAGTGGGCGCCGGTCCCCAGCATTTGTTTTCACTTCCCTAAATTGAATATATCCAATATTGTAGAATAAAAAGTTATCTGCTAGAGCCTTTAGAGGCCTAGCCGTCCTATATAGTCTTAGACTGAAAGTGGACGTAAATGAAATCAATCAATCAATCAATCACTTACTAATATCTTATCAATTAAGAGATATCTTGATGACTAATATATATAATATGATTTTACATTATAAAATTATATTATTATATAGTTATATAATAGAATCTCTTATCAAAATTGATTATAATAGAATAGAATGGAATAGAATCAAATGGAAACATATGGAAGATTGTTACTAAATTGATTAAATTTGATTGGTTGTATTTTCTTTTATTATATAAAATGATACCATAAGATTCGATTTAAATCGATCTTATTTATAAGCATAGAATATACTAGAATGTTTTCAAGGTGTATAAATATGAGGATATTCTTCAAAGAAAACCTCAAGTGAATCAAGTGAATCAGACAGAAATCCAGAATAGGTACATAGTTCGACAATATCATTCTTCATTTTCACTCCGTCATTCGATCATTCCTACCAACAACATAACTAAGTCTTCCAATACTATATTATCATATTTGTGCTTAACTTATATCATAATATAAATCCTGTGCCCTCCCACAAAGTAAATGTTAGAGTAATACATTTCATTAGATGAAGAAAACGTAGAGTGAATTCGGTTAAATAGAAATGAAGGGGTAAAATAATGAGGCAAGGTGAAATAGGAATAGTGGGGAGAAATCTGGAGAGAAAATGGAGGGGTAGAAATTCTGCCATGACTGCTATGACCAACGGTTGGTAGAAAATGATACTTCACCGCTTTCTAAAAGTAAAAAGTAACATAACATACTCCCCTCGTGACCTAACCGCCACAATAGTCAGTCAGTCAGCCAGTCAGCCGGCCAGCCAGCCAGCCCTTGTTTCCCCTTGTCTTCCCTTGTCTTCCCTTGTCTTCCCTTCAACTTTTCCTCTCTTCTACGTATACCTTTACCTTAATTTATACAGAAAATATCTAAAACATAAACTCACCCTTAAACCTATTTGTACTTAAATTCAGCTGATGCTCATTCATGCCCATTCAAGTAAGCATGACTCAATCCAAGCTCTATCATTCTGTCTTACTTTTCCATTTTTACTTCACTTCCTTGTTCATGTTGCTTTCCTGACTTCCAGTGGAACATAGCCGCGTTTTCTAACGTGATCTATAAATGTTGATTGGCCATATAAGACCTGAAGTTTCTTAATATGCGGGGCAAATGGTCAAAAGGTAATCTTCTCAATTGCCTGACATCCACTGATACCTTAAAAATCAATTCAAGTGTGAATATCGGATGTGAAATTTGAATGTTGGGTTAGGCAATAACATAAATATTGTTGATATAAAGATTTGAAGGCGGCTTTTCGTTTCTTCCATCTTCATTCCTCATTTCTAATTTCCGTCGCCATATTGCTCCTGAAGACTACTCTTTCTTTCTTCCTGCTTACAATACAGAAGAAAAAAATCTGTAGCTGAACGCCTAGGGAAATCCCCCACCTTACGACTGGTTGGTGATTGCCAACTCACGCGTGTCTACATACAACCTAGAAAATCGGGCAAAAATGACATCCAAACAAGAATTTCGCGTTCGTGATTTGAGCACTCGAAGTGTTCTAATCTTTCCAACTAGAGCTCAAATTGTTCGTGATATCAGAGACATTACATTACAGGTAAGTAAATTAAATATTTATCGTAGATCTTTATAGTCTACTGACAAATTTTAGACCGGAACCAATCAAATCATTATTGATGGACTTGCTCCAACTATTGATGAACACTCCATCAAAGTTGAAGGAAATGGTTCTGCTACCATTACCGAAGTATCTGTTGATCTTCTCCCAAATCGTGAGGTTTATGAAGAAGTTTATTCATCAGACTCGGAGCTTGAGGAAGAGACAGATGATGATTCTTCTGACTCTGAGGATGAGTCCATGAAACTTATTGATACTAAAATCAAACAAGTCAACCGTTTGCTTGCTCAAGAAGCTGAAAAGATCAATTCTGTCGCAAGCCGTCTAAAGATTTGTGAAGATTATGGTGCTACCGTTCGTGATAATCCTCCTTCGCCTGAACAATTCGAGAAACTCATCAAAGCATACCGAGATGAACGTGAAAAGATTTACGTTGAGCACGTAGCTGCAACTGCTGCTTTGGAAGTTACACAAGAGGAGATTGTCAGATTGATGAAGGAAAAAAATAAAATAACAAAAGCAAGAACAAGGGCCCAACGGAGAGCATTCAAGCAAAAGATTAAGCTTCAAGCTACAAGATCTCGAAAGAATGCCGAGGCAGCAAAGGAGAGGATGCGAATTAAATCAGAACGAAGTTTATTCTGGCCAAAGAAGGTTTATCGCGTTACAATTAGTATCGAGCCTACAAGTTCTGCTATGACTTCTGGGTCATCTCGTCCTAGCTCAGTAGCAAGTGACTTGACTGTCAATAACTATCAAGTCTCTAGTCGCCGAGCTACAGATATCATTAGTTTATCAATTTCTTACATCACCTATGAAGTATCCTGGTCTCCTCGCTACGATCTCAGTCTTAATACCTTGACTAGTACTGGGGTTCTCGAATACGCAGCTGAGCTCAAAAAATATGACATCAGAAACATGGCGCGATGCCAAAGTCCTCCTCTCAACCTCACAAACATCCATTACTAGTTTTGATGAATCAATACCTACCTTGCCCCCGTGGAATGTCCGACTGTTAAAGGGAGGGAGTAGAAATGCCGAGGCCGCTCTTTTCAGTACCAGTGAAATCGCGGCCAAGAGAACGGAATGGGCCGATAAAAACAATCAACATCTCCAACAACCTCGATATCTTCTTTTTGGTTTTGAGCCAACCAACAACCTATTCAACAATAAAGGTGGGTTTGCAAATAACAATTTGTTCGGAAATCCCCCGGATCCCAAACCAAGCCTGTTTCCACCACCAATATCATTTGGAGCCGCTACATCATCCCAGAATTCTGCCAGTGCGTTATTTGGTTCCGCTCATCCTCCAGCTAATCGATTATTTGGAGCTGCTTCATCATCTCTAAATCCACCCTCCAGCGGTGGATTATTCGGAGGCCTTCGCCCAACGCCGGCTCAGAATCCTGAGCCTGTTTCTGAGAACACCACCAGCCAACCCGCCCAAGCCCAAGCCCAAGGTAGTTCTCTCTTTGGAAGCGCTCAACCGCCCGCTCATCCAGAACATAGCGTGAATATATCCGCGCCCGGATCAGATATGGGTGACCCCACCGGTGCATTCGAAGCCCCACTCGTTCAACGCCTCCTATCACCAAAGCCCACTCTGACATTCGAAGAAGGAGCTTGGGAAGAGTCGGGAATGTCAACCACCTATGATCTCCCTGGACTTAAAAACTCTCATGCCTTCAAATTCAGTCCTGAAACACAAGATCGCAAAAGTTGAGTTCAAGAATATCGGATTCGAACATGTAGTTATACCCAAACTTCGAACCGTCGCATTCCTTAAAGCTAAATTACGCAATACATCAAAAATTCCTCTGTTAGCAGGTCCGGTTGGTTTGAATTTGGATGGTAGCTTTCTAGGCCAAGCTACATTCCGCGATGTTCTATCGGTGAAGGGTTAAGCTTGAATCTCGGAGTGGATCCAGCCATAAAAGTAGTGTATAATAAGCCGGAAGTACGACGATCGCAAAGCGGGATCTTTTCGAAGGAAGACAGCAACGTCTTTTTTACGTTCCTTATCTTTTACGCAACACCAGAATTCAGAGAGGTGTTAGTCTATTGGTTATGGATCAGGTGCCGGTTTCTGAGGAAGAGCGACTTCGGGTTGAAGTGTTGGTTCCGCGAGGCTTGAAACCTGATGGTGATAGAATTGCCACAGGTTTAAATTTGGATGATGAGATGCTTCAAGGGGGTCGGGAGCGGGAGAGAGATAGGGATTAGGGAGAGAAGTTCTAGTGGAGGTGAGATTGTACGCCGAAGCAAGAAAATCGATGCTTGGGGAACGGCCGATGCAGAATTGAAGAAGAGTGGAGAGGTGCTTTGGCATGTGAGGTTGGCACCAGGAGCGGGGGTTAAGTTGGTATTGCAATATGAAGCTGGATTTCCGAGTGGGGAGACGGTGGTGAATGCATAAGGGTTAGTGTGGGAATTTTTCTGAATAAGATTGGGTAGGAAGTTGTTCAGATAGGATAGGATATAGCAGTAGGATATGTAGGTAGTAAATGTATACCCTCTCGTAGATTTATTCTTCGCCAGCAACAATCTATTTCATTTATCTTGATATTCTCCAGGCATGAATTATATCATAGACACAGGGCACGGTTTGAATATGAAATCATGGCAACTTGGCTAAACAAACCGACAGAGGAAAAAGTTCTTACTGTTACCGTTGAAGTTACAAGTTCCCGGATGTGTTTTCTACCGAAAATGAGAAGTTGTTGATTTTACGAACAAAAACTAGATCGTGCATCCATGTCAATGGCTAGGCATCAACGAGCCGCCATATGCATACGGACCATGACACAACCAGAAGTTCGGATGGTAAAATGATATGCGCGGGCTGCTCCTTGAAGTTCACATGCTCTGGTTAACGCGATACGTATAACTAATCATTACAATATTGACATTTATTGTATTTCCAAAATGAGACACGCCATGTAGATGTGCATTTGATTATGATAATGCTGAACAACCTTCGTTTCGACACAGGGATCAGCAATTCTCTGAGTGAAAAGACAACCAGATCAGATCCGGATCTATGATTGATGGATACCGAGCCGACACCGGATACCGGATATAATCCTCCAACAGCTAATCTTCAGTGAGAAAGTTTCCAGATCTTACATTGACAATACCCTGTTGACTCTCGCCGAAGCCGAAAAAGCTTGGCATACGAGTATCAGACGAAACGAACACTGTTTGAAAGATGCGAGCACTCACATATCGGTTTAGTAGGAGATATTCTTGACTTGCTGACGGGGATTAAGGGGGATATTGCATCGTTCCGAGGACTGTATCCATTATTTCTTTACAATGAAGAAATAATTTTTGATCTACAAATCTTTTGGCGATAAAGCTTGTCGGCAATAAAGATGTCGATCCAACGCGGCAAGCAGGCTTGAACTGAATGAAGTAGGGATAATTAGGATGCACTACGGAGAATAAACGATGAGTTTCAAGTGAATAGTGAAGATTGTTTGGGTTAATAATTGAAGAAGACTCTTGTTCATCATGTGAACTTATCGGGTATGGGTCGCAGTATACTATCAAGGACAGAAATAAGTTCATCGACATGAGATAACCTCTCTAGTAGATGCAGGCCTATCTAAGCGCTTTGCTCACTCTAACTTCCTTGAAATAATCTCATAGAAAAACTCCAAGCTACATGTGTAGTCAAGACAGAGAATAGATGAGAGGACGAGCTAAGAGAATTGCGCCGTCTCAGTCAAGCTTTGCAGGGGAAGCAGTGTCTTAAATTAACCACGATGATACAAATGATCCACAGATACAACAATAGCACTCCTTGATTACAGTATGGAAGGTAAAATGAATTGGTTTCAGTAACAATGAGATGATGACGACCCTTATTCAGATCAATACACAATCGCACATTATCCACACGATGTTTGACAACAACACATCAAATTTCCATGTAACATCTGAGCCATTATTGTAAGGCGTATTAAACAGAAGCTATCTCCAAACTTCAAAGCTATAACACATGCCGTCGATATACCGATACTCCTTGATATCTCACCTTGACACTATTCCAGCTTTGACAGACCGTGGTGCACTGAATGAAAATAATACGTTATTCTCGGATGAACATAAATAATCCTACCTCGAAAGTATGAAACAAAGCCTTAACAAAACCACAAAGGAACCATATGATACCTCATGAACGGCGTTGAACAATAATGGTATGATTCTACTTCTCTCTGGTACGATAAAATAAGTTTCAAACAAGCTTGATTCATGTGAACTTCATCCTTGAGCTTGCACAGCCATTCAAATCATGAATGTAGATTTATTGTTTCCTAGATATCCGTATTTGATGCATGAATGTTCGAAGATAGAGGTACCCCAGAGCTCGGAAGTTTGATCTCATTCCATCTTGAAGAATCTGACTTTACAGGTTGAGATCGTGAGATGACACAAGAAAAAACCGCACAGCTTGTGATGATGGTATGATAATCATTATCAGTGGCCATGAGGAATATTTAGAGACAATAATGGTTTGAGAATATTATTGTGAAGTTATGGCCTGTCAAGGCTTCCGAAACCTACGCACGCACAATGGAATTACTTTTCCCAAAATGCATACTGGTGGCACCGTAGTACAATGAAAACAGAGTAGGCTGAGGGTTGGTCTTAATTGAACATTACTTTTTGTCAATAGGATCTTAGAGGCGTGATAGGAAATGTACGGGTCTAGAGAGGGGATGATTGAAAGGAACGATAGAGCTAAGAAAAGAGTCAAAACCATGGAAGGATTGTTTGGATATAATTTCAACAACCAAGTAAGCAATCAGAAAAAGCCATAGACAACACAAATCAATATGACGAGTAAAATACAGTACTACTATAATTTCTTAAATTTAGACTTGCCCATATAGTTCAAGGATTTGACAAATTATATAAGATATACACTCTCTATGATGGATGATGTACAACGGAAGACGAAGGTAGATGGAGAAGTATCGAATGAGAATTTAGCATAGCATTTGCGTAACCCATTTTTCCTTTCTTATAGGAAAAAAAAGGTGGAATAGAAAGAAAATCTTCCTTTCATCCTATCAAAGCGATACATCACCAAGAAGTTGCAGACCCCCTTTTTGAACAAGATCTCCGATTTAATGATTGGTAGCCAAGAGCTGACGTTTCAAACTATACTATATGACGTTTCAAAGCACGGGGTAACGGGGATGTACTTATCCTATAGACTTTTAATTTGTCAACCGATAGAATTTATATCCTTGTCTTCATAAAAATTACTGGTTGGTAGGTCGAGGCCATAGAAGATACTATCGTAAACGAGGCGCCAAATTTTCAAGGGCTGATGAAGGAGGTACGCGAACATGAGGAGCCGACGCGAATACAATACGTATAACAGTTCTAGAAGGATGAGAAGGATGAAATATGATGCACTTTTCCTTTGTTTATATTTTAAAGGTTTTACGGGTTAGTAAAAACAAAGCTCAAATGATATACAGTATTGTCATTATTGTTCTAGATCTAATCACGGCAGTGGCGTGCGGATCAAAATATTTTTACCATACGGGAAAACAAATATTTGGTTGGGTTTAAAACTTTTTACTTCAAAAATTTCCCGAGATTTAGGAACCGTATTTGAGTGAGCTTGAATGCCATTAAGCGCTTTCATCGTTTTGCTCCCGTCTTAAAGTTCATCAATAAGTTGTCGTATCGCAAAGCTTAGTATCCGAGTTTAATGTTACAGACTTACAATTAAGCAGTGGATTGCCCCGCATGGTTGTTGTAATCACTCTATTAGAATTACATTGTGTATATCATCGTTATGGAAACGACTGGAAATGGATTTGGCCAAGTGAAAAAAACATATGAAGGTATGCTCAGCATTCAATTTGATACTTATGTGAGAATCACCAAACAGAACTCACAGAAAAGGGTTGATTCTAAGAGACGAACTATCTTTTAGTATTATCTTGGTATCTGCATATCCAACGCTCTGGGCTGCAATGATTGATCGGTATTTACTTCGGAATAATATACTGATATACTATATTTTCAGGGGAATCAGATTATGCCAAGCCAGGGACCAATCAACAACTCCTGAGACATTTATTACAAAACAAATTCGTTCATATTGGGCAAATATGAATGAACAGTAAGGTTAGAATACGCTTCACTAACAAAGCCTTGGGGTAAGTATCAGCCTCAATGTTATGGCTATACCCTATGGCCAGCCCATAGGAGAACAAAAGCTACCAAGGAGGTAGTAGGTAGTACGTATAGTAGGTAGTAGTAGGTAGTAAGTAGTTGGTAGTAGTAGATGGTGGATACCGTACAAATAGAAGAAACTAATTTATAAATTCCAAATACAGTAGTAGTACCTTTTCCGAATGGGATATACTCGTTAAAACTAATACTGTTACTACTGCCCTCGTTAATAGAGAATATAACGATGATAAAGCCAAGATCTGGGATCTTTTTAGAGTTCTCCTGAATCTCAAAAGGCCCATAACATTACTAATCTTACCCTTATTCGACTTTGTATAATATTCCGAAGGTATTGATCTACCACTAATTGCTAATTTAAGATTATTTCTCAAAGAACTGGCCCAGGCTCGCTTGATGCAAAATGACTTATTCTTATTTAGGTATAGTCTCTTCCATCAGTTGTATGATTCCTTTCCCACTTCCAGAACTCCGTACCCTTTGAAATAATACCCTTCGCATGCGAATTATCCATAAAGACCATATAAACTCAAACAAGGGTCAATGGAAAATAGTCATGTCAATCCCCGGGACCTCCTTCAAAGCACAGACAACGCCTTGAGGTACAGGAAAAGACCAAACGCTCTCCCTAGTTACTGAAGACGTTAGAGACTTTTCCCAAATAAGTATCATTCTCCACCATTATGCCGCACCTTATGTCTGGTATCCAGCTTTGGCGTTTGAACCTTGTCTTCAAACTTGCAAATCAAGTGGTCTAATGCTTCATGCGCAAATATGATATCTCTTTTCCTGTACATGTTCTTCATAAAAAGCCGCGTGTTTTCGTTTTAGTTTTCACTACTCCATCTCCATCCATCTTCATACCTGGAAATCCACCTCCAGGCTCTTGTGTGTTTTTAGTTAGATTTCTAGTTCTCGTTCATATATCTATTTTACATTTCCTTTAATAATATTGGGTCAGGCATCCATTTTTCTTTCTCAGTTCATACTTTGCAGCAATCTTCTTTTACTTGTGATCTGGTCTATCTCAAGCAATAGTCATAGTCCTTCACTCATACAAACCAATCACTCTTTCTTTTTACAATACAACCACCTGGTGTGGCCCTACCAATCATTTCAATATGCCTTCATTACTTCAAGCATTCTATGTTCTCGCCCTCATTAACCTAGTCATCGCCGCTCCACGTCCAGCACAAAAGCGAAGCTTCAAAGTCGAACGATTCGCGAATCCGGATTATGTCGGCCGAACACCTGGTGCTGGTACCAGAGCACTCATTAAAGCATACAACAAACATTCCATGACTCTCCCAGCATCATTAGTCGCAGCCATGAACTCTGATTCCAACCCCGCCTTCCCAGCCGGAAACTCTAAGGCCACAACGGGAACTTCAACTGCAGGAGCCGCCTCCCCAAGTGGTAGTGGAGGTGCAGGAACTGGTATTGTTGCCGCCGTGCCAGAGACGGGAGATACCGAATACTTGGCGTCAATCAGTATCGGTGGACAAAACATGACCATGGACTTTGACAGTGGATCCTCGGATCTCTGGGTTTTCAGCACTCAACTAGCAACCGCTTCTCAATCCGGTCACCAGAATTATGACGCCACCAAATCCAAGACCTTCAAGGCCATGCAAGGTGCTACATGGTCCATCTCATACGGTGATGGATCTGGAGCTGCCGGTAACGTTGGTACCGACACAGTCGACATCGGAGGCGTAACCGTCACTAGACAAGCCATCGAACAAGCCACCGCAGTCTCCAAATCTTTCGTCCAAGACACCCAATCCAACGGACTTGTCGGACTCGCATTCTCAAAACTGAACACCGTCAAGCCCAATCAACAAAAGACCTTCTTTGACAACGCCATGTCCCAAGGTCTTGCCATGCCCGTCTTCACAGCCGATCTCCGCAAAGCCTCTGCCGGCTCCTACGAATTTGGAAACATTGACTCAAGCAAGTTCAACGGATCCCTAACCTGGGCCGCCGTCAACACCACCCAAGGATTCTGGCAATTCAGCTCCAGCAAGTTCTCCGTGGGTGGTGGTCCCGAGACCGCCGTACCAAACGGACAAGCTATTGCCGATACCGGAACTACCCTCATGTTGGCCGATCCTAACATTGTCAATGGTTACTACAGCAAGGTTCAAGGAGCCGTCAACAACCAAACCGTCGGCGGTGTGACATTCCCATGCTCTGCCAAATTACCCGACTTGGCCATCGATGTTGGAGGAAGCTACATGGCTACCGTCCGTGGTGACGATATCAACTATGCGCCTGTTGACAAATCCGGCGTCAGTAAGTATTAGCCTAATTTTCCCACCCCTACAAATAATATACTAACACACAATTTCCGTAGCCTGTTTCGGCGGTCTTCAAGCCACCACATCCAATCTCCAAATATACGGCGACATCATGTTCAAATCACAATTCGTCGTCTTCAACGGAGGAAATAACACACTTGGAATGGCACCTCATCAAAGCTAGATGTATTTCTCTTTTCTTCTTAGATAATAAATTTCGAGATTTGTTATGTTTGCAGTAGCATAATAGAGACACATATATGTCGAGCTGCTGTTTCGGGTATTGGGAAATGAAAGTGGTCCAATTCAAAAGTGTTGGAACAGTCACAGGCAAGAGAGCAATAGCCTGCGCAGAGAAAGGGTTGGAGAGGTTGGAGATGGATGGAAATAATCAAAAGTTCACTGAGGATCATACCTACCGAATGAATATATGATTTCATGTTCTGTATCTATATAGTAATGTGCTGGGATTCTAAAAATTAATCATTCATGTACAATGGCTTTCATCTCTCTAATTGCATCCTTGACAGTATTGTATTTTGTATATCAAGCACTTTTACTCCTGCTCATGCTGATTCAAATTCTTTGCCGCCCATGCCTACACACTTCAGAGCATTCACTCATAACTACATAAGTATCTTGTTTAATGTCTTCCAATTTTTTGTCATTCTTCATACCGATTTGAGTATCTATAATTCTAAAGGTATGTATGTACCAGAGTAACGCCTAAACACAAAACCAAACATTTACTCTAACTCGATAGTTCCAGGAGGCTTGCTAGTGTAATCATATACTACTCTGCAAACACCATGAACTTCGTTGATAATTCTTGTAGAAACTCTAGACAAGAATGCATTCTCAAAAGGATATGCGATGGCCGTCATGAAATCAGTTGTCTGAACTGCTCTCAAAATAACGATATTTCCATACATTCTCTTGTCACCCATAACACCAACAGCTCTACTTGGGTCAATAGCTGCGAATGCCTGTCCAATGTTATCATAGAGGCCTGCCTCTCTGATCATAGAAATAAAGATATTGTCGGCTTGTCTAGCCATTTCAACACGCTCTCGAGTAACTTCTCCCAAGACACGAATAGCGATGCCAGGGCCTGGGAAAGGATGACGCATAACAAGTTCATGAGAAATTCCCAACTCTCGCCCCAATTGTCTAACTTCATCTTTGAACAATTCTCTCAAAGGCTCAATAAGTTTGAGTCCTTGACCTTCTGTCATGCGCTTAGGGAGACCACCAACGTTGTGATGGGTTTTGATGGTTGCGGAAGGGCCCTTGAAAGAGATACTTTCAATAACATCTGGGTATAAAGTTCCTTGCAAGAAAAATTCAATCTTGCCCGCCTTGTCTGAGTTGGCGGCTGCGTCTTCAATCTTCTTGGCTTCAGCTTCAAAAACATCGATGAATTTGCCTCCAATGAATTTTCTCTTTGCTTCTGGTTCATCAAGTCCTGCTAATCCATCCAAAAATTGTTCGGATGCATCTGCCACGATCAAGTTGATGCCGAGATTTTCTGTTAATGTCTTTCGTACTTGTTCGCACTCGTTTAATCGCATAACACCGTTGTTGACAAGAACGGCATGGAATCGATCTCCAATAGCCTCGTGCATTAATTTGGCAGCGACAGTTGAATCAACACCTCCACTGACAGCACCCAAAACTTGACCCTTCTCTCCAACTAATGTGCGAATTCTGGAAATTTCTTGGTCCACGAATTTTGCCATGGTCCAGTTTGTTGAAGCTCCGCAAATACCAACAGCGAAGTTCTTGAGGAGTTGAATTCCATTTTCGGTGTGAGTAACTTCAGGGTGGAATTGAAGACCTAAAATCAAGTTAATTTTACTTCACTTCAGGACAGTAAGATTGGCCATAGAAAACTCCAAATCCCTACCATAAATGTGTTTGCTTCCATGTGCAATCGCTGCATACTCAGAGTTTTGAGTTGTAGCAATAGTATGGAAACCTTCTGGCAAAGCAGCCAATTTATCACCATGACTCATCCACACTTTCACATCATCTTCCAATCCTTCGAATAATCGGTCAACATGTCCATTATCAATTTTCTTTGCCTTCAAGTCAGCATGACCGTATTCACGAGCTGTGCCAGCAATGACATTGTCTTTGCTAATTCTATAGGCAATTTCTTGCAATCCATAACATATTCCAAGAATGGGGACTCCAAGTTCGAAATATGCTGGGTCGACGTGTGGTGCACCGTCTTCATAAACTGAGTATGGTCCTCCAGATAAAATAATTCCTTTTGGGGTCCAGTCAAGATCTGCGAGTTTTTGGGTGCATGGGAGCATCTCAGAGTAAACATTGAGTTCGCGCAAACGTCTAGTGATAAGATGAGTATATTGGGAGCCAAAATCCAAAGTAAGGATTGTATCGAATATCTTATGAGGTTCAACCTCAGATGCAGAGCGTGTAGAAGACATTTTGAAGTGATAAAAGGTCTATAGGTGATGTAAGAGTTGGCGTTGGATGAGAGAAAATGAGAAAATGAAGACTGAAAGAAAAATATTATGAAGAAAAATTTGGTTTGGTATGGGCAGACATGCTTATCGGGAAAGGTGGGCTTATCGGAAGGAGCTAATCTCGATCTAGTTTAGGGAGGGGCAGCTCGCATGGAGTTTTCGTGGAGTAAAGAATCGACGGAGAGACGGAGAGACGGAGACTTTGACAAGGCGAGTGAGTAAAGTAGAGTAGAGAAGACAAAAATCAATATAAAACTCTTATTAATCCATTTGAAATCAGCCATCTAGAAGAAATTCCAGACTCTTATTGAAACTCAACTACTATAGTATACTTACTCATTTACCTTGAAGTTGGTTAAAATCTGTTTATTGTAGGACGACTTCTCGGTTGGTTGTTTGGCTCATCAATACAAATCAAGTATAAATGTCTTCTTGAACTCTCACTATCAAATGAATCATCTCGTGAGAAGTTTAGTCTATGAAAGCCATAACAAGTGCAGTATTTGAAGATCCAAGATGGTCAGTTCCTTGTTTTAAATGATCAATTTGGCCAGTCAAGTGCTAGCATAATGAAGGTAAGAATGACCATCTCAAACCTGTGAAGGTTAGTTTACACCGACCAAGTTTTATTTAGATGGATATCTTGCGTGAGCTTGTACGGTGAAAAGGACGAACACTAGTTCGGAAATCCGATACAATGCCCTGGCAATGATAGATCCAATCTTCCAGTTGAATTAGGTCTTAATACCTAGGTACTAAGAAGAACTTCTTATGTTCCTTGAGTAGAGTTTTGTCGGGGTGAAACAAACAACAGAAATATGAAGAGTATGAGATGAACTTCGTAATGATCTAACGGAAAAGAAGTGCAATAAGATGTCAAGAGAACCGTATAGGTCACAAAATCATGTTGATCTCCTTGTGTTTAGGTCTTGAGACCATCTAACCGTCTGTCAACTCCAAATCTATCCCATTCATCCATCCACCTGGTTGAGAACAAAGTCAATTGTAAAAATCACATCCTTCGTCGTTTCAATGATCGCCCAGTCCTCCCTCGCATGGTTGCTAGTACTCATGTCACCTCCAAACTCTGTCTTCCAATCCGTCACATCCCATTCCAATCCCTGAGTGGTAATGACCGAAGGTTCCTTGACTGGTAAAATACCAATGTGCTTCCCCAATTTTAATAGTCTACCCTCTTCCTTGATCTTTATTCTATGTTTTCCAGCCTTGAGAACAAAAGTTATAGCTTCACTGGAAACCAGATACATTTTCCCTTTAGAGTAGTTCGGCTCCCTTTGAAACATATAGAGATGATGAAGTTGTGATAGAGCTTGATCAACCCTTCCTCCTAAGCCGCCAAGACAAATTATATCAAGAGGTCTAGGTAGCTGCTTGATTTGCTCTAGTCTTTTCTGACGATGAGGACATGGAAGAGTCCTTTCTGATTCATCTGGCTGCTCAAAAGTTTTGATATATCGTACTGCTTTCGTAAAATCTGTGGAGTATTGGTCACCATCTTTAATGATTTCGGTACCATTATCCTCAAAATACTTGAAGAGGTTAGAGGACATGGAATCGAAGTCGCCAATGATAGTATCAATATCAAGATAATTTTTAGCTTTCTTTTCATCTTGAATAACTGGGTCTAAAGAATCTCCATTGAAAGACGTCTTATGATTTTTATCATATACTTGGTTTGCACCACCGTCAGCTGCGATATGATAGACAGCATTATCCCATAGCTTCTTGTAAATACTTGAAGAAAGTTCCAAAGGTTGATTTAGAACAACGAGGGCGAGTTCCTTGTGATCAGTCGGATTATCAGAGAAGAGGTCCGCAGGATGCCAAGTTATGAAATCTTGTGAGCCCATGATCTTCACAGAGTTTTGAGTGTGTCGAGCAGGATTCTTGAGTAGGTCGGGATAGGTAGTTCTGCTAGGTTGGTTGGTTGGTATTGAACGTTGAGGCGAACTTATTATTAGTCAAGACTCGGCAGTTCAAGGTTCAAAAGACTTGACAAAGAAAAGGAATGAGATAGACTACCTCTGGCAGTCAAGATAACTTATTGATATTATCATGAGGGGCTATGATGAGAAAAAGAAGAAATACCAAAAAAAACTATGTTTGCGCAGAAGAGAGAGAAAGTCAAGATGTTGCAATCATCTTTGTTATCTTATCACCAATCACATGATCAATTTATTTTCTACAAATCTGACCGAATTCTATTCAGTGGTCCAGAAAATCTTAAGATGCTTGCTTACAAACACAACTAATATACTTACTGTCTCTAGACTCCTTAATCTTCCATCTGGCGTTTTCAATTTCACTGTCTTTTCTTAAAACTCAACATGTATAAGTCGGTTCTACGAGCTGCACCGAGATGCGCGCAATTTAAATCTGTCATCAACACTACCACCGGTCGTCGATTTTTAAGTACAACATCACCCTCACAAAAGTCTCGAAGTTGGAAAAGCGGTGCTGCAAGATGGGCATTGGCAGGCGCAGGAGTATATTGGTACAATACGAGCGATATATTTGCTGAGGAACCAGAAGGTAGGAGAATATTGGCAATTAGGGGGTGAATATCCAGGAGATGTTGATTGGTATGGCAGTAATTGAAAAAACTAGACGAATCAATACAAAAAAGTCCGAGAATCAGTTTTACCCACTGTCGATGCAGTAGTTGAGGAAAAAACGAAAGCGACAAGCTGAAGCAGCAGCAGAACAAGAGAAAAGGGAGCACGAATCTGCCGCCAAAGCAGTTGTCGCAGAAGACGGAGCTGAGGGGGAAGGGGAATTGGAAGGACTAGAGGATGAAGCTGGTCAACAAGGTGCATTTAACCCGGAAACTGGAGAGATTAATTGGGATTGTCCTTGTCTAGGAGGTATGGCACATGGACCTTGTGGAGAAGAGTTTAAAGCTGCTTTTAGCTGTTTTGTTTACTCCAAGGAAGAGCCAAAGGGTGTTGAATGTATAGAAAAGTTCAAGTGAGTTTGCGGAATTGAGAAATTTCGGGATATGGCATGACTAATAAAATTTAGGGGAATGCAAGACTGCTTCCGAGCGCATCCAGAGATGTATGCATCAGAATTGGAGGATGACGAGGCCGAGGTAGAAGAAGAACTTCGAGCCAGAGAAGCGGCAAAGGGATCTGATGAAGGGTCGTTAGAACAGTCAAAGTCATCCAAACAAGAAGATACGGAATCAAAGAAAGCAAAAGAGAAATCCTCGGAACCATTAACACCAACCACACAAATTGATACCGAGTCGAATTCTAAGCCAACAGAAGAGAAACGTCGAGATAGCCAAAACAGCCAAAACAGCAATACACCAGAATCTCCTCAAAATTTGGGGGATGAGGGAGGAAAATTAGTACCAAGGGCAGCTCATGATGCTACATCAACAAAATAAGACCTATAGACTGTAAACTTATTGTACTAAATATAATGGAAGACAAAAGCATTGGTCATTCTCATTACCTGTATCGATACCTATAGCATGTATGAATAGGTACTATTCAATGCCGAATACTTTATGATGATCCTCCTCAATATTACACAACTCATCTTTGACAATGGAATAGTCACTCGGTCATCTCATAATAGTTTGAATCTTATTATTGATTGAAGGTCTTTGAGAAATGATTCATTGTTCTCCCTTCTCCCTCCCAAGATTAGACTAGACGAATGCTTTTGATCACAAGAACCTCCTGTTATGTTATTGTACTCGATATTATATAACTATACCTACTAGACATAAGTTACAAGTATTCTAAATCTTCTCCCACTGAAAGTGGCATACGTTAATTATACTTGCACTACTTAATATCTTGCATTGCGTTCGTTACCTACCTACGTAGCTATAGATACTTGAAATCTAGACTCACTTCCATCTCATTGACGTCAACAAATCCCTTAAAGCCTCCACTCTAAGCGAAAAGACCCAGCTTCAGCCACACCTATCTAAATCTTCCCAGTTTCTCACATGTTTCCTTGTCCACACACGACTTTTTAAATCGTTCACTCATTCCAGTTTCCTCATCATACAAAATAACCTCTTGATATTCATCTCTTCGACATCACACGCTCACAAATCCTATACCTCAATCCTATCCTATCTACCATACCATACCTATATCAATCATATAAGATGTCTTACGCCCAAGCAGTTGCTTCGGGTCCACAACAGACTGATGAGGAGGTACGTTCATATCCTCGACTCTATTTACTTGAATTATCTTATCAGTGTTTCCTTTCTCATCGTCGTCAAAGGAATCTCTTCTGCCTCCGAGAATATTTACTACTCATTCAGGTCAAGAACTAATCATCCCACCACAGAAACGTGCTCCTGCCCCACCATCTGTCGTTCCCACCGAGTCTGCCTCCACCTCCTCTCTGATTGACGTCGACACCGACTCCGTGCACACCGTTCCCTCAGACTTCCAGTCGCAACCAGTCCAAACCGAGACACAAGCCAATCGTCTTGAACAGGAAGCTGAAGAAATTGAAGCCAAGATTCGTTCTGCAAAGGATACTGCTTCCAAGAAATCAAAGAAAAGCAAGAGCCGTGTTCAAGAGAACAGCGACAATCCAGTAGTGATTGGAAATGCAGTTGCGGTTGCGGCATTGAGTACTGGGTTAGGATTTGGAGCATACCAAAAATACGCCAAGGGAGAGCTCACATGGAAGGTTGTTGGTGCGTGGGCTGGTGTTGTGGGCATTTTGGCCGTTGGGGATTATTACTTGAGCTCGTATCTTTTCAAGACCAAGTACCCAGCCAAGAAGTGAGAAAGATTATGATATAAAGATTATGGATTTGGAGGGAGGAGGGGAGGGAAGGGAACATGATATCCATTGGATCACAATCATTGTGAATGGTCAGTAGGCGTGGGGTGGTTGGTTTTTAAATGTTACGACATTGAGATACTTGTTATTTGGGTGCTGTTACTGCGACTGCGAAAGTCTCCCCTCTTTGCGCTGCTTGGGAATGATATCAGTGCGTTTGTGCAGTCTATATTGGCGGAATGATGAACCTGTTTATAGATCAAGGCTTCCACTCTAATGAAGGACGATTTACGAAGTTTGTTTTCTTGACGAGTGAAGATATTTTAAACCATTTTGGCATAAAGCTCTTGAGCTTGAAAGGCCGTTTGATTGTTGAGTTGACTTGGTGTACTGAAGTGGTATGAGGTTTTTAGGCCTGAGACCAGACTAGGAATTTTCTCACGTAGGTGAATGTGACTTGTGTCAATGATCAAGTCCCACACCTATTATTGATTTAAAGAAAATGGGTATCTTTTTTTTGAATATGTCCAGGACTCGAAAACATACAATGAACGCCATGCTTAACAATTTTTAAGCGATACCCTTCTACCCAGTGCGCCAAACATATCCCTCACAAGTTTCCCTCAAAATTCCAGCCACACTCCGATACAACGACGGAAATTTCAACCCTAAATCTGTCAAACTATCTTCTGAGATACCATGACCAGCTGTTGAAGATACCCCCTCTGGAAAAAGTAGCATGATAGCATACCACCTCGCCATCCACCTCCTCAACCCACAATCCTGATCCTTCGATCCCAGCGGTTCCGTCATCTCAAACGCCAACTCTATGGCAAAAACATTCGGCGTATATCTCTTCTCCACATATCTCCTCCCCAGTCCCGACAACACTTTATCCATCATCTCTGTCATTCCCAGCTGGTATGACAATGCGTACACTTCGATCGCTGCACAACTCGGCTTATTTCCCTCCTTCTCGAATCCGACGTCAAGCGTACCGCGATACAGCCATCTCATTAAGATGGAGAAATTATCGGGGCTCATTTTGGGTAGATAGTGGTCTTCTTTTTCCTCGCTGAGCTCATCATTGTTGAGGGAGATGTCAGCGAAGAAGGGAGATTTGGCGCAGAGGAGTCCGCGGTGGATACTGAATTTTTTGCGTTTGGGTCCAATGTAGAGGTCTATTATGGGACTATCTAACATGCTGTGTAGATGACATTAGATTCCTCTTGTTTGCTGTGAGATAATTATATAATAGATGGATTTGGGGAACCTACTCATCGTAGGATGGCTTTGCCTTGATCATCTTAACTGTCGACATCCTCTTCTTTGCGGACTCGGATCTCGTGTGATGTGTCATGTTTTCGTACATCGAGGAAACTTTGTTGCGGGGAGGTTTCCTATCAAGTCTTCACTTGATTCAATCAATGATTATCACTCGAGTTGTGTAAAAAAGAAGGGTATTCATGTAAACCAAACTTTGTACGCGTCGTAGTAGGTTCTTATGGAAGACGCGTCGTGCCTTGCCGAGGCGCTTGAAACTAATTGGTCTTTTAATCTGATTTTCTCGTCTCGAAGCACTTTTAGTTTGGCAAATGTTTGGTGAATATGGGAGGAAATTTCATAACACCGTTTCTAGTGATGGCCACACTAAGCCCATTCTCTTGAGAGAGTTTCAAAGATAGATCAAATGAGTTGTAAATAAAACTATGGCTTTTGCATGTCCTTTGTAGTCCAGTGAGCTGATATCGAACTGATGTTCAAACTTCTGAAAGATAACTATCTTGACTTCAAGGCCCTGCAGGTGATGATCATGTAAAGAATGCTATTTCAAGCCACTGGATTCATCAGTACATAATACCATCTCAATCCAAGCTCCTATCCTCACGCTGCATGATCAAATTTCAAAAGGCATTGGCTCTCGCCATCTTCAAAGTTACACCCCCGGGGTTTCCTCTCTATCACATTCATTTGGGTGATCTGGACTGTGTATCTGATTGCTTTTCTAAGTATTGGTTTGGCTCATCGATATCAAGTATAGCAAAAGTAGATAAGTGATAGAGGTAGAAGATAGTCTTAAGCTCAGAGTACTTCAATGAGCGTCTATATCCATTCAATCATTTCCATATATATTTTTGAGCCCTCAAGTTAGGATTCTTGTTCTAATTAGTGGCATTGTTCTCACTAGAGAAACTTAGCTGACAACAATTCGGCAATCATATCCTTGCCATAAAACAAGACTGATTGGCCTCAGTCGTTCGTAGTGTCTAATTGAGGTCAAAAATTTGACTGTATTATTTGTCTATTGTGATAGTATCTTGAGTCAATGATTGAAGCCCTTGGAGTTAAAAATGAAGGAGGAGTGAAGGCAGTAAAGTTAGACCTTTACATATAGAGCTCCTCACACAAAAAACCATGTCGATTCCAAATCGTACTTTTATATAGTGTTCTATACAGTTTTTTGGGTTAATATTAACTGTGTGAACGAAGTGAATAACTTCAATTCAATTACCACTGTAATATAGCAACTGTAATAAAGCCCTAAGCGAATGCGAAAGAGACTAGCTCTTTTTAGTAAGCCTTTATAAGGCTTACTACTTTCAATACGTAGCTAGCTCTTTAGATAGAATACAATTAGACATACAGGACCTACGATATTCGTGGGTGCTACGTCTTCCGTATCCTTCTCGTACCAACATTAACTTAAAGGAAACTGGATCAAGTTCAATCCAACCTGTTGTACGTATCATTAACCTGGGTAAACGTGCATAGCACTGGTAAAAGTCTATAATCAGCCACTATTTCATCCTATGCAGGCTCAATACGACGACGTTGATTCCCCTTTCATACCCCATCCCAATTTGGGCCTCTCACACTTTCCCAAAGCTAGATATATTTCCTGATCTCATATCATCACGAATGCCCTTTCCCTCTTCCCTTTCTGATTGAATTCCCGAAATCTTACTTGTAAATTCAATTCTCATTCATAACGCATTATCATCGACGAGTCGTATAAATAGAAGTTTTCGTACCAGTATCACCACTGTCGACAACATGCGTTCTTCCAAGAGAAGCGTAAGCCAATCAAAAGACAAGGAAATTACTGAAAGTCAGCAAGTTTCTATTTCTTTCCCTGCTCGTATTCCTTTCAAATCTCCGTTACCTTTAGTTGTTACAGATCCATTCTTAACTTCAGGTATAGACGCCAAGCAAGAAACGAATAAAAATGGTACTGGTAATGAAGAGATGGATTCATGGAGGGTAAAAACCCAGTCCCCCAGCAATAGAAATGGCGGGAACATCTTCCATCCCCTTTTCCGTTTCTACCTTTGTCCGAGCCTCCCATTTGCTGACTTTACGTCACTTCTCAGGCTAAGAAAGTTAAACAAGAATATGATTCGGAAGGAGATGACGATGAGAATGAAACCGACTTTAAAGATGTACCCGAATTTGAGGGAAAGCCAGATGGGAAATCAAGTAAATCAAAAGAAAAGGGATATTGATGTCGAAGAAAACGATGGTGATAAAGTAAATGAGTTGGACGATAAGAAGCAGGATGAACAAATCAAGAATGCAAATGATGAAAGAAAAAGAGGCAGTATCAGGCCATCTAAAGACAGCCCTTTGCGGAGGAAGCTTACAAAGTCTGACGAACAATCAAGCCCGGTCCCAATTAGAGCACTAGCGAAGGCATTCAGACAAGGAACAAGAAGTAGTGCTCGACAGCAGCGAATGTCGGAAGACGCTAGGGAAGAGAAATTAAAGAGGCTGCCAGAGAAAAGGAAAAACAGGCATCCGAGAAGAGAGAGAATAAAGGATCTGATGAGGATGATGAGAAATTTGACGTACAATTGCAAGAGAAGCCAACTATGAAGAAATCCAGTGAGGAACCGAAGAAAGGGAAAACGGCAAGACCTAAGAAGTCTGCTAAGAAGGCTAAAAAGTGAAAGTATAACTTTGCTTTCATTCTTTTGGTGTGAAATTGATGTAACGTATTCAGTCCAATGACATTGGAGCATAAGGGACTGAAAGAGCACAAATATGGATATCGAATTGGAATGGAATGAGCTCGAGGTGAAACGGGATGAAATAGGGTGAGTATACGTATACGCATTCGAGTTTGGAAGTTTTTATTTTGTACTTCTTGTTGGTTTTTCAATCTCCACTCGGAGATCTTTTTTTCTTTCTTGATATACATTTCCTACAGTATACGTAGTAGCTAAACAAAAATATACATTATCCCTCTATCATTGACGTCAGCTTTTCTTCATATTTTTGATCATTCTGTGATGGGCCTAATTCTACGTATACTTCAACACTTGGTACCGTAGCAATGCCGCCAGAAATAACTATACCTAGCTTGATATTTAAGTCCAAGTCTACATTCTTCCAGTGCTTCCACCCTTCATCCCCTTTCAATTACTGACTAGAATCTATGATACGAGCCACTTCCAATATCAATCCCATTGATTCTATTCTCTTTTACCCACCAGTGCTACCACTTACTCATCCCTCACCCCTCATATCCTATCCGCAATGCCCCATCCACTCATACCCTACCTTTCTTCTCTCCTGTTTTAAGCTTACTTTATATCCTCTCCTTGTCTACCTCTCCTCAACAAACCGTCAACCAATGGCCAACAAGGTCGCTTAGCTCAGTTGGTTAGAGCGTGGTGCTAATAACGCCAAGGTCGCGAGTTCGACCCTCGTAGTGATCAAAGTCTTTTGGTATTGTATCGTTTTCTTTTGCATCTTTCTCTTTTGATAAGATGTGTAGTAGTGTTTTGATGTTGTTGGATGCAAATTCAATACATGAATTATGTATGATACAGTGGCCTGAAATCAATTTTTTTATTGTTACATTTTGGGGTGGATATGACCGTTTAAATCAACCAATGTCGGAGCACTAAGCCTTCTTTCGATCCACAACTTTGCTGAGGTAAGTAAGGTAAGAGTGGCTCAAATGTGGATATGAAATTTATTCGGTTCCATTCCTATCCGATTTGACCGGATCATAATCTATCTGTTCAACACTATTTTGATTCGATTTATTAGTCTGTTCTCGTATCGGTAGGTTTGGACGGTAGGCTAGGTGGTGTGTGAAATGAAGGGGCTGATTTGGATGCTAAGCGAACCCTGGTTTTCCGTGAGGTTAGGCTGTCATCGGTTTTGAGATTTTGAAGTGCCTACATCTTCTTTACTTTAACTTTGACTTCGACTTCGACGATTTGTAATGTATGGTTTTACGACGAACGGTTTACCTGTATCTTTTCCGTATCGACTATGAATTGCGTTTATTCAAGAGTTGTATAATTCACCAAAAGTGATTATGAGTTATGGATCAGAAAGCTTCCACTCGAACACGATAATTCTAGGTAGGTATTTCGAGGGCAAAAATCGCATTGATAAATGGTATCTTCTTCAATTATAAAATTATGTATTCTACAAAAATTCCCTAATCCATGTACCGTATACACACATCCTCCATCCCCTCATCTAATTCCCATCAAACAAATTACTCACTAACCTCACCTCTCTCAATTCTTCCCTCCCTCCACTCCTCATCATAGGTTTTTCTCGATCCAAATATCCCCTACCCTTGTCGCTCTTATGTCCATTTCTACCAGCCTCTCTTCCTCCCACCCCTCCTAATAGTGCGCCCCCTAATGTTCCTAATCCTGGCATTATCAAATCTCCAATTGCGCCTCCGCCAAATGCTCCTAAGAATGTGTTTCTGTCTTTATGTTTATGATGATGATCATGATGATTGATCATGGTTATGGGTATGATTATTTCGAGCCCGAGGTCTCGATGTTCGCGAATGCCGAGATCGTGAACGTGAATGTTCACGACGAACTCGACTTACAGATCTTGTAGACCGAGCTTGAGAATGCGAATGCGAATGCACTCGATACCTTGATCTTGATCTTGATCGCGATCGTTCGGGTGATGAAGAGGATGAGGATGAGGAAGATCTAGAACGTCCGCGATGGTTATAGCCTGGGATATGATGGGCTAAGTATCGAGGATCTGGCGGTTCGGATATTGAACGTCGGGGACGGAGATGAGGGGGAGATTTCGATAGGTTTGGGGTTCTACGGCGGGTATTGATGATGTCCATCGCGGTGGTAAGGTTGTTGGGTAGGGGTTTGATAAACGTGAGGTGGAGCGGGTTTGTATTCTCTATTTTGTTGTGCGGGCGGGGCGGGTAATAGGATTGTTGAGATGAATAATTTTGTGAGTTGTAGTAAGCAGGTGAGTGGTGTTCTGGTTGATTTGCTGGCATCTTATAATGTGGTTGTTGATGGTAAGTCAATGTAGGATATCCAGCTGTTGGTTTCAAATATACCTGGACCTGGTACCGCTTGTGGAGAAGGATTGTAGTATTCGTGTGTGGCCATTGTCGTACTCGAGATTCAATATTCTTATCTTTATGTCGAAAGAATTATATGTCCTTCTGTAAGTTCTACATGTTTTCAATATATATATATATATATAGGTTTCTATTTCTTCAGCTTTATATTTCTTCACAAAGCTCCGCGAATCAAATCGACATCACCATACATGAAGCCAAGATATCTCACTCTATATATGGGTAATTTACGTCACGAGCTAGATTGAATATTGGGAAGTGGAACAAAAAATGGAAAGACTTCAAGGTCATTTTGTATGGATGTCTTAGATGTTCGGGTTATCGCTTGCCGGGAGGACTTTAGGTGTAAGGCTGGCTGGTAATTGAGAATTGATTGCGGGGTAGAACCTAATTGATAATGAGTTTTTGACTTTTAAATTTACATCGAGGTGGTTATGAAGAAGTGTTGTGAGGATAATCTCCATCAAATATCGTTTAAGTATAATATTTGAAAATACACACACTTGACGGTCTTAAAATTGGATAGTGATGACTATTCCAAGATTGCTATTGATCTCGAAAGTGGCAAAATGATTATACAATGGCAGTCAATCTTATGATCAATGCTTTTAGAATACTTCTAGAAGGAAGCTAGAACTAACCCTTGTTCTTGCAGAAGCTGAGCCTTGTGTGTTTCCACACAAATCCACTCCCCCATATATTAGTGACATTAATGCTTCATGTGTTTGGTTCGAAGCATATTTCAATGCCGAGCTTCTATAAACTCTTTCTCTTTCTCCTCCTTCTCCTGCATCCAAATTGTACGACATCAGGTGACCTCACTATGACTTTTTTGCCAACCTCCCATAGAAAGCTGGACGTTTGTAAACCTTGGCAGTAAATATCTCCACCATAATCTTGCATCTTTCTTTCCATTATCGTAACCATTTCTCAATCTCCCAATATTATCAGGTCTTTCATCTTGTTCAAATTGAAGGACAAGCAAATTCCTTTCGGCAACCCTAGCACAACCTTCCTTAGCTTGTGATCAGTTAGCTCCATATTATTCCAACCATTCGACTCGGATGGTACATCGTTGGATGTCCCACTTGCAATTGCTACCCATTTTCTTGAGTTCTTTATCTTCTGTTGCCCAATCAGAGTCCCGTATTTTAGGTGGGTTCAATGTATGGAACCAAGTTGCTTGAGCTCGACGAGGTCGGCATTTTTAAGGATTATCACTGCTCTTTCTAATGGTCATTCATAATACGATAACTAACTTCGCCGGAGGTGATTTTATGGGCAGTATTAGGTGGAATGGAGAACAGTGCCATCTTTTCTCGAAACGCTATTCTTGATTCAATATAGTATTGTCGCCTGTTATTCCGTTCGAAGATTGAGTCGGTGATGAAGAACCAAATTCAACGATTCGGATACCGATACTGAATGATATGAATTAGCGTTCTAATCTTGTACATTATGTCTTTCTCATCTCATTACCTCCAAGCGTGAAAGTTTTGAAAAAGGCATTAGTATTCAATATCAGCGATTGCGTTATGATGAAACAGCTAATAAAGAAGACTTGCTGCCATCACGCGGCAGAACACGAGACATGTACCTTAAACAACAGTGAAGCTATGAATTCTCTGCGGTTTAAATCGGATGATTTCCTCAATGCCTGATACATCAGATCCATTATTCGTGAATCCGTCCGGGGCTTCCTCACAGTATATTTGTGATATAATCTCATATGAAATTGAATTATTAGATCCTGTAAGATCAACCAATCCTTTGATATCCAGATAAAAGTAGAACATCTGTCTTCGGATTAATGAAAAAATATTCGACTCAATGTGCCAATATCTTTCGAGAAGCTCATCATGTTTCCACTAAAGACTCTTTGTATCTTTGTTGCTGAGTAACCCCACAGATTTTTATGCCTTCATGATATCCAAGATATTCAAACTATCGAGTCCCTTTCCTCCAAATCCATCACTGACAGATGCTAGAGTCCATAATGTTGTTGGTAAAAGATTATCTGGTTGGACTGGCAGCGAGGTCAACGCCTTTTCCACAGCCCACAATGCTATAGAAGAGACATCAAAATTAGCAAGTCATACGAGAATATGGATTGGTCAAGTGACGCAGCTGAATAGTTTCTTTGGACCAAATCCGGATTCCGGAAAGTATCGATTCAGTGATGATAAGGTGCGGATCGCAAGTGAAGAATTCTAATCATGCCACTTATTCACATCCGGTTTATGAAGACTAATTCTAGACGAGTGAGGACATGTTGTTTCAAGTACAGCAGACGTATTGTACTTGGTAAACCATCTGACCCTTCAACATGATTCCTTTTTTTCTTCAGGCTGTGCAATTAAATGAAGAATTCAAGGATAAAACAACGAATTATAGACACATTGAATGTAGCGATAAATTAGGCACCCTATAACCATTGTTACTAACACTTTGAGAGTTGATGCTTTTGGTGACTTTTACAACTATTCTAATGGCTCATCGGAGTCAGGTAATAATATAGAAAAATATCATCCAATACAATGCAGCAATTCCAGAAATTGTGCTAGGCATCAGACTAAAGGTACTCATGCTATCGTTGTGGATGTAATTTCTAGCTCTTAATTTCTCAAAAAATGATACGGACAACCTTCATCCCGTGATTAAGGATACTCTACCATGGCAGTACTTTGTATCGGCGATAGCCTATACAATGCGGGGCTGGGATTACTCAATCCCCTATTCTAAGAACTGGCAGTGTCATTTGGTCACTTCTTATAGTCCCCACTTGGGATCCTCGAGGGGATGTTGCAAATGAAAGGGGGCCGAGGAGTAAATATCTATCTCGCTTCATCTGTGAGTCTTTATAAGTAAGTCCAATCCAACACTTATTCAAGTATTTGGTTCAGCACTGCTTCTTGGCGTAAACCCTGACTATTGCCCTGGAATATAGTGAGGAAAATATTGGTACTGGTTGTACTTGCAACCACGTAGATGGTCCAGGTAAAAACAAGTAGTACCTTTAGTTGGCAAGTTATGCGAAGCCATGAGATACGATATCATACACGCGGTTCGCTTTATATATCTTAATATATAGTTATAGTCAGCGGAATACCTTAAGTATATGAGAATGGAAGTCACACGTTCCTTAATCTTGGTCATCTAGATCTATCGATCAGTAGTAAAAGATGTAGGCGTATAAATGGCGATGGACACGTGAATTATCCGACCATTAGGTGTAATAGAGATGGGAGAGCTGCATACCTCGCGATTGATCAAATACGATTGTCGTCACAGTATTATTTAATCAACGGTGTTGAAACATGTATTGTGTGGACAATATATAACAATGGTATATATAGCTAGCTGCTTTAGATTAGAATTGAAGTAGTCTGAACATTTAATTGGTGAGATCATGATGGCGTTGCTTCTTCAAATTTGTGAGAAGAGTCTTATTATATATATATATTTGCTGTAATGGTTACCGATACTTACCTTCGCAGAGCAGATGTTGGTTGGCCTACATGTATTGAATCTGGAGTACTCCGACTGGCAATAATAGTCACATGCTAGAATAGATATTCAGATAATATGAGTTGAGATATATAAAAATTACAGGCCTGATAGTTCAGTGGTAGAATTCTTGCTTTGGGTTATTGAATCTAAATTGTAAGAAGGTCTCCGGTTCGATCCCGGATTAGGCCCCTCGATAAATATCCTTTTGCCATTCCAGATCTTTTTGCCTTGTGTATCTAATAAGTAAGAGATGAGTGAAAACTTTTTGTTCTTTCATACACATACACTCATATTGATACACAGCTCGGCAATTGGCAGTGTCATACCTATGGATACCGAAGAGGACCCTCCTTTGAGTGGAAATGCCCACTATAGCGAATTATGGAGTGGATCAATCAGTAAACTGGATGTGAGTGAATCGAATCGAAGACATTAATTAACTCCGTACACTCTTTATTATTTTCGACTCTGATCAATTGATATCATCCATCACCTTCACCTGATACCAATTGATCCGACGACAGTATTCAAGTCGCAGTGCCTCCCCTTCAATCAGATCCTTTACAAAGTTAAATCTCACATATAGAGATATAGATATATTCCTATATATATATATCCCTTCCCTTCTCCACCAGCTATCCACAGCCAACAAATTATAAAAATTGCTTTATTCTTTTTTTTTATTCTTTTTTTTTATTCTTTTTTTTCTTCTTCTAGTGCTAAAAGCGTGAATACCTATCCGAACGCGTTCCACACATGAATCTGACCACGTTAACTACTACTGTCTATCAAAACAAGCAAACTTGTTTGGATATGGGCATTGTTGCCAGAGTGGTTAATGGGTAAGACTTGAATGAATAATTCGGTTATCTTATGGTTTCGGCCTCGTAGGTTCAAATCCTGCACATGTCGTTTGGTGTATGTTTTTGTTGATTTTTTTTTGGAATTTCCTACGCTTATAGAAAAGAGTCTTTTCTGTCAACCCATCTCAAGTATGTTTTAAGTCGGTGGAGTAATTCTCGATATTAGTTTAGCTATTGGCAAAAGGAAAGAAATGGTGAAATTTCTTCTATCATGAGGAATAATTAGCATCCCGTTACGATTTTTCTTCTGTAATATTTTAAGCAAGGTCAAAAGGTAAATTTTAGGGAGATGATTCAAAACTTACTTCACACTCACCATTTCTATAAACGGATGGGGGTGGCAATGCTAAGCAAAGGCTCTATCCTCAAGTTGAATCCAAAGCTTAAGAAGGCCTAAATCACGAAGGATATCTCAGCAAAAAGAAGACAAAAGGCGAAAAGAAAGAACCTCTGAACCTCTGAACCTCTGAACCTCCCCTTATCATCAAAAAATCTCCTCAATCATCCATCAATCATTGACCATCCAGCCTCACCTTCTCATCAGACCAGTCCATTGAGGACCTCAAAAGTAAAAAATAAATGATCACTACGAGGGTCGAACTCGCGACCTTGGCGTTATTAGCACCACGCTCTAACCAACTGAGCTAAGCGACCTATGATGGTTATTTGATATCGAAACGCACCTTGTTAATACTTATAATTAAAAAGATTATAAGCGGGTCCTTCCCGGCCCATTCTAGAATCGGGATCAGGGTGGGGGTATCGCATTGTCGGGATGCATTGGGTAGAGATTTGTCCTGCTTTGAAAATGGTATGCAAAATTCGAAGGATCAATCGGATGGTATGTATGTATATGAATTGTAAATATTTGGGTTCACGGACTGAATGTTGTACTGTACTATACCATACTGTGTACTGTATTGTGCGTTTCTCATTAAGCGATAGTTTGATTTAACCTGAGTTTTATCTTGATCGGGAGTTCAACGCGTGGTTGTTATAGGGGATTTAGAGGATGCTCAAATGCACTTGGTGTGCTGGGTAGAGTGCATTCCTATGTATATTTTGATACACCGAACGCCATATATATATGAAGTGACAGCCTGCCTCGATTTCCATATTCTCTCGTTACTCTTCACATATATTTATGCGCGAGCTCTTAAGCTCAAGCATTCATAGGTTATTCATCACTTATTCATTCCCCCATGCACAATATACCTTCCCCTCCCCTTCTCACAACCACAACCACAAACCCCAACCCCTCCCTCAACCAACCCCCGTCTAAATCATCATAGCCCCCCTTTTCAACTTCTCCCCACCCCACCCACCGCGGCATTACAAGCCGTCTCCTGAGTTTCACACTGTGCCTCTCCACCCGCCAGACTCCCACTATTAGCTGCATTCGCACAGGCATTATGTTGTACGCTACACGATCTCTGAAGAGCAGCTCCTTCACCCACAAATGTATCGCCGTTGACGGAGAATGGACGATCGCCTGCTGAAGAGATGACTGGGGGTGGTGCACCGCCTAATGTACCGGTGAATGTTTGGACGTTTGTTCCTGTTGCAGTGGTGGATGCGGATGCCGCAGGGGCAACAGAAGCATTAGAAGATGCCCCAGTTGCTACAGCTGAAATGGCTGTGATAGTGCTAGTCACTGCGGCAGAACATTCCCCGGTTGAATTGCTCGAAGAGGTAGAGACCGCCGAAGTAGAACCAGAAGCACCAGCAACAGCCGCTTTGATCTCATCCGCCGTAGCATCATCCACAATAAGATTCTGAGTAAAGATACAACCTGGAGAATCATTCTCCGTATCACACGTATTACCAGCAGCCGTTGGATCGCCAATCGTTCCTGGAGCAAATGTACCAGAGAGAAGAGCTTCTTGAGGATCAGCACCAATGGAAGCAAGTTGCTTGGCTAATGAAAGAACAATAGCTTTATTGGTAGCTGCTGCATTTGGTGAAGCAGGGTCTTGATGTTGTTGAATCGCTTGAATCTCTGGATTTACGGCAGTTTCATTGCAAATAACGGATGCGAGCCCAACTGATCCAGTGTTTCTCTCGAGGGCAGCATAAAGTAATGCATCAGCCATACCGGTAATGTTATTGGCGGCCCTTGCATTGGTGAAAGCTTGATCGGCGGTAGCTTGGTGAAGACAATCAGGGTTGGAGATGGTTCCGGCACCAGCAATGGCAGCGGCATTACCCAAAAGACCAAAGACTGGGTCTTGAATTTTATTTGGGTTGTTGAGGTTCAAGTTCACACGAACACCATCGAGGAATCGGTTGTGAGAATGTTCTTGGGGAACTTCACGACCTCTTAACATTCGTTTAGGTACTGATGGGATTGTAAATTTGTTCTTTGGTTCTGCTACAGGAGCAGCAAATACCAAATTGAGAATGGTGATGAGGAGAGTTGTGGTTTCGTACTTCATGATGACGTTAATAATTCGAGTTATATTAACAGATTCGAAAATCGTGAATAGATAATAATTTGACTAAAAAAGGGTATAAAGAAGGACCGGCCTAAATTGGAATTGAAATGAGGATTGAAATATATTGCAAGAGTTATTTAAAGAGCGTAGGTAAGCCAAGATTCTCAGAGCCGAAGAAGAAGAGAATATATATGAATAGAGGCAAAAGAAATGACAAGACTGCGATGATGTGAAAGGAACACAAATTTGGCAATTCAATAGACCTTATATCTCAAATCTAAACGCTTCCATCAGTCAACCAAGTCTGGATCAAACAATTATTCGGTCATACATCTTGTATCCATCACCCCCATTTTCCACACTGGTGAATATTTTCCACTGCGTACACCATACAGCGAGCTGGAGAAAAGAACAAGGCCATGGATTGAGATCTCCGCTGAATCCTCCTTGATAAAACAGGCGCTACGAATTCGAAAGAAGCTTTGGATAATCACGATAACCGTCATCGTATATCTCATATGCACATGTGCGTCTGAAGTCTAAATGAGCCATCGGTCATCATACCGATTGGTAGAAGTATATCAAATCTATATGGTTCATGCATGATCAACAACTCCTGACACCCTGATCCGACAACAACAATAACGGTCTCAAATCAAGAAGCAGGGTTCTTGACCTTTTGAAAACCATCCATGATCCAAATTGACATATCCAGAGATAAGATGAGATGAACAAAAACAGAATATCCCCACAGTCTAATCCAAGACCTACCTCCTCCCAAACCCAACAAGTTCCTACGTATACGTACATCCAAAGCATGAACCTCCCCCCCCGTCTCATCTCGAGCTCCCAACCAACCCGACCGCCCCAAAAATTTCCGATTGGCGGAAATATTCCCCAGGCGTCGACACGGGACAAGTCCCGTCGCAGAAGCAAAATCTGACTCTAAACGATGTCTCCAATCCCTGTCTGGGTAAGGTTACCCACACGTGGTCAACGTCCTTCGAGTTCTATTTGGATTTTTGAACTCGACGCCTTGTATCTTATCTGACGGGTTGATGTCGCAGAGCTTGAGATGGAACCGGAGATGAAACTCATTTGCGCCGATTTTGAGCTGCGATATGCCCAGGGCAGTCCTCGTCATCATCATTTTGAGATATACGGAAGACTAGCACCCTGGCTGTCCTTCCCTAGCTCGTACCCTACCTGTCATCATGAGATCAGTGATTGGAGAGGATATAGGCTAAATTAGAAATGATATATTCTCATACTGAGCTTCATATGGGGGTTTAGGCTAGACTGGCCAGATATTCAGCTAGAGCCCCTCCAGGAGCTTGACTCGAATCATAATTAGAGGACATCCAGTCACATTCAGTATTTATGGATTAAAGTATTCACTTGAGGCGTAGTGTATAAAGATCTAACAGTAAGATGAAGCGAGCTACAAAATCTTATTTTAGCCCCTCTTAACCTTGGAATACTTCACTTACTCTACATCACCGCTACAAAGTCTTACGATTAGAATCCCGATTACCATTCATGCTTCATCTGGCCTTTGAGACTTGGTCATTAACGCATTAAAAATGTTTAGATATAAATAAAATAATCCCAACTTTGACTATGTCAGATATAAAAGTGCCCTTATCATCAACATCATGAAGTAGTCAGAACTATAGTTTTTCCCTCAACGCCAATTAGACACATGCAATCAATCCCAAAAATTGCCCCTTTCCCCATGTTTCCTCAGCCTAATAGAAAGAATGTAGGCCAGCAGACCGGCTCGCAACCATCTATTATCCAACAAACCCAAGAAGCAAGACCCTCTAATCATGAGACTGCATTCCAAACTCCTACCCTTTCATCTCCTCCTCCCCATCCTCCTTAGCATTACCCTTCTTATCCATCTTCTTGTCCTCCGCTTTCAAAGTATTCCACCGCATGAAATAACAACACGCCGGAAACAAAACAGTATTGACCGCCACCCACGTGAACAGAACACCAAAGTTCAGTCCAATACGCGAATGAAGATCAAAGAGGATCTGTCTACTTGCCTCGACAACTATAATCCCATTAGCTTTACACATGAAATACGGATTAGGAACCATCGAGATTCGATAATCAAGGGTAAACACAAAACAACGACAAAAAAGAGAAAACTTACGATTATGCAATGGCCACGCGTAACCCCAATAATAAAACTTGGGCGCTAAATCAATAGAATAAAAGCTCGTCGAAACATTCGTGATAACCCAAAAGATCAGCCACAAGCCGTCCACGGCTGTCCAACAATCATGCCAACATTTTCACACGCCAAACCCAAGGCACCCATGCCCACCCAATTAAGCATCCAGTAAACGACAAAACTACTCTTTCCAAATGCCGTTGCCGGACTCTCCAACCTGATTTTACTCTTGCTTCCCGTGGAGAAGGGGATTTGAAATGCGAGGGAGATGAGGGAATAGGAGAGCGAGAGGAAGAAATATGCGGCGATGGTTGCTAGCCAGCGCCAAACAATGAATTGATAGAATTGCATGGGGCGGTGTCCTTTGCGGTATGATGTATTTGGTGTGAAACGGGGAGGTAGAATGGGAAGGAGAAGAACGAAATAATAATTAGATAGATGAGACCGATGCTCACGGCAGGTGTAGCGACAGGTGGGCCTAAAGGGTCTGAGATTGAATGTGGAAAATCCAATGGCTGGTGAGATGACTTGAGGTGAGTTGCGGATATTGGTCATGATCGAAGCATTGGTAGCCGCTTGCTCGAGAACCTGTGAAGTCCATTGTTCACCAAACTTACTGGTGATAGTTGACTGAAATTGAAGTAATTCTGGTATGATGTAGTTAAAGTAGGTGCTCTCGTCTCGAGCTTGTACGTAGATTACCTGTGCGATACCCATGGGATCAAAAGTGCATTTCCATTCTGTACTGCCTCCTGAAGGAGTGCTGTTGCATTGGCGTTTATTATTATTGCCTAAGATGTTATAGTTAGTACGTGATGATTTTCTTGATCCTCTAATAAAGTGATGCTTGAACATATACCCATCTTCAAGAATAAGCTTAAATTTGAAAATAAAATGGTCTCAGAGTAGAAAGCCTCACAGAACGCCCACAGAACTCTAATTCAAATTCAACAACCAAGAAACAGTCTTTCAAGCCTAGAGTTTCAAACAAAGTATCACACAGCATACAAAAGCCAAGCGCCACACAAGACCCATCATCACCATCCGAAAATCAAACAAGCCAACATCAGAGGGGAAAAAAAAAAAGAAAGACAGAAAACTCACAGCCCAAGCCCCAAACTCATAGATCTGTCTCCTGACTTCCAAAGGATCATGACCAAAGCGACTCGCGGGCAAACTGCCCCACCCCAAAGCACCACTCGGAGCGACCAACGCCTCGGCAGCCTTCACAATCTGCGGTCCAACCAGCGGCGTCGTATCAGTATAGGGAGCGACCTGACCATCGAAGTCGACGACCCAGACAACGAGTGACGATAGATTTTTTTCTCGACGCGGAAGAGGACGCCCCAGTAGAGGGAGAGGATGGAGAGGATGAAGGCGCAGAGGATGAGGGCTGGTGGTTTGTGTTAGTATAAGGATCTCAAATTGTGAGCCCGTTCATTTTCATTTCATTCATCGCCGTATCACGAAACTTCTTCCCACCCAACCCTATCACCTCCTCCCTCATCTCATCTCACCCTATTCCATCTCCCCCATCCCATCTCCTCCCCAAAAGCCAAAACCAAAACCAAAGAAAGGAAGCACAAAACTAGTAAGAGCCCATTTCACAAAAACCTCCTTCCGCATCGCACTCAATTCCTCATCCCAAAACCCCACCGGTCTCACATCCGGTTGCTGTGCCTCGTCATCTCCACTTCCTTTTCCATCCCTATCCTCCGACCCATCCTCAATATCCGACATAATATCCTACCTCACCCTAGATATCTATCGACGACCGAAACGTCCCAGATCCAAGAATCCAAAAATCCAGACAAGATACCCACAACCAAAGAAACCCACACTCAATAAATAAAAGAAACGTGCTTATATCGTCGTATCGTCGTCGTCGTCGTATCTCCGTATCTTCAAAGAACACTCACTACCTACCTACCCCCATCCACCCACCCACCAACCCAAGAACTATATACCCAACCTCCCACCCCAACTCGCAACTCGCCAAACCCCCAATCAAGAACCCAAACCCCAAACCCAAACCCCAAACCCAAACCCAAACCCAAACCCAAACCAAACCAATAAACCAGAATCCATCGGTCCATCCACCCATTCAACTCCATTCCTTCGAACCCATAGCAAAAAACCCCCCTTCCCAAGCCTAGACCCCAATCTAGAACCCACGCACCAAGATCCAAGCAGGAATTTTGGAACCATCAAAGCGCGATTCCACCCCTAATAATACCCTACCCTACCCTACCCTACCCTACCCTACCCTACCCTACCCTATCCTACTAGCCCTTACCACTTCACCTTCACCCCACCCATCCCATCTGCATTAGCCTTAGCCTTAGCCTTCGCCTGAAGCTCGATATCCGGATATTAATCCAGTAAACAGCTCTTAGCATCAACACATCTAACCATCTAACCATCTTGTTGTAGTACAAAAGATCTACCAACCAACCTACCCGCCAAGTGAGCCCACCAATCAAGCACCACAATCTATGACATCATCATCTTCATCACCATCTTCATCACCATCTACATCATCATCTTCATCCACTAACCTACCCTGTTAACCTACTCAATCAGCATTGTCAATCGGAATATTACGTATTGGTCATGAACTTTTCATTAGGCTTTGGACTGATCTTCGGTCAATCTTCAACCTTAAGCTGTTAATTACTTCAAGTCAAGTCGAAAATACACGTACCAATACCCAATTAATAATTCTGGTATAATGATGCCAAAATGGCCTCTGCGAATTTTGCTTGTATCTGTATTTGCAGTGTTTTCTATTCGCTTAAAGTCAATCCATCTTGTGAAAAATTCAAGATATTGTACTATTCCATCCTCTCCTAAACAGCCCTGGAGAGTAATAATTCTGGTCACCAAACACAGACCATTTCTACCTGAATCATAATAATAATATTTTTTGTAATCCACCATCCAGTGAGACGCTCCCAATCGTAAAGTGATAGTCATTCATAGACTGCTCAATCCTGTACTTCGTAATCGCTACGCAACAAAAATGCGAAAGCAAAATATAAATATGCCACTATAATCAATACAACAACAAGCCTTTCCTTTGTTTTGACCATCAGATATCGTAAAGAAGAAAAGATTAATATGGTTATATGTGAAAAGAATAAACCTCAATCCGTCATTCATGCAAGTAATTCAACATCCAGTCCGATCGAACGCATGAAGAGGTTTACATTTGCAAGTCTTTGACTAGACATAGCTGGAGGTAATGTCTTTGCAGCCCAACAGTTTCCATGACACGATCCTTGACAGCCATAACTAATCGTTGCTGTTGCTCAGGCTAGCACGAATACCAATGGCGGCAAGGAATTGCCAAACGTATACGTCTTCACCCGTGTTGACGGTGCCAGGGAAGATTTCTGGAAGTGTAGGCTCAAGGGCATCAAAAAATGCGTTGTAAACCAACCTAAAGAACATGTTAGAGTTATAACCCATGGATGATGAAGATATCTCACCAATCGTTCCATCCACGCTCATTAACATCTCCAGCCTGCTTGGTAATCTCAGCACGACTGAGAATCATGGTCAAAAGACTAAGACCGATTCTAGTACGAGCAATCAAATCAATTGTTGAGGTTGAGAATCAGACCAAAACACCCTCGTAATTTGAAAGTCAGCATCATGAAGGAAGCCAAAAAGCTTGACAGACTGTCACTTGAATAGGTCGATGTTTTCTCGAATCTCGGCATTGGGTTGAATTCCATCAGGGCTAGGAACCGCCAACCGAACCACATCGAGTTTATCAAGATGAAGAATAATCATCGTCAAGATGGTAGCACGTTGTTCATCCGAATTGTCGAAAACTCGAGGATTGCCTTTTACCCTTGTGAATGAAGGAAGGCAAGAATGGTGAACAGCAGTTGCCCAATTGCTCATGATTTTCAAATTCGCCATAATTGCTGTGAGAAATTCCTGCGTTCGTTCCAGTCTGATTATACCGGCAATTTGTGGATTTATCTCTTCAACCCAATGGCCTAGGCTTTGAGCGTTCGTGGTCTTCAACTCCATCAATGTATTATAAACATTCTCGATATCCGTCAAACAGTCTTTCTATTGCTCCCGCTGACACTTGCAATTGGCCTTTCAAGGTTTAGGAGAATTTCCCGGACGACTCATTCATCAGCCTTTGATGTTCAATAAAATTTAGGTTCTTGGTTGCGAATGAAACTTGTCCAAACTTCCTTCAATTACTATTGCTTGCTCTTTGCTTGTTTTCGCGGCTTCAACAGCTCGTTGAACTTGTTGCTCCATACGCTGTACGTGATTATCCCACCACGAGCTTGTCTTCGCATACCGCCATGTCGATTACCAGTTGAAAGAGGTAAGTCTGAGCGAAGTTACTCAAAGGTTGATGTGGATTTTTGACGAGGTCCACCTCGATTGACTATGAACTTGGTAATAGAAATCCTCCGAAAGAGAAGAATCTATACCATGTTCATTGGGATTTCCAGTAGCGGTGACCAATTGTTGTAATTGAATACGGTAATAAAGTTCTTATCTTGAGGCGTCATTAATCCATTGTCTTTGACAACAAAAAGTTTTGTGATTCGCTTTGCTCTCTTAGCATCTTCCAACAAGAATGCAGCTCTCCCTTCTTCAGATAGTTTACCATTGGTGGGTGAGTGATGACATGGACGATTCCGGAAGCATGAGGGTGATGATGACCACGGGCGCACCATGTTGGCGTGAAATCTGTTGATATTCTGCATGTGTGCCGTGAGAGGGGATAGATGAACATTTGCCTGGCTAGTTGGAACTCAGAGACGTGGCAAGATATAATTTTTGATCAATAGGAAGCTGCGTTGTCTGCTTGAGGTGGAGCACTAACTAACCGGGAATTCTGTTCGGTTGCTGGGAGCTTGCTGGTGAAAGTTTTGATATTGTTAGGTGGGGCTGCTGGTATTGTGGTTGAGATGGTGGCATTTGCTGCTGCTGAACGCACTTGAGTTGAGCTGGTTTCTTAGCTTGAGCTCTCATGGCTGCTTCAACTTCTTCCAGACTCATCATCTTTCGGCTCGGCGCGGATGTACCAGGGACAGGAAGTGACGGTCTTGGGAGGAGCTTTTTTGGTTGCAACGCCCCAAAGATTTGCATCACCTGCATATCAGGAACATACTCCGCTCTTGATATCTCATAGCCAGTTTGGAGGTCTTGAATAAGGTTTTGAGAGTAAGTAGATGCGGATGGATTGTTCTAGTACTACTGGTTGCTGTCGAGATATCGCAGTTGTTCTTCATTGATAGCATCGGAGACTTTTGCCGTTTGTCCAAAAAAGTCAAAATCCTTTCCAACTGGCTTGCTTGAACCTGAATCCCCTCCACTACCAAGGTAGCATCATTGAAACATCGCCGGTCTCTTCGAGCTGATCTCCTAAACCATCATACGTATCCTCCGAATCAAATCTGTGGGGCAAGCTTGTTAGTCTTTGATGCCGGACTGAGATGAGATGAGAGAGAGAGAGAGAGGGAGAGAGGGAGAGAGGGAGAGAGACAGAGAGAGAGGAGAGAGACAGAGAGAGAGGAGAGAGACAGAGAGAGAGGAGAGAGAGAGAGAGAGAGAGAAGAGAGAGAGAGGAGAGAGAGAGACAGAGACAGAGAGGACAGAGACAGAGAGAGACAGAGAGACAGACAGAGGACAGAGAGAATGCGATATATTACTCACGCTTCACTATCATTCCTGTGCCAGAAAGACTGCAAATGATCGCGTGTTGACTGAAACCTGGCGCAGCAGTATTATGACCCCTCTCGTGGGTGGTCGACTAGATCAAATCCAAAGAAAGACATGATTGAAGAAATCGCAAAGTCAAAGTAACTTGTTATCCATTAAGATCAGAAATCAAGAAAAAGTTAGACGTGTGAAGGATGTAGTTTTGCAATTCCCAAGATCAAATTTGAATTTTTTGAAGAAAAGATTAGATCAATGAAGGATAATACAAGTGCACCGAAGTTTTTGATGAAACGAAATTGTTGCCAGAGCAGAGCAGGTAGATGCGTAGGTGGCAGTAGCAGCGGTAGGAAAGTAGCCGGTAAAGGTAGAAAAGAAGATGGGAGGAAGATAGATAGAAAGGTTGGATGAATACAACAAGTACAAAGAATGAGAGTATGTTTTTTTTATTTGAATTTTTGAAGTTGTTGGGTGGTGGTGGGATGGGTTGAGGGTGACGAGTCGGAAGTGGAGGTGGAGTGGTGGTGATTGCTTGAGGATTAACAAAGCTTCGAAATTTAATAAGTGGTAGTAGGTAGGTGGTTGGTTGTATAAGGTTAGTGTAATTGATTATGATGGGCGGGTAAGAGAAATAGACGCGACCCGCGTGAATGAATGAATGGATGGGATGAGGATGAGGATGAGATGAGAATGAAGATGGGATGGGATGAGAAATGATGGGATGTGATGGGATGTGATGGGTGACTTGATTTTCTTTCTTTCTTTTTTTTCTTTTTTTTATTACGGCAAGATCATATCTACTAGATAGTATCTCATCCATCCATACTGGGCAATTAAACAATCCATGGATGGATATGAAAAGAGACGATATATGTAGAATTTCTAATATTTTATGATATATTTTGGTATATTTTGGTATATTTTGGTATATTTTGGTATATTTTGGTTTATTAATTGAAGAGGTCGGTGAATTAGATCTTGGTTAGCCACCCGTGGACACTCACTCATCATCCATAGATAAGTAGATTCTTATTCTTGATACCGAGGGTCGGGAAGTATGGTGGGTGAATAACAAGAAGATAAATGGAAGTGTCCAGGTGGGTGTATACCTATGGATATTACTTTATATTCTCTTCTCTCTCTTATGTTGCCTTCAAGGTTGTTTTAATAGATGTATTCATTCGTATTTATTCGTATATTCATGGATACTAGGTACCTAGACATCTATCTAGGTATCTATCTCAGTTCCCGAGGTCTTCTCAAAGCGGATGTATATATATACCTAGTAGTAGATAGAAGCTGATTTTATATATAAAAATACTGATAATACCGTGGACCTAGGTAATGGGTCTATTAAAGGATATTGATTTGAGATATCCATATAAGCATCTAGGCATTATATGATATATATAAGATATATGGTATCTATAATATGGATATATGATATATATAAGATATATGGTATCTATAATATGGATATATGATATATATAAGAATATGGTATCTATAAGATATATGATATAATAAATATATGGTATCTATATATATGGATATATATATATTATAGATATATGGTATATAATATGGATATATGATATATATATATAATATTATAGTACTAATAATATAATATATATTCATATATTATATATATATCTATAAAAGTTATATCTATTCGCTATTCGCTAATCGATTAGATATTAAATCTTAATATACGATGTATACACCTCCAGCTACTTTTAGATACCTTATATAACTAGACATACCTAGCTTTTACTATTTATATTCTATACCTAAACTAAATTAATATATTCATGGGTACTTATTAATACAAAGTTCTACCTACCTAGGTAGTTAATAACTATACATATTTGATTAGATTTTAGATCACAATATACATACATACATATTCTACATGTAAGTTGGTCTTCAATCTAAACAGTTTACATTTGATATTGCAATATGTAACTATTCAGATATACTCAAACTTACTACCATACCAAGAAACTATCATTTCATTTCATCCGTCGACACCTGGGCAACCATCAAATTTCTATTGAAGAATTGAAAAGTCTGATAAAGCCTCTTTAGCGTAAAAGGTTACTGGATTATCAAACTTATTAGTATTTGATCATGATCTTCCAAGGTTGTCCTTGGTTACTTACCTATTCATTTGTTGTTTGCTAAAACCCTTCAACTAATACATTAGAAAAATCCTTTGTAATTCATTAGGTAAGCTTTTCAAGATTATACCTAGGTATTAGATTAATACTTGTTGTATATATTTTATATGATTTATATATTTATATGATTATAAATCATATATTACTTATATACATTTATATTTATATACATCTCTATTTATATACATCCATACTTATATACATTTATATTATATACATCTTATTTATTACATCCATACTTATATACATCTCTATTTATATACCATACTTTATATACATCCATATATAATCCATATTATACATCCATTATATTACTATATACATCCATACTTATATACATCCTTATATACATCCATACATCCATACTTATACATCCATACTTATATACATCCATACTTATATAAAAGCTCATACTCCCTACCTACTTACTTACTGCCCAATATGATTGGGAAATCATCCCTTGCGTAAGCTTTCATCAATCGTTACAAGGTTCATTTGGCTTAGAACCAATCTCACTTGAACCTTGGTCTTCTTTTTTGGCTTTGACTTGATCTTTACTTAATCTAATCGTCTATCTGTCTATCTGTCTGCCTGCCTGCCTGTCTATACGGAGTATACACACATAGAGAAATAATAAAAGATTGGCCTCCTTTATTCGTATTTACATTCACATTGATATTCACACTCAACACTCAATATCAAGCGTCCTCTTTGCTTCCCTTTCCCTTTCCCTTTCCCTCTCGCTCTCCCTCTCGCTCTCCCTTTCCCTCCCTTCTATACTTTTTTCATTTCTTGTGTGTTTATATATCACACACATTTCTTTCTCATCACCTCCTCTCTCCTCCTCCTCTTCTTCTTCTTCTCTCCTTCAATTCCCTTTTATTTTATGAAAAAGAAAAAAAAAAGGTTGATTGACTTTGAGCATTGGCAAATCGTGGGCATTTATTCATGGATGCTAAAGTACCTGGTTTGGGTGGTAAATTGCTCAAATCTACATTCGTGTTCAATTGGGTATTAAATGAATTGAATGTAACAGTTGGATTCATGAAAGAAACACCATCAAAGGTTTCACTTTCTTCATCGTAATAAATCTATCTCATCATGGCTACAGGAAGCCAGGTATTTGAGATATATTCTCTTCGCCTTCTTTGTAGGTTCTTTGGATTTTCGTTACACAATACAGCCTTATTTGCTACCAACCTACTAATATCTTCCCTCTCTTCATAGGGTCTCGCCATCGTATACTTTATCTCATCTTCATCTGACCAAAGACTGCAAACTGCGCAACAAGTCTTCACCGACAAGACTGTATTTCCTACCAAAGCAGGCACTCCATCACCGGTCACTCTGCTGAGGATTCGGCGAAGCCCCTGCTAACACATCTCCCAACACTCATAGAATTACCACCCGCGACCATCCCTGGGAGCGCATGAACGCAACCTTTGTTACTTTGGCACGAAATTCAGACATTGGGAAATTGCACGATCCATTCGTCAAGTCGAGGATAGATTCAATAAAAAGTTTCATTATGATTGGGTTTTCCTAAATGACAAACCATTCGATGCCACATTCAAGAAGGTTACTGCATCCTTGTTTCCGGAAAGACTCACTATGGAAGATCCCAGAGAAACACTGGTCATTCCCCGATCATATCGATACCGAAAGAGCCCGCAAGGTTCGCGAAGAAATGGCACAGAAGAAGATCATCTACGGTGATTCCGTCAGTTATCGCCACATGTGTCGCTTTGAATCTGGTTTCTTCTTCCAACAAGAATTGATGTTGAACTACGAATGGTTTGGAGAGTCGAACCATCCATTGAACTTTTCTGCGATATTAATTACGATACATTCAAATTCATGGCAGACAACAAGAAGAAGTATAGTTTCGTTTTGAGTCTTTACGAATATGTTGAGACTATCCCACTTTGTGGACAGCGTCAAGAAATTCATCAAGAACCACCCAGAGCATATCGCCGAAGGGAACTCGATGGGTTTCCTCAGTGATGATGGTGGTGAAACTTATAACCACTGCCACATGGTAGTTTTGGTCTACATGATGCATCGCGTGTGTTTTGTACTAACACGATGTTACAGTGGTCTAACTTCGAGATTGGTAACCTCAACTGGCTTCGGTCAAAAGCCTACACGGATTTCTTTGAGCAACTCGACCAAGATGGAGGATTCTTCTACGAACGCTGGGGTGATGCACCAGTTCATTCCATCGCCTGCAGGTCTTCTCTTGAAGAAAGAGGAGATTCATTTCTTTAACGATATTGCTTTTATCATGTTCCTTTTACCCATTGCCCAACAGGGGAGCAAAAAAGACTTGATTTGAAGTGTCACTGTAATCCAAAGGATAACTTTGACTGGAAAGGATACTCATGTAGTTTGTTCCTTGGTACCCCAAAATTGACATTGGACTAATCATCTATCTCCAAGGTACATCACGATTCTTCGATATCAATAAGATGGTGAAGCCAGAGGGCTATGAAAATCAACAAGACTAGAATAATAGTCTACACTTATTTTCGTATTCGTGTTCCAATGCATTTTTCTAGGGAGCAGCATTGGTGGTTTGTGGATTGAGGATATTTGCTATCTGGCATGATAGGAAAGGGAGACATGGGCGTTTGCATGGATTAACAACCGTTGACGCGCTGTATATGTTAAAATGGTCCGGCTTGGGATCTGGCTTGGGAAGTAATGCCTCTTGTTTTTTTCATCAGGAGGTACACAAATTTTGAGATAGATTTATACAATAAGGCAATATTTGCATATTGGAAGAAGGGATAGAGTTTTTCTTTTTTTGATCTCCATGATATGATAGATGGTATTTGAAACGATGATTATTGCCCAGGGTCATCAAAAACCCCTTCATCAAAGTCTTGAAAATGTTTCAGTATAGCCACATCACGTGAATTAATCAGCCTCAATAATTCAAAGTCTTGGCAATATCGAAAGCTTTTCTCTCCCCTCGATTTCTTATCAACAGCGTAACTCAATCATTCAACGATTACCTCACTGTCTCACCACAATGGCTGCCTCAATGCTGCCACGGCTTCTAATGCCGTCTCTACGACCAACTCCTTTAATCTCTACCTCTCGCCCCACCATACAATCCATCGCAAATCAACTCAAATCAATCACAATCTCCTCATCGCGGGACATTCTCCTCCTCCCCTTCTCACGCTGCGACATATAACCAAGTTAGACGCGGCTGCCGTACTGCGCAAGCTATGCGTAAATCCGTCTCTCCTGCCTTATCGACAGTCCAGGCCCCAGCACTTAAGGGTGTAGCATTGAAAGTCGGAATCACAAAACCAAAGAAACCTAACTCGGGCAGAACGGAAAAACGGCAAGAGTTAGATTGAGTACTGGGAGAGTCGTTACATGTTATATTCCGGGAGAAGGCCATAATGTGCAACAACATAGTGTGGTATTGGTTAGAGGAGGCAGGAGTCAAGATTGTCCGGTGTGAGATATCATTTGGTTAGAGGGGCTGGAGATTTGGTGAGTGGATTTATATTTGTTTTGGAAGTTTAAGAGGTGGCGCGAATGCAATGGGGCTTTTATGTGCGGGAATGGCATGAGAAGAGAAGAACAGAGGCGGAGGTTATGATATTTTGAGGGTTTCTGCTAATACATTATAATTACAGGGTGGAGTAGGTAACCGAGCAACCTCAAGATCTAAATACGGAACGAAAAAACCAAAGAAGGCTGCTGCTGCATAGAGATATTGACGTAGGATTAGCTGGAGGTAAAATCCGCCTTAGAGAGGGATTATTTGCCTACGAGAGAAATTAGAGAACGAACAATAATATATTGAAGGGAAGAGGAAGGGGGAATATGATTACTGAAATACTTGGGAGAGTCAACCTTCTGATGGTATGTTACAGATTTTGCAGCTCCATGGTTAGAGAATAACGAGGACGATTGTACTATACACAAATTCACCGAGCCATGCATAAAAATGGACAAGGCCAAATGCTTAGAGAAACAAGTTGGGAATAAATTATCTCCAAATGCTCTCCGTCAAGTACGTACTGGAACGTACTGGCTAATATTTACAATCGACTGCCTGTTACTTGCAATGTGGTTCGATGGTCATGCTTGTTTGACTTGCCTTGGTTTATCTAAATAACATCGCATTGCTCATCTGCAGGAAAATGCAATGTTGGCAGAGGAAAGAAACACCTCATTTCTTCAACAGTGGTTCGGCACCTCATCTTACAAACAAAATCGAGGTACTCATCGGTTCTTCGGTTCGGACAAACTTATTTTCTTCTTTGCCTTTGAGTATTTCATGCAAGGACATGAAGCTATACCACAAGCGTGTTTGAATACTTCCTTTCGAATCATCCGATTGGCGCGCAAGATCTTGACCTGGCGTCATTTCCACTTTGTGACCTTTCATCAAAACTTTTCAGGGCAACTTGCTCGGGAAAATGTTAATGCTTTAAGCCAAATACATTACTCCGATATATTGAGGGCTGTGGTTGGTTGTGGGGGGGAGGATGGGGGAGTGACGATCATTTACATACTCTACCCCGCATGTTGTGGTCCGGAGTCGAACCTTGTCAGTTTAACTATACCTGGAGTTACTCGTCGTATGTTACACCGTATGGGTTTCAAGTGATGTTCTTTCTCGTATACAATGATCTATATTTGCATGGGGCATAAAAGGTTTGCTATATGGAGAATGTTATGCGACTTGGAGAGGGGAAGAGATGACGAAAGTGGGTAGAGGAATGTGTGATCAAAGTTATCATATTGGGTATATAAAGTTTACCTCCGCTACATGCATGTTGCTGTTGTTTGTGTCAAGGCAGTTTGTTTCTCTTCCCATGTGTATGATTGACACTCTGTAATTGCAGTTGAGGCATTGCAATCATGAGGTTTCTACGTGCTTTCACCGCAATTACTTGTGCGGCTCAAGCTGCAGCATTGACGATTAATCTTGGCGGTGAGAAGTTAATGGTTGAAAGAGATGAAGGACTTCAGGATGTTGTAAGTTTTACATCATCTACACCCTTCGTTTGAGCAATGGGCCAATTGATGTTTAATTGACCCATCTATAAATACCATTGAAGCTATTTCACTAGGTCACGTATGATGAACACTCCTTAAAAGTCTACGGAGAACGCTTATTCATCTTCTCGGAGAATTTCATCCATATCGACTTCCAGTCCCTGATCTATGGATTGATATTTTCCAAAAGATTAAATCACTCGGTTTCAACACAGTCTCCTTTTATGTTCATTGGGCATTAGTAGAAGGAAATCCTGGACATTATACTGCAGATGGAGTCTTTGCTTTTGAACCTTTCTTTGATGCAGCCAAAGAAGCGGGTATATATCTTATTGCTCGTCCAGGTCCCGTGAGTACCTGTTCATCATCTACTGCCTACTCATGAAATACTAACATATCCTGACTCAGTATATTAATGCTGAAGCTGCTGGCGGTGGGTTCCCTGGTTGGATTCAACGTGTCAAAGGTGTTTTACGCTCTCAAGCACCGATTATCTTGCGGCTACCGACACTATATTGCAAACATAGCTGGTTTAATTGCCAAATATGAAATTACAAAAGGAGGACCAATCATCCTTTTATCAACCTGAAAATGAATACTCTGGATATGCAGGATATGTTCCTGGTGGATTCCCAGACCCGGTTTTACTTTGCTTATGTGAAGAAACAAGCGAGAGATGCAGGTGTTACGGTTCCTTTCATTAGCAATGATGCTTGTGAGTTATTTCTTCTATTCTTTCAAGTCTTGTGATATACGTTTGGATGGGATCAGATCACGACTGTGGTGGTGAGCGCAAGACTAATGGAAAATAGGGGCACAAGGACTTTTGCACCTGGTGATGAAGTTAATGGATCGACCATTGGGGATGTTGATATCTACGGCCATGATTCTTACCCGTTAGGATTTGATTGTGCCCATCCAACTACCTGGCCTGGTTCCAATTTACCAACCTATTTTGCGGCGACCCATAAGGACCAAAGTCCAAGTACATTTTACTCTTTGAAATGAATTCCAAGGTGGTGCTTTGATCCTTGGGGGGTCTTGTGAGTATCAATGTTTGATGAGATTTCATCTGGTGGGATTTCTGTTGCTAATCTTCTATAGGGATTTCAATCATGTGCTCAGCTCTTGAATGAGCAATTCGAGAGAGTCTTTTACAAGAATGATTATGCTTCGGGCGTTACCCTCTTGAATTTATATATGCTTTGTGAGTCTTGAAATTTGGAGCATTCAGACAAATTCTGACAACTTACAGATGGCGGTACAAACTGGGGAAACCTTGGTCATTCTGGTAAGCAGCAATGCATATGTCATGATTGGCTTTTGCTCACTTTCTCCTAGGTGGTTACACGTCTTACGACTATGGTAGTGCTATCACCGAAAACCGCGAATTAACCCGCGAGAAATACAGCGAATTGAAGTTGGAAGCCAACTTCTTGAAAGTTAGTCCTGCATATCTAACCGCGACTGTGCAAAGCGCTGTCGTTGGTACCTATACAAACAGCAGTACTCTTATCACCACTCCACTTGTCGGAAACGGAACAGCTACGAATTTTTATGTCGTTCGCCATGCCGATTATCAGACTTTATCTTTGGCGAATTATAAGTTGAACCTTAAGACTAGTCAAGGCGATCTAACCATTCCTCAATTGAAAGGAAGCCTTACTCTCAGTGGTAGAGATTCAAAATGGCATGTAACTGATTATGATATTGGAGGAACTACACTCCTGTACTCCACAGCAGAAATATTCACCTGGAAGAAATTCGATGATAAGACTGCTTTGGTTGTTTATGGTGGACCAAACGAAGCACACGAATTGGCTGTGGTTACAAAGAGCTCAGCACAAATTGTCGAGGGCTCGGGTGTCACAAGTAAGAGTACTAATGGGTCGACTATTCTTAATTGGGAGACATCTACTACACGTAGAGTAGTTAAGGTTGGTAGTGTGTTTGTTTATATTTTGGACCGCAAACAGTGCATACAATTATTGGGTGGCAGACTTTGCTAGGACCGACAAATGGGGTACCTTGTAAGTCTTTCATTCTAGCCCCTAACTTGAACGCTGAAACTCACGATAAATAGCGCTACAAGTATCGACAAAAACGTCTTCCGTCATCGTAGAAGCAGGCTATCTCATCCGAAACGTTTCCACCCAAGGTTCAGATCTCCATATCAAATGGTGATCTTAACGCCACGGTTCCATTCAAAGTCATCGGTGCCCCCAAAGGAACTAAAAACCTCTACTTCAACTCTCAGAAAGTCTCCTACAAAGACCGACGCCACAACCGGTGAACTCTCTTCAACCCTGACCTATACTGCTCCCCACATCTTCCTTCCCAACCTTTCAACCCTCAAGTGGAAATACCTCGACAACCTTCCCGAAATCAAATCCAGCTACGACGACTCAGCCTGGACCCTCGCAAACAAAAACTTCTCCAACAACCTCTTCCTTAACCCGCTCCTCACCCCCACCGTCCTTAACGGCCCAGACTACGGCTACAGCGCTGGGGTGCTCATCTTCCGCGGCCACTTTACCGCCACCGGCAACGAATCTCCTTTACCTCTCCACTCAAGGTGGCTCCGCCTTCGGCTCCTCTATCTGGCTCAACTCCACATACATCGGCTCGTGGACCGGCGCTGACTATGCCGAATCGCACAACGGCACCTACACACTACCCAACCTCAAAGCCGGCGCAAAATACATCTTCACCATCCTAATCGACAACAACGGACTCGACGAAAACTGGGTTGTAGGCGTTGAGGAAAGATGAAATCCCCCCGCGGAATCCTCAACTACGTTTTATCCGGCCGTCCCAAAGACGCCATCACGTGGAAACTCACCGGTAATCTCGGTGGCGAACAATACATCGACCAAAGTACGCGGACCCCTCAACGAAGGCGGTCTCTACGCCGAGCGACAAGGCCTCACGCAACCCAACCCCCAACAACAGGCTACGCATGGGGCTCCAGCACCCCGGAAACCGGCATCAACAGCGCCGGCGTGGGATTCTGGACCGCAACCTTCGACCTCGATCTCCCCTCAACTTACGACGTGCCCCTCGCCTTCCAATTCGGCAACTCGACCACAGGCTCAGGCGCGGGACATAACGCAACGGGCACGAGCGAGTACCGCGCTCAGCTCTGGGTGAACGGCTGGCAGTTTGGGAAATACATCAATAATGTAGGGCCGCAGAGGAAGTTTTCCGGTGCCCGAGGGGATCCTGAATTATCGCGGGAGGAATACGGTGGCGGTGGAGATTTGGGCGCAGCAGGCGGGTGGTGCGGCGCTTAGTGATTTTAGGCTTGTGGCGTCGCGGGCTGTGGCGAGGGGGTTGAGGGCGCCGGGTTTGGTGGGGAGTCCTGAGTGGGTGAGGAGGGAGGGGGCGTATTAGGTGAGGTCTTTCTTTCTTGGGGGAGAGGGGGCAGGGGGGAAAGGGAGAGGTGAAGGAGCGGGGTTGTTTATTTATCCATATACGTGCGTGCATAATTAATCGGAATAGGTACCTAGGTATGTAAAATAAATATGAGTTTAATGATTTCTATATCGGTTACTATTGTGCTATTGTGCTACTTGTCTTCTAGATCTATTAGAGATATAACCTACGTGAGTGAGCTACATGAACCTGGCACCATCACCCATCTATGTAGAAAAGCGAGTAGTAGTAGTAGTAGTAGTAGTAGTAGTAGTAGTAGTAGTAGTAGTAGTAGTAGTAGTAGTAGTAGTAGTAGTAGTAGTAGTAGTAGTAGTAGTAGTAGTAGTAGTAGTAGTAGTAATAGTAGTAGTAATAGTAGTAGTAGTAGCAGCAGCAGCAGCAATAACAAACACGGTAAGCAAGCATACGATTCCCAATTTCAACAATACGAATGCAAACAAAAATTTATATCTCACGCATTAAAATAATACCCAGTTTACGTGGATACAGGAAGGTATATAGATATATAGGTAGGTAGGTATCAATAAGTATCCAACTCTATGCCATGTCAACAAGCTAGCTAGGTAGCTAGCTATACAACTCACACGAAACGCATGGTATATGGCTCATAGTCAAAGGATCAACATAATGTACAAAAGAAAGCACAGCAGCACGCTCGCGAGAAGCCGCATCTATCTATCTATCTATCTATCTACAAAGCGCATTCGTCATTCGATTCATATTTCTATCTATCTGACGGGCCGTATTATAAAGTGAGGAAGGATCCAGCTAGGATTGCGCCGGCGGCTGCACCCTCCAACGCGATGATGGTGATGTCTTTTTTCGAGAGGGAGATTTGTCGCGTGCTCCAGAGATCGATCGTGGCGGCCTTGGCGGCGTCGAGTTTTTCTCTCCAGCTTTCTAGGTTGCGGTAGTCAAAGGCAGGTTTGGGGATGGGTGTTTGGAGTTCTGCTGTGTGCATTGCTGCGGCTGCTTCGCCTATTTCGGGGGCGGGCTCGTTGTTTGTTTCGTGGGGTGCGGCTTCGCTTTCGATTGTTGTTTCTGCTACTGCTGCTGCTGCTGTTAGGGCGTCGACGGCGGGCTCGTCGAGGGTTGTGTCTTTGGGTTCTTCTGCGGATTGTTGGGGTCCGGCTGCTGCAACAATTTCATCCAAGCTTACTTCTGAGCCAGGTCCTCCACCGATTTCTGCACCTCGGATCGCGGTCGACATGGCGAGGGATTTTTCCTTCTCCAAGGCTTCACGGACTTTGTCCTCGAATCCTGCGACGAGGCGTCGCCTTCTCCAGGGTTCGAATCCAAATTGAAAGACTAAGAATAACAAGACGTTTACCCCCATCAATCCCCATGTTCCCCATGTACTCATTCTGCGGATCTTGTCGCTCCAGATCTGCTCTTCGTGATATCGTGATAATATACTACTGCCCAATTCTCCTGCTGCCTTCTCCGCTTCGCGTTCCGCATCTGCAAGGCGCGTGGCGGCTTCTTGCACTGCTTGCTCGTTTGTATGATCCATGCGGTAGAGGTGGGTGAAGCGTTCGAGGTCCGCAGGTGTCCATGTATCTTTCCTTGCCAGTAAGGTTGTGACTTCACGTTGAGAGGAAGCGCGGTCTGCGACGGTGGTTTTGTAGTGGAATCGAGTGCTTCGGACTTGTTCTTTGGATTTGGAAACTTCGGATTCGAGGTTGATGATTTTGGTCTTGAGGGCTTCGATACCGGAGTACCCTGTTAGGTCATTGATGCGTTGAGAGGCTATGAATATGTTTCCTTGCATATGATCCATTAAATTAGAGAGCTTCTTTGTGATTGCGAGACGGCGACCTTCGAGGGTAGAAGGAAGCTCTCCCTCTCCTTCTTTTTCGACTTTGGGAGAGGGTAAGACATCTTCTTTGCTCGACTCTGGGAGAAGAATGGGTTTGTTCTTCCGGTAGTGGTTTAGGTTCTTCGGGAGGAGGTGTAACCTTTGGTCGAAGATGAGGAGGTGGTTCTATTATAGGTCGATCATCTGAGAAGTGTCGCCGCAGACTGGGAGAATAAATTCTACATTGTAGACAGATTGAAGATTTAATAGAAGAACGAGGAGAGATTCTCAAAGTTCTTGATATTGAGGTTGAACCTGAATCGATTGCAAACCTAGGAACAAGTCTCGTCAATGGTTGCATGGCAATTGATTCGAATTGAGAATTATCTTCCTCTTTAATGGAGGAATTGTGTCAAGTTGAGGGCCTTTCTTTTCTTTCTTTCTTTCTTTCTTTCTTTCCTTCTTCCTCTTCTCTTCTTTTTCTTGACCTGACTTGACTTGACGACCTCAATTAGGTACGACAATGAACCGTAACCTTAAGATTCAAAGGTTGAGTAAAAGCAGTGGAGCTCTGACCAAAATCTTCATTTGGATTTGGGTTTGGGGGGGGATGGGGGAATGGAGAATGAATGAAAGATGATGATTTGGTAGATGAGTAGATGAGTATACGAGTAGATGAATATACTCTGGTAGTAGATACCTTCATATAATCTATCAGTCAGTCAGTCAATCAACCAATATCAATCTAAGAACATGTTGTGTGTGGTTGGTCTTTTTCGATAAATCTATAGCTCACCGCTTTTATGATGATATAATACCTACCTAATATAATAATTATAAATGGAGGGGCAATATCTATGGATATATATATATATATTATATATATATATATATAATATATATAATATATATAATATATATAATATATATAATATATAAATATATATATAATATATATAATATATATAATATATATAATATATATAATATATATATATATATAATATATAATAATATATATAATATATAATATATATAATATATATATATAATATATATAATATATATAATATATATATATCAATAATAATAGAATATCCATATACGGGCACGAGTGGGAAGCTAGCTATTTACTAGTATAATGATGAAACTTCACTTGAAATAAACTTCATTATAAATATAAATTTTATTTATAAAAAGAATAAGAATAACCCCACACCATTCAACTGTATGTACACACACTTCAATTCAATATCATCTATTTATTATTCATTTATTACTCATCTATTTATATATTCATATATTCATATATTTATTATTTACTCATCTACTCATCTACTCATCTACTCATCTACTCATCTACTCATCTACTCATCTACTCATCTACTCATCTACTCATCTATTCATCTACTCACTCATCCATCCATCTATCCATCCATATATATCATATACATAGTAATTTGTATAGAATTCCAAGGTTGGTTAAAAAGCCTTTAAATATTATTATTCTATTCTTCAATTGGATAATAAATATATATAGAATCCTATATTAATGTGAGTTTAAATTTTAATAAATAAGAATCTCCAACTTCCTTCTTTCTATCCCACCTTCCAAATATCATATACATATAACCTCACCAATCAATACTGCTGCCAACTATCAATTACCAACTATCAATTACCAACTACCAACTACCAACTACCAACTTCCTCCCCTCCTCCCCCTCCTCCCCCCCTCCTCATATCTCACCCATCATCATCATCAGCATCATAAACAACCAATTCATCCATCACTAACCATAACACAAAATCTCAATTCAGTCTTACATTCACTTTCACAACACACCCAACCCAAATCCTTCAAAATGGGATCAACTACTACTCTCCCCGCCATGAAAACCTCCCCTAAATATGTCTTCTTCACAGACTTCGACGGCACAATCACAACTCGCGATTCCAATGATTTCATGACTGATAACCTTGGATTTGGTCAAGAACTCCGCAAACAAGGAAACAAAGATGTTCTCGATGGGAGAAAGACTTTCCGGGATTCTTTCCAATCAATGATGGATAGTATCAAGACTCCATATAGCAAATGTATAGAGACTCTTATTGAGAACATCAAATTGGATCCCGGTTTCAAGGAGTTTTATGAATGGGCGAGGGAAAATAATATCCCAGTGGTTATTTTGAGTGGAGGCATGGAACCAATTATTCGAGCATTGTTGGAACATCTCTTGGGAAAGAAGGAAGCGGCTGAAATTCAGATCGTCAGTAATCAAGTTGAGGTCCGAAAAGGTTTCAAGAGTCTTGATGAGGAGGGAGGTTGGGATATCGTGTATCACGATGAAAGGTAAATTAATTCAGCCCAAGATAATAATGGAATAGAACTGATGATCAAATAGCCACTTCGGACATGATAAAGCCAGAGAGATTAGACCATATGCCGAACTTCCAGATGATCAAAGACCAACCATGTTTTATGCTGGAGATGGAATATCAGATCTTTCCGCAGCCAAGGAGACGGACCTCCTCTTCGCCAAAAAGGGTCATGATCTCATCACGTACTGTGTGAGGGAAAGGTTCCTTTCACAATCTTTGAGGATTGGACTTCTATCTTATCGACAGTTCAAGATGTTGTTGCGGGAAAAGCAACAGTGAAGGAAGTTTATGCTGCGGGCATCAAGGATTTCGAACAGGGAGGGAGTAAGGCATAGAAATATGAAAAAGGGTTACATTGGGTATAGATTTTGGTTCATAGAACATAGACTGTTCATAGAGATACACAGTTTGCTTTTCTCCCAGCGTTTTATTATTCTTCAGCTCCTTTGAATGTTGATATGAGGCTTAGCATTGAGCCTAATAGTAAGAGTGAATAGCCAAGCAATCATTCACGTCATAATTCAATGGCACTCCAGAGTTCAAATTCCAGATATACTCATCTCTCATCTCATATTATTCGTCCACTCTTGACCCCATAAACCGATAATCGAATAATCCTAACACTTAGGCCTAGGTACTTGACGATACTCTTTATGATTGAGCTTAAATGCTCGTCAAGACTCTAACTCTTCATTCCCAACTGAGTATCAATTGGTCTGTTAAGACTCCAGGCCCTGGTTATTATTCGGTGTTTGAACCTACGGTTAATAATGAAATGAAAATCGATCTTATAGTCTCCGCCTCATACCCCTGTTTCCCTCTAGTCCTCAAAATCGAAAAATCCCACCTAGAATATCGCCGCTCTATCCACATGGGACATAACATATGAAAATCAGCGAACATGGGCCGCAAAGGGCGAAACCTCCATTGCCCCAACCCGTACGCCTCCTCCATGTCAATCTTTTCACCACGTGCACAGGACTCACCCCAAGCCCCCACCGTAATGGAAGCCGCCGGTCCAACAACCCGCAAAGATAAAGATCTTGTCCCCGAGGTTATATTCAACCGAAGACCGGAGATCGCTTGTCGAGTTGTTTGGTGGCCAGGATGTGTATCTTAGTTTGCTGGGGACTCATACAACTTATAGATGACGCGGATACACGATGTAACTGGTGAGATGGGATTGGAAGGTCGGAACGAGATAGGGCGCCGATTTCGTTGTTAGCGAGTTCGGTGGGTACTTTAGTTTATCGGACGTATGGGTTGAGGGTAGATGCGATGGTTCGGAGGAACTATGATGAGGTGGTGCTTGTGGAGATGGGTTTAAGGCCGGGGGTTGATGGGCAGGGCTACGGTGTTGTTTTGGGAAGTGCATTGAGTGGGAGGGTTATGGAGGGGCTATGGAAAGCAAGTTGTATGCCCAAACGTGAGCTTGAGAGATCTAGAACCCTTCGCATCGATTCAGAATGGGATATCGAGGATTCTGAATTCGAAGAAGAGGATTTAGATAGGAACTGAGCTGACGTTTGAGTCTGAGGTGCGGGGCTTTCCCTTGAGTTTGCTTGATGGAGCTGCCATCTTGGCGTCTGCATCTTGTGCACTTGCATCGGTGTTATGGGATAGAGCAGCTAGATGAGATATTGTAACTCTTGTTGATTGGAGGTACATAGCCTGCATTCAGATACCGCAACATGCATGCTGACATGGTGGAGACTTTTGATCTATCGATGTGCATTCATCCTGTTTCTAACACTGGTAAGAATATCTAGGTAGATGGCAATTGCAATGATCCATAACACATTCCATAGAAGAGATCAAGATCAAGGATAACCTCAAGGATAACCTCAAAGTTTTAAATACCTAAAATAATCATCACATTAATATGGAAATCGCTATTGCCATTTGTGGGTCAGAACACTCAAGAAGGAAAGCATTCGCAAGACTTGGTAATTATAAACGAGCTCCCTGTATCGTGCATGTCCCTGGATTTTGCACGCTTTTTTTAAACTTTCAAAATATTAATATTTATAATTCAAAATCTAACGAAATACTTTTTAAAAGGCTATATAAAAGCTGTATTGGATTATATTAAAAAGAAACAACATTTTTAAATATTTTCTAAATGACTAAAATATATAAAATTAACTGTTTTATACTTTTTCGATATTATAAAAGCAAAATCACCTCTTATACGATAATATATACTTATATATATTAATCTCTTCTAATAAAGCAAAAAAAGCTTTTATTAATTAAATTAATAAATTAATCTAAAAATCTATACCTCCTATTAATAGTAGTGATCCGAAATCTTAGAGAAGAGATTATAAGCCGCTCTTGTAACGAATGTATTATTTAAAATACTAAGGTAAAAAGCCAGAAAAGCTCTTTAATAAAAAGTAGTAATATACAGGATTATAGATTACGTGAGCTAAGTAATCTATTAATATAATATAATTTATTATACAATCCCCCTCTTTTAAAAAGCTTACTTGAGGCCGCGCCCTATATAATCAGCGCACGCATTATACAAAGGCACCGCCCTAACGTAAGAACCGGCAAAAATAAAGTGCTCCCTATATACATATATACTTTCTAATATAGCGCTTATGTTTTATATATAATCCGCTACAATTAAAAGGTAAGCTCACTTATAAAAGCACTAGCCTACGAAACGCATAGAATAAAGGAGAAAGAAAGCGGAAGCGCTTCTCCAAATAGAGGAAAAGGGACTGTGGGAATAAAGGGAAACTGCATAACCTGAATGTAAGGACTGAAGGATAGGGCGCTAAAAGTACCATCAAGTATAGCAACAGGCTATACACGGGAGACACGCGGGGAAGTCTTGCCTCCATCGTGGGCCCATCGCTAATACCCTTTATTTATTATTGTTTTACGTCTATATGAGCTAGCTAGACTCTTGACCTCCCGAGGGGTACTAGAGGCTAATACCCTTTGGGAGGTTAGAACTAGCCATTCTACACAGAGACGTAAAACTGTAAATAAATAAATTAACGTATGAAATAATATAATTAATTTTTTAATAATTTTAATGTTGAATTCTAATAGATCTACTAATTCACGTAACGATAAACGTGATATGGAATATAAGATGTGGAACGTGCGTGACAAGTAACGTGATCCGCAACGATGTGGAATCTTTAGTAATGCAGAATTTTCGTATATGATCGATTAAATTTGTTCTTCGGCGATTACTACAGATCGTAAGATTCGGTTTAAACTGATCTTACAAATACAATGGAAACTACTAGAATGCTATCAAGGTGTATAAATATGAGGATATTCTTCAAAGAAAACCTCAAGTGAATCAAGTGAATCAAACAGAAATCCTAGAATAGGTATATAGTTCGACAATTCATTCTTCATTTTTCACTCCGTTATTCGATCATTCCTACCAACAACATAACTAAGTCTTCCAATACTATATTATCATATTTGTGCTTAACTTATATCATAATATAAATCCTGTGCCCTCCCATATTTAATTAAAATAGTACCCTTAATCACTTTGAAATATTATATCGATTTAGTAAAAGAATCTATTAGCTTTATTAATGCTTTCTTCTTATCACGGATTTAATAGCGTAATTACGTGGATGCCTTAGGCATCCACGTCCTATACAGTCGGCGCTCATTCAGCGCTTTTTTTCATCCTTATAGAATATTATATATTTTACTTAAAATCTATCCCCTACCCTACAATAATATATTCTACCTTTCAAAAGTCTTGTTGCTATTCTATAGCAATCCGATCTGATAAATATCGATCCCTATCCTCGTTTTCGTTTTCGTTTTTACTTTTATTCTTGCCTTCGTTTTTGTCTTCGTTTTTGTTTTTATTCTTACTCTTATTCGATATAACTAATATACTAGTTTTATCCTTTATAAAAACTAATCGATAATTAATATTCAACAAACTCCGAACAACTATTCGTATATCGTTTAGCAATTAACAATACCTCACTAATAAGTTATCCAAAACGCCCGCGCACAACAAACGCGCGATCTGACAAGTCCGGGTGGTCCCCAACAGAGCTACGGCTTACCGAGACAAAACCGCCATTCTTTAACTGCTGTATAGCGATAGGCCGCGCCCTATATAATCAGCGCACGCATCATACAAAGGCACCGCCCTAATGTAAGAACCGGCAAATTAAAGTGCTCCCTATATGCACATACGCCTTCTAAGGACAGCAGCTATACTCAAAGATCTGCTACACTTAAAAGGTAAGCTAGCAAATAAAAAGTGCTAACCTATAAATATGTAGGATTTAGAAGAGAGCGAGCAGGGACGCTCCTCCAAATGGAGGGAGGAGGACTGCAGGAGTAGCGGGAAACGGCACTGTCTAGGTGTAGGGACTGAAGGACAGGGCGCTAGGAGTACCATCAAGTATAGCAACAGGCTATGCACGAGAGGCGCCGCGGGAGGCCCTGCCTCCGTCGCGGGCCCGTCGCCAATACCCTTCGGGAGGTCAGTACTAGCCATTCTATACGGAGACGTTAAACTGTATATAAATACATAAATAAATAAATAAGGGAAGGATTTCTTTACATGTAGAGCTTCGTGCTCAAGATCAATCATTAGTTTTATTACTACAGTTACAAGAATTACAACCAGTTACAACCTTATCGAATTCCTACTTGAAGTTTAGACTAAAATCCACCTCGAGAGATCTTTAGCCACTTCCACGTGACCTAGAGGCAGCTCCTGTAACATCTGAATAAGGAGAAATGTATTCTTGATATCAGTACTATATTGAGCGTTCCATCAGTTGCGGGTGTTCTTCTGCTTCCTTTTTCCATATTTAGGATCTTTCTATTATGTTCTTAAAGCTCTTTTTTGCTCTATTATAGAGGTAGAACGAGGTTTATAGTAATCAGCTCTTTTTAGTAGTATCGCTAGCGACGATGACGTAGAGGCTCTAGGAGTGGATTTTCGGCTTTCAGTAGGTTTTATAATGTTTAATGCCTATAATAAATTTAATAACATAATATGTTTATACTGTTATTTCGAAAATTGAAAGCGGTATAGTATTATTGTTGCGATATACGAATGGATGTATTACGTAATCCACTAGCCTTAAGCTAGTAGAGCACGTGATACACCCCGATATAACCTCTTCACTCGACCCTAGATCTTTAAGGGTTGTACCAAATTAATAACATCATAAAATCCAAGAGATATTATATCTATGTTATGTGTATCACTTAATACTAAGCGATACCTACAATTATAATAAAGAATAAAGGTATACTTTTAAAAAAAACGGAGAAATCCGTAAAAAATAATAGTATAGTAAGGATCACGGTATAGGTATAGTCGGTATAAACAAGTTCTACTATATACTATATTATTTAGCGATATAGTCCGTGCCACGTATATATAAATGGTATAATGATATTATCATTCTACTAGAGAATATAATAATAATAATATGTACACTTACTGAATTCTAATAAATACTTTAGTGTTACGGAGGTACCCGCACCGCAACATAGATTATAAGATTAACCTCAGGCCTTGGTGTCAGGACCCACGAAGACGGCACTGTAGGTACGATAGGATTGAAGGGTGACTAAAGATATTGGTAACCAGATAGCAAGCATCATTCATTTAGTAAGCACAGGCTGGCTGGTAAGTACGGGTTAGATAAACAGCAGCCTCGCTAGGGATCACGGGGCCAGTATCACGTGAAGGAAAGTCGATTCGACTTGTCGACTCGAGTAGTCGAGTAGACTTGTCGATTCGATCAAAGTACGAAGATCTATATAAGGGAATGGTTTCATTACAATGTAGAGCTTCGTGCTCAAGAACCATCATTAGTTTCATTACTATAGTTACGAGAATTGCAACCAGTTACAACCTTATTGAATTCCTACTTGAAGTCTAGTCTAAACCACCCCGAGAGATCTCTAGACACTTCCACGTGACCCTAGAGGCAGCTCCCGTAACATTTAGTTAGCTAGTTAGTTAATGAGATTAGCTCTTATAATAATATAGAATAATACCGTTTATACTATTATTCTTATAATCAAATTAAGATCTCCTTTACTATTTACATTAATAAGAAATAAAATAAAATCTATATATATTACAAACCCTTTATTGTTTAAAACTCGAATTTTATTAAAATTTCAATCTAAAAGTAACAAAAATACTTTTTGAAATAGTATCAACAAATCCAATTTAAACGGGTATTTAATTATATAAATTAAAAGGTTAAAAAGAAGAGAAGAATTCGATTTAAACGTTTAGACTTATTAAAGAAAGAACTGTTGAAATGAAGGAGTAGGCCAGTGGAATGCATGTAATATTGACTATGTAGATCGAGTTGTACTAAGGTAAAATCTAACTACGAAGTGGAAGTGATATATGCACAGTAGCTTAGAGCACGTGCCACAACTTCCAACAAGAACCAATAAAAAAAAATTTTAATTTAATTCCTTAATTGTCATGGTATGAGTAAAGACTTATATTGTACCATAAGGGTGGAAGGTTTATGGAAGAGTGAGGCCCTACTTATAAGAAGCAGAGCACGCTAATGGTCTATGCCTGAGGCACGAAGGCAACTACAGATCATGTAGTTGGCGCCGTGACACTAATATAATCGCAAAAACTAGAAGTTATTAATTAATAACAAGTATTTATATTAAAATATAAGAAAAAAGCTAGGATAAAAGAAAAAACCTAAAAGAAAGCCAAAAAGAAAAAAAAGAATATAGAAACTATAGTTAAGATAATTTAAAAAGAGATCGATTATTAATTTATATAGAATTTTAAAATAAAAGCAAAAAATGCTTTAAAATTATTAAAATTCTATATTAAAAAAGCTTAAAGGAGCTCAAAACATTCTAATATTATAAATTTAATATTTAAAAAAGTAATAAAGCTTTTTGAAAAGTTAAAGGTTGATATTTTAATAATAGAAAAAGAAAGGGGGGGATCGTATATAAAAAATAAGTTGAAAGATTAATGTTCTATTAAAATATAAAGCTTAAAAGATTTTATAGTTTTATAGTATTATTATATATTTTTAATATATATTAAAATAAATCTTAGATTAATATTTTATTAATCTAAATTATTATAAATTTTCAAAGTGATTATATATGATAGTTAAAGAATGTGCAAGATGTAGGGACGTGCATGATACAGGGAGCTCGTTTAGCAACCAATGCACTCCGCCATTGGTTGAAGTCGTCTGCTTTTCATACCGAATTCGTAAAATCTTCACAGCAGCGGGAAACCGAAGCTAATTTAGATTCGATAGCTTAACATTTTTGGACAGCTGCATCCACTAGATCGACCAATGATATCCTTATACTTTAGAACACGATATCAAAACATGTCGTGATACCCGGATGCTATTTTTCTTCATTGATGACTCGAAGGGAAGGATAGACATGGAACAAGCCTACGATGGTTGTTAGGGTAAGTATTGTAAAACTCACCAAAAAACGGCCAAGCTCTTCCCTATATACAGGAGTATTAACCAATCACAATATCACACTGGTTAAAAATTTATGTGGTAGAATTTAAATGATAAAAGTGTTGTAAATGATATTTTTAAGAATTTCATAATTTGGAATATATACAACAATCACTATTAATAAATAACGCTTTCTTATAAATTTCACTCCTTTCATTCCTTTCCATTAACCTTAGCATCTCTACCATTACCTTTGCTATCACTTCTATTATTTCGGCCCAGCCCAGTATACCACCTTTGCCACCTCCAACCTAACCCGCTATTACCACTTCCTCCTCCTCCTCAACCCGGCTTAGCCTACTGTAAATCGACATAACCTGCAATCAACTAATCAGGGTATTTATTCAACATACGTTCCGGTTTGCTAACTACCTTCTTCTCCCTTCCCCCTTTCCCCTTCCCCCTTCCTTCCCCCGCCCCCTTATCTTGAATTTATAGTGTATACCGTATTAGAAAATAATTTCAATATAAGAATAAGAAAGAATAAATAAGAACATTCTACAATCCAAATAGCAGCGTGTAGATTGTATTCTTGTTGAATTTTATATTGATTCTTTCGAGTCTTGATTCTAAACGCATTCGCTAAAGCAGCACAAAAACAATCGAAAGTGACCAATAAAAACACTTGATTCGAAACCTACAGGGGTATGTGGGTCAAAATGATATTTTACAACACTTACCCTTCCAACCTCTGTATAGTGCAGAGAGGGGGATCACGGAGATTAATGAGGTAAGTTGCATGATGTATGCATTGACCTCTCCCGTATGAAATGTCGTCAGAAGCTCTATCAGAAGAGAAGTAACCGATTCAGCCCCGCAACGGTCGCTTTGAACATATAAATATCCATCACTTGGTTGTTTTGAATTGCATGCTTCTATTCTTATTCATAGCATTACTCTACAAATCACAGAGTACACTACCTATACTCATTACAATACGTCACAATGGGAAGAGTTGAAGTTCAATCCCCCATAGCCTCCTCCGAACGTGTCGAGTCCGGCTCATTCCAACTACGACTCGCCAACTTGCCCGAATCAGCAGTTCCAGCATCTATCGATACCACCAAAGTAGCTGCAGACTTCATTCAACGTTTCAACCAATTGATCCCATCCGCCGACATTGCATCGCTCTCTTCACTTTTCACCGAAGAATCCTACTGGCGTGACCATTTATGTCTTTCCTGGGACTTGCACACTCTCCACGGCCCATCCAAGATCCTCGATTTATTTAATAAAACGAAAGGGTCACGCTTGAAATACATCACGCTGGATTCTAGCTCGGAAATCCGATCTCCAAAATTAACGCCGCTGGATGCGGAGGGAAGACAAATGTTGTGCAGGCATTTATCACAGCCGAGACGGATGTGGGGAAAGGGGCTGGGATTTTCCGGCTGGTGCAGGATCAGGGAACGTGGAAGGCTTTTACGCTGTATACTTTTTTGGAAAGTCTAAATGGGTATGAAGAGAATATGGGCAAGAATAGACCGTATGGTGCGAAGCATGGGCTGAGGACGGAAAGGGAAAATTGGTTGGATAAAAGGAATATTGAGAGAGAATTCCGAAATGGAGCTGAGCCAATGGTACTGATTCTTGGTATGTTTTCTTCTTATGGGGTTGTGTAGTTTGTGTAGAGTACTAACATGACTTAGGGGCTGGACAAAGCGGCTTATCACTCGCAGCTAGATTGAAAATGCTTGGTGTTCAATCGCTGATGGTTGATCGAGAAGAAAGAATTGGTGATAATTGGCGTACAAGATATCATCAATTAGTTCTCCATGATTCCATTTGGCACAATCATCTTCCATATCTACCATTTCCTGAAGGCTGGCCAGTTTTCATACCAAAGGATAAATTGGCTGACTGGTTCGAAGCATATGTTAGTATATTCGAACTTAATGCTTGGACCCAAACTACCGTCACGAACACATCATGGAGTGACGAGACCAAAGAATGGACGGTCACCTTGGAGAGGACAAAAAATGAGCAGAAGGAAACACGGATTGTTCACCCAAAGGTATGTTTTCCTCCAACAATTTCAGCAGAGACTTACTAATCCTCCACAGCATATAATACAAGCCACCGGTGCAAGCGGAGAACCCAACTTCCCCTCTCACCTCCCAGGAATCGAAAAATTCCAAGGCCAAATCATACATTCCTCCAGATATCCCGGAGCAGCCCCCGTCCACGGACAAAACAAAAAAGCCATCGTAGTCGGCTGCTGCAACTCCGGGCACGACATCGCCCAAGACCTGTACGAAAACGGCTACGACGTAACCATCGTCCAAAGATCTACGACCTACGTCATCCGCGCCTCAACCTTGGCAGACGCCCATGCCTCCCTCTACGGCCAAGACGGCCTCCCAACCTACGACGCCGACACAATCTTCCACAGCATTCCCAGCCCGGTTATCCAAAAGCTCAACATAGTCGACACGCAAAACACGAGCAAAATCGACGAGGAACTCCTCCGCGGCCTCGAGAAAGCCGGGTTCAAACTCGATTTCGGACCGCGGGATTCGGGGCTCTGGATCAAGTATCTGCAGCGGGGCGGGGGCTACTACATCGACGTGGGGTGCTCGCAGCTGATAGCCGACGGCAAGATTGCGGTGAAGCAGGGACGAGAAATCACGCAGTTCCATGAGCAGGGCGTGGAGTTTTCCGACGGCTCCGTCATCGCTGCGGATGAGATTATTTTTGCGACGGGGTACCTGAACATGCGGACGCAGTGCCGGAAGATATTTGGGGATGCGGTTGCGGAGCGGGTGGGGGATGTGTGGGGGCTTGATGAGGAAGGGGAGTTGCGGGCGATTTGGAGGAAGAGTGGACACGAGGGATTTTGGTTTGTGGGGGGGAATTTGGAAGTGTGTAGATGGCTGAGTAAGAGGTTGGCGTTATTGATCAAGGGGTGGTGGTGGAGGGGCTTACGAGCTATGAGGATATTTGAGGAGTGAGTTTGAGGGGGATTGTAGTTTTTCCTTTAGAGTTTGTATATTGAGCTGGGTGCAAATATTCAATGTTGGGATGATTTGCCAACTCAAATTTCTTGATAGACTGTTAGATGATTCTTTGAATCCTGGGAACAATTTTTTTTTTATAAAGAAAGTAGCTAACTAGAGGTATACTTAAATATAGATTATCAACCTGAAGATAAAACTCAACATAAACACCTAGTCCCTAGTCTATCCTCACTTCCAAACTCCTCAATAAACACCTCGATATGCATCGAGTATCTTGGATCATGATCATGATCATGATCTCAATCCTCAACCCTCAACTCTCACCCCCCAAGCTCACACCATGGAAAGCAAATGTAGATTTAAATATATGATATCATTATACATTTCCTAATCAGGAGGAATAAAAATAGACAGAGAATAAAGCTTTTCTAACCGCCATACCAAACAAGTTTACGCCGTCAAATATCCTCGCATCAAAAAAGAAAAAAAAGAAGAAAAAAAAAACATGGTATCTCCATCTTCTATCCATCCGCGATGCGCCTCTGTATGCGCACATCTCAATATTCCCACGCCATTAATCCCATCAGATCACAACCCTCATCCCTTAATCTAAACACTCCCACTCCCCCCACTCAACTCCTTCCTCCTCCCTAGACTCTCCACAACCCCCAAATGCAAATCATTCGCAATCCCACTCCTGCCATTATTGCCCGAATTTGGCACTACATCCTTATCATGCACATTTCCATAGCCAGTTCCAGCCCCGTTGGCGGTAGTCTGTCGATGAATCGGACCACCTTGTTCATAGACGGCTGTATTCGCATCCACCGTATCGAAATGGATGGGGACGGTTTCGTGGGCGAGGAAAAGATACCAGTAGACACCACCACAAAAATCCACCACCAATGATATTTCCAAGCAGAGAAGGAATCATGGACTTCCAGATGTAATAGCTCACTGAGAGAGGAGCGGGTGCCTTGAGGAAGATGGCAAGGGGAATAAAGTACACTGCAGGATCAAGGCGTTAGTGGCTTGAAACTTGTACAGTAGGGCTGGCGCCCAATGACTTGGCAGGGGAATTGTTCTTGGCGCACTTATTCGCGCCCCCAATATGCGAATACAGGAGAGTGGGTCAGGCGGAAAATAGTAAGGAAACGGAATACAAACTATTGGCAACAACGTGATCAGTTCCCAAACCTACGAAACACATCACCGGGAACCAGATGGCAATAATCTTGGAGATGACTTCGCGAGAAGAGATGGCGAGAAAAACGGCCATACAGACGAGCCAGTTACCTGTATATCATTGTAAGCTGAGTCCTTACTTACATCGCTCATCTCCAAGTGGAAATGAACTGTTACACTTGGAAGGACAACTTACACAAGATTCCCTTAAGGAAAATTTGATGCCATTGCGGAGTAACTGCCTTCGTCTTTGCAAAAGCAAGAGCTTCATCTTTGAATGCTCCAGACTCGAATGTGCCACCGTCTAGTTTCCATGCATTAGGATCTCCTGATCTTGGAGCTTGAGTAAAAATTTGGGTTAATACTCACAGCCAGTAAGTACGGCCATAAAGAACAAGGCGCCCGCCAAATTTCCAAAGAAGCTCACAAACCACGTCTTTAATAAATCCAAAAAGCTACAGCGTCGATGCAACAAAGCAACCACACTATACATGCAATAACTGGTGAACAAATCCGCCCCTGTAAGCACAACCATGATCAAACCAACGGGGAAAACCATCGCTGAGATAGTACGAATGAGACCCGGGGCATTTGTTTGAAACCAAGGCGCGGCATTCGTGGAGAGGGAGAGGGCACATCCAAAACAAAGGAGACACCCGCCCATGAATGAATTGATGAACATCTTATCAATTCTCATGCGTGCTTTTTTGGCACCGATGCGCGAGACGAGCTCAGTCGTCTATCAATTCGAAACATGTTAGTTGAAGCTCATGAAGCTTTGAAGCGTACGTAAACTTGCCTGTGCGGGAGTAAAGGCGTCCATGGCTTGAAAATTCGATATGAAAGCTTGTCAAGATGAAATGTGCTAACACTACAAGCAAAAGAAAGTATTTTTGATTTTAATTTTTTTTAATTTTTGCAAAGAGAACCAGGACAATAAAAAGAATAAAGCCAAGACATTTTGAATAACGGCTGTCGGTCATTACTACAATTAGATCCCTCGTTGATGTAACGGTTGTAAGATAAGACATGGCCCATATTGAACTTCCTACAGTGCTTCTGTCAAGAGAACAAGGCTTAATGTTCCTCAGAGGCACAGTGGTTTGTGATTATGAAGCTTACTCCCGCATATTACCCTAGTCAGGAGCAACTTAATTCGTTGGAAGTATAGCCGAGGGTAGTTCATCCTAGTTAACCCTGCGGAGAACCATGTAGCTAAATGTTCTCGATTCACATTGACTAATAACCTCTTAATCCCAAGTATTTGGTACTTTTAATGAACTGTAAATTATTCAAGCTTCTGGAAGAAATTTCAAGTGGTTGATACAATGAAGCAAATAGGTGTTGCTTTGGAACGAGGAGTTCTGAGAAAGCTCGCTACTGTGAAGGAGGTGAGAATTTGATTTTGGTACAAAGCAATGTGGAGGAAGTTGATCGAGTCAGCGTAGCGCTTAGTATGTTGGTACTACAAACGGTTCAGAGAGGGTAGTGAGAAATTAAAACATGAGAGATGAGATGATAAATAAAAAGGCCCACACTTCTGTTCCTTGAAACCCACGATACAGCATTTGGTATCGGTCCATCGTTCTGTGGGGCGGGAAGGCTTAATCCATTTCCGGCGTCTCCGCTCACCCGCCCCCGTCAATTTGGCTGCAAAAGTTCCACTCAGGTATCCGAATTGAACGATGTACATGTCATCAATTTCGGCTCCGACTTGAAATCTGGAAGAGTCCACTGAAAGCAAAAGAAATATGTATGGAGTTCACTGTCCAACTGGCAGCAATGCTTGAAGTTGCCCCTGGATTCTCATTTGCCGATACTTGATAGTCGAAGCTCTTTGTGTGGACTTACATTTCAATCCTGCCCTTATATCCGTGTAGGCCGCTACCATATAGTGACCGACTTCGGTCACCTACCTATATCAAGTAATTGCTCACCTGGTATGCAGGAAAATGATATGATGACTATCTCAATGAAATGAACATGACTGCCGTACCACTATTATCATCCAATGTAGACCTTGACATGCAATCCACACTGGCGGCTCGTCTTGCCACCGCGTGGCACTGAGATATTGTTTAATTTGTTGGAAAGCCGGCAGGTATCTCGGATAGTGAAAGCAAGGTAGAAAGTGGCTGTCTATCGGAGCTTCATTCTTAAAGCGTGTCATGCCCGGCATTCATGATATCCATATCGTGGATTTCGAGTAAAGAATTTCATAAGTCTTTGATATTATCGAACCGTAGCCCCGTCTATGTTGACCGTATATTTACATGACACACGGCACAGGATACCTGCCAGACTCAGCGAGGGCTTCTTTCAGGTATGAGCGTGCTATCCCAAATAATGCGGTTTAAAGTATCAAAGACAGTATCGAATTCGGCAGTCGAAGATGGTTGAAATGAAGCGGTTGATAGTGTGAGGATTGAGTTGATATTAGGGTGGAAAGAATCCGTAAGATCCCCTCCTAGGTTAAAACCATTGTCATTCTGTGCGTATCTATGGATTGTCAGTGATGATCTTTGAAGTTAGCACGGCGGTGGATGATATCTGCGAATCTCCAAGATACCTCGAAACTTTCAAACCTTCGTACAATTCCAAGAGAAGAGAAGTAACATTGTTACTTGAAAAGCAAATTTTCTAAATTTTCCTGGACTTTGCATTGTATTTGATTAAATATCATATTGCAATCGAAATGTTGATTTACTGGTGAGTGATGATTCCGAATTCCGAATCCCGAATTTCAACTCTGAAGTCGGAGAGAGCTTGGGCCATAACATACCGGTACGCTAATCCTCGATATCGATATTGATATCCCCCTTACATAGAACATCATACAACACCATACAACATCATACACCATCATACAACATCATACAGACTTAATCTAAGTTGGTATTTTGCTAGAAGTCTTCAAAATATCGATATAAGACCCAGTGTTCAAACATCGCTGGATATATATGGCTCACAACCAGACTGAAATTTACAGCCCTTTGGGAGCATGAGAGACATGATTCCCAATGGCTTGCACAGCAAATTAGCCCAAGGATAAAAAAATTGGCTCCATGATTCGACTTTACACATTGAGTATATCTGGACCAACATTCTACTATATCTCCAGCTCCTCAAACATTCAAAACTTCAAGCTTGTACTTGAACTGCCAACCCAACGTCAGATCCATTAGTCAAATCTAGCATCAGAGACATTCGAACCTGCTCCCTGGATATTAGATTTCATGAGGGAAGTAGCGACAAGGCATCAATATGATAAGTATTTCATACTTCACCACTCAAAAGTTGGGACAATCAACCTCTAGCTACAATTACAACAACTGGTCTTCCGAGCCATTCAATCAACTATTGAGATAATCAACCTCCAACTTCAATTGTTGAACCCTTCAAATTTTCAACTAATCTGGGGAAACACCAAACTCAACCTAAAATGGTATTATGAAGTCTTTACATCTCTGACCCAACTGCGAGAGCCGGTCAGATTGTTTATATGCTTGAGTATTCTCCAACACAGTCACAATTCATCACAGTCGTTCCATCAAGAAGGTCCACGAGGTTAATAGTAAAGGCTGCTCTTCAGGAAGGAATTTACGGTAATAACTGTGGACGGAATGTTCAACATGCATTCCTACCTTTTTCCACTCATTCATGCCTCCCTATCCCTAATGATTCCTGGGCCACACAAGGAAAAACTAATTAAGCCAAAGTCGATTTATGGGCTGCATATGAGAGAAGCATTGATCAAGACGAAAAGTACAAGACCGTTGAAAAGCTAGGTTAATTCTGCAGTCCTTACTAGACATCATCGAAGAAGAAACGAAAGTTGTTGGTCAGGCTATATTTATCGTGGCCTATCAGCTGGCTCTACTACAGCATTACATGCATTTATGGGCTTTCCTTTAAATCGACATTTTGGATCCCTGAGAGCATTCATAGGAATGGGCGGTGTGCGTCCATTTCATTAGAAGATTCGAGCCCATATATCAAACCCTACTCTACCAGGACATAGCGCCGGAAAATGTCCAAGAAATTTCGCTTATAGGGCCCAAGGTAAAGAATTGAATTTGAAGCACCTTGGGTCTGCCCCATCCTGCATATTTGAGTATTTGCTCAAGTGTTTCCGAATTCCAATATTTCTAGGGAATATCATGAATAACCGGCCCGACCCAGAATCTGATACAAAGCAGTATATCTTGATCTACATCTTGCAAGTAATGGGATTTCCTACTCTTGTATACAACAAACGAATACAATGGCAGTAGTGAGGTTGGCAAGTGAAGCGTATTAATGATCCCTTGAACAGGCTGGTTGCATCAAAGTAACTAGCCATATGATGGTAAGACTAGCCCAGCAGAATAGCTTGTGATCGTTTCCAACAATGTCAGATCTAGATTGAAAGATCAAGCTGGATCAAAAGTTTCAAGGGAAATTGAGAGGCTTTGAAATTGAGTTGGATTGTTGCTATAGATGCCTCTAGGATTGGAACAATAAGCTGATGACTTTCGTAGAAGTTAACTTCCATATTGCTATTCATCAATACCTTTTTCATTTGTCAATGAATTATTTTGTGTTTCATCTATATCTCCACAATCATTATCAAGTCCACCTTCTTTATGAAAGTTCACGAGAATAATTAGGCGGTGTCCGCATCGCCAAGAACCCCCCACCTTCCCTTAGGGAAGTTAAATATAAGCAGCCAAGACTATGTGTTGAATTGACTTGCTGCTTATCGACTTTATCTTTAGTCTTTGGAGACAACGTTCCTGTCCCGAGTAAGGGTTCTTTAAGCTTTGTGCGAGCCAAGAATCGGTATGTGAGTTTGATGGAGTCACGTAACCGTTTGGGAAGCTCAACACCATCGTGAAGATTAGGATCTTGGGACGTGGGGAAGAGATGTAGTATGATAGGATGATTAGATAGATGAAATCGGGGAAAGTTAATAGTGGTCATTAATACACAGAGATATTGGCAAAAATGTAAGGTTGATTGAGATGCTTCAATCTGATAAAGCATTTGAAGTGTAATACAACGGCGCTCACAAGATGCCGCGCCCAGGAATTAACATGGGGATGTTTTGACATACCTCCATCACTCCAACCTTCAAAACTTACCTATAAGAACCATCATGTCGCCATCTCATGCTCTTCTATGCTCCGTATCCCTCTTCTGAAGAATGAAGTACAAGCATACTTATCACAGCTAAATCATATCTCATCATGCTTTCAACTCTTCTCCTCAGTATCCTAACAACAGGACTCCTCGTTCACGCAACTCCAGTTCCAGCACCAACTGGTATCCCATCTACTTCTGTTGCCAATACCCAACTTGCTGCTTTAACAGTGGCCGCCGCTGGAAGCCAAGCCGGTTATTCAAGAGATTTGTTTCCTCACGTACGTTCACTTGAACACTTTTCCCTCGTTCCATCCCCAAAACACCCCCTCCACGTCTCCACAAATTAAGCTAACACCCCCACTCCTCGTTTAGTGGATAACCATCTCCGGCGCCTGCAACACGCGCGAAACCGTCCTCAAGCGCGACGGCACCAACGTCGTCGTTAATTCCGCCTGTGCAGCCACATCTGGTACATGGGTCTCCCCCTACGACGGCGCGACCTGGACCGCCGCATCCGACGTCGATATTGATCATCTAGTCCCTCTAAGCAATGCTTGGAAAGCCGGAGCCTCTTCATGGACCACCGCCCAACGTCAAGCATTCGCCAACGATCTTGTGAACCCGCAATTGTTGGCCGTGACGGATAGTGTTAATCAGGGAAAATCCGACAGTGGACCTGAGGCTTGGAAGCCAAGTTTGAGTATGTTTCTTTTTGGGTCGTGGATATTGGATTGGGGGAAGTTAGGATCTAAAACAATTGCTAATGAGGAAACTAGAATCTTACTGGTGCACATACGCGAAGATGTGGATTAAAGTTAAATATGTATATGATCTCACAATTACGAGTGCGGAGAAATCGGCTTTGGTTACCATGATGGATACTTGTTAGATAACAGGCTCTCGGTTAAATGAAGGGGCTATCTATCTATGCGTACGAGGATGGGCTGAGATGTGGCAACTTCAGTGAAATAGGCCAAGTGATGGGGTTTCAGGTGATTGCAGGTGGATATTCAGTGACATGGGATGATGGGTTAAGAAGTTATGGTGTTGAGTATTTTTGTGTCAGTTCTCAGCGGAGGAGATTCTGGTATAAAAAGTCAAGAGATTATCGAGATCGATTGGTATCCTTTGGCCATTGAGTTGCACATATTTTATTATTTACTCAAACGATATGATGTTTTGCGTTGTGTATAAACATTCATATTTCATGATAAATTACTGATATTTTATATGTTCCAAGATTCCACGCTTTCATCGTCGTTAACTTCATTAAAAATCCCTCACTTTCATTTCTCATTGCTTGTACAAGGTAAGATTTGGACTACCAGGAGCTGCTGGCGCCGAAAACTTTGTCTGCACAAATACCTTCTGCATACCATCTTCCTTCTTCTCAAACTTATAATAAACATCATCAAGTTCATCCAGCGAAACACGATGCGAAACCATTTGAAGAGGATCAAACTCATCCTTCTCAATCATTTCGAGGAGTTTTTCCCAGTACATATGTATTGGAGCTTGTCCGTTACCGATAAGTCGAATACCGCGTTCCATCAAGCTTCCGATGTTGAAGTGGTTAGTGTAACCGACATAAATGCCGGTGATACCGCATCGACCGTAGTTTTTTCACGGAGGCGATCATTTCGTTGACTATTTCAGATGTATCGGTTTCCATGCCAAGCATCAGCTCGAAGTAATGTGCCCAACCCTTTGCGTATTCACCAGCTACACATTCCAAGGTGACATCAGGACCGCGGGGAACCATCTCCTTTAATTTGGCTGTTACCGAGGTTCCTCGGGGAAGTTTGCTGAAATCCAAGAGCTCGACCTTGGGAATCTTGGACTTTACAAAGTCTAGTCTCCAGTTGCTATCAATCATAATGACTCGCGATGCACCATTCATGAAAGCGAACTCAGCGCACATTTGTCCAATGGGGCCTTGGTATTGTTAAAACAAATGACTAAATGATTGGCGAAACCACTTACCAGCACCCCAAATAGCAACTACATCACCCTTTTCAACCCCGGTATCGACAACGCAGTTCCATGATGTACAAATGACATCTGATAAGAAAAGACCCTTTTCATCTGGAACATTTGGAGGAAGCTTGAGCAAGTTGACATCTCCGTATGGAACCCGAACATATTCTGCTTGACCCCCAGCAAATCCACCAGTGAAATGAGAATACCCAAACATTCCGGCTGTTCTTCCTCCATACTGTTGATATTAGCATTTGGTATTCTTTGGACGACCAAGTTCGAAACATACCATTCCATCTGCGATCGTGTTACTGTTCGTCTTTTCACATTGCGATGATTGTTTCTTTTCACAATAGTAGCAATCTCCACAGGCAATCTGAAAGCTGGCAACAACACGGTCACCCTTCTGTAACCCTTTCACACCTGGCCCTATAGATTCCACTTCACCACAAAACTCATGGCCAAGGATATCACCTTTCTCCAACTCTACAATAGAGCCATGAAGTAAATGAAGATCACTTCCACACACAGTGCTTCCCGTGACTTTTAGAATAACATCTCTATCCTCAACCACTCTGGGTTTTGGTACATCCTCTATTCATGAAAAGAGATAATTAGATGAGTGGAAATAAAGCTATAGTCTGGAGAAACTTACGTATCTGGACAGTATTTTTTCCCATCCAACATAAAGCCTTCATAGTCTCACCACTTGGATCCGCATACTTTTGACGATCCCTTGCTGGATTGGTCACATCCTGTTCAGTGATAGCATTGATATCATGACCAACAATTTTCTCGAGGAGAGCTGCTGCTTGACTGAGTGCCATATTGAATAACTAATTCAATTGATTGTTGTTTGAATATCTGATATAATACGGAAAAGAAAAAATCGACGTGAAAATATGGTATTTTTGTATCAAAATGTCAAATGCGGGGAGGAATCGATGTTGATAAAGACGTCGGAGGAAATACTCCTTACCTACGTCATCTTGGTAGTAGAATCAACGACGTCAGTAGTTTGATATTGCTATGTTAAATCAGTATACTAATTCTTTAGTTAATGATTGTTTTATCAAATAGCCCCTCCATTTTCATGGCTATGAGTGAGAATTCGAGACTTGAGATGAGAGATGAGACATTAGCATGATGAGCTGGCAACCTGTTGGTGAAATGATATGAATGATATGCACTTGATGAAGTTTCACAGTGGCAACTTGGTAGGAAGATGCGCAAATGGCATAATCAATCACCGTAGCGCCCTTGGTATTAGTACTCAGTAACTATCAATTAGTTGCATCTGCACCTCGTCGTTGTGAAATAAGCATAGCAGGCCATCCCTTTTCTCTCTATTCACCACCTAGGCTGAGATTTGGAGTTGGTTGCATTGACAGATAAAACCCAAGTTGAAGGCTTCAGAATTCATTATCTGCACTGTTCGATAGTCTTCATAAGGTGGGAAATGCTATAATCATCAATTCGTGGTGCAATTATCAGAGGCTCTCATGTTCTATATTTCTCTATGACAAGATAAAAGAGCTATTTTAATTTGGTAGGGGAGGCAAGAGAACCTTTATTCATGTTCTGGATGTCGGCATGCCAGGTACGTTATGGAAGTAGGGACTATATATATAGTACATGGGCAAAGTATCGCGAGATACGATCAGCAGCTCGGCAATCTAAACCATTTCCTCGCGTCCCTTTTGCAGGTTTCCATTCACCCAACACCTCTTAAGCTCGGCGGCATCATCATCGAATCTTTCGCATTTGTTTTCTCTTCTCCATCTAGCACGTCGCCTATTAACCCTTGCTCACTCTCAATCTTCAGTGCCTATAGCTAACAAGGAAGTAAAAAAATATTATCCGGTAATGATGCGTCTATCTCAAACTGTCCTGCCTTTGAATTTCTAATATGTAGATGTAAACTGAAGAAGGATTGATGGCAGGGGGAGAGAGAGTATATCGCCACGAAAAGAACTTACCACGAGTGCCTCTTGACCCATGATTCCGGTTCCGCGAACGAAAAATTCGAATGCAAATCCTCTTGCAATCGAAATCCACGTTCTAGTTCACCTGCATCATTCATGATCAGCATTTAGATATTCAAAACGCCTCAAATAAATTAGTAGGTTTGTTTACGTTGGAGTCCATCCAGAAGATCATGCATGGTGTTCGTTTCAGAGGTCTCGAAGTAGTGGTCGAATCTATAGGGTGTGGATTAGGAGTAACATCGAATCATCATGCCTGAACTTGAGCGCCACGCTTTCCCACGACCATACGAGCAGGATCTATGTAGTTGACAATGCAGTTTGCCCCCAAATTCGCGATATCACCTCCCGTGCCACTTAGGTCGACGGACACGAGCTTGTGTCTCTTGCATATCGAGGATTTGGTCTCAAGTGATGACTAGAGTTTCTTGCGCCATGAATCTTATGATATTGTGATGAAATGGTGGTGCAAGATTTATTAGTGTGGTTAGTATGTTGAGGTAGAAAATTCATATCCAAGGTCTGGCAATTTTAATTTAAGCTAGCAGGCATTTTGAATGCAAATAGCAACTTGGTTCCATGAATATCTCTTTCTCAACCGGTTTATTTGCTCAGGTCACTGCATATTTTTTTTCATGTCTAATCTTTCTTTTGATTCTGGATCGCTTTACTTTCAACGTGCAGCAACTACCAGCAGCTACTTAGGAACACATGCAAATTCTGCATGCGCAAAAGTGCTTCTATTCTTGACTTGTCGTTATTTTCTTAGTATGAAAAGTATCTATTGAGTATATGACTCGGCAGTGTTGGTATTACTTACAATTTTACCATCATCCAGTAGTAATCAATAGATAGAAGGGACTATCCATAGGTGCCATGTATCTTCTACTCTTGATAACCTAAAATCTATGATATCTCACGCTAAAATTATCTCTCTGTTATCTTCCCTCAAACCTTGCTCCCACACCCAGCTTCACCTCTAAACTCAGCTCCTCAGTCCCCAAACTCAGCAGCCCCGCCACCCCAGCGAAACCCGCCATCACTGCCCAAAGCACCTTCAATGCATTCGCATATGCATGAATGATCATCCGCTTCTCAGGATCACTGTCTGACAGACCTCTAATGACCTGGACTAACCCGCTAGCATCATTTGCCAGCTCTGTAGAATTCGATGCCAGAGATGGGTAAGATGATAATTTGTGTAGGAATTGAGATTGGAAAATGACGCCACCAATAGCAACACCTACTGCTTGGCCAAAGGAGCGCATGAAGGTATACATTGCCGCTGCGAAAGCGACATCATCCTGGGAGACAGAGGACTGGGTTGCGTATGCAAGACTGGAGAGAAGTTAGCTGATGTTCATGTGGTGAGTGTTATAGTACCAGATACTCGGGAATCTGGTATAATGTGCATACCTGTTATATAACATCCCTAGCCCAATTCCCTGCAACAATGTTCATGAAAATCCAAGCTGGAATGCTTGTATCTTGATCGAGATTATATAGGACCCCATGCCCAATACAGTAATTGACCAGCCCGCCCAAATCGCCCATCTAAATCTTCCTGTCTTACTAATAGCTACACCAACTGCAATCGCCGCTGGTGCAATTGTGAATGTTTCCGGAAAGACAGCAACGCCAACAATAGTAGGTGAATATCCTTTTACACCCTCATAATACAATGGAATGTAGTATACGATACTCCAAATAATAATTCCTTGAATAAACGTCCCAATATAATTCACCATGGCCGTTCTACGCTTAAAGATCCCCAGCGGAACCAACGGTTCCCTCACCGAATTCTCATAGAACAAAAAGCCCACGATACCCAAGATCCCCAGAATTAGCGGAACAAGCGTATGCCACGAGGACCAAAGCAAACGTGACACCACCCCAACTAACCGGCATCAAAAAGCTCGTCACCGAACCCGTCAATATCACACAACCCATAAAGTCAAATCTTCTCAACTGAGAAAACAAATTGCCACTCCTCTTATTCAGCTTCAAAAAAAAAACAGTCATCACAATACCCACGCCACAAAAATCGGCAGATTGATCCAAAAAATCCATCTCCAACTTGCGTACTGCGCAAAACTCCCCCTATGAGTGGACCCGTCACACTTCCCACAGCCCAAATCAATGTTTGGAATCCAAACCATGTTCCCGCTCTCTCAACGGTACAATATCCGTGATGACAACTTCAGTCAATGCGACGATTCCGCCTCCCCCAATTCCCTGGATCGTTCTTCCTACGAGGAGAACGGTGAAATTATGCGCCAAAGCACAAATTAAAGAACCGATTGCGAAACAAGAGACGGAGACGAGAATAGAGGGTTTGCGCCCAAGGATATGGGAGATGGAGGCAAAAGTTGGTTGGATAACTGTGGATGTTAGGAGGAAGGAGGTCCCGGTCCAGAAGGCTTCGATGGCTGTTCCGTGAGGTCTTGGGCAATTATCTTTTGGGGGTCTTAGGTTAGGTGGAGGTATAGTGGATGGATCAAGAGGTCGGCTTACGGGAAGAGCTACGGAAAGAGCGGTGGCGTCGAGGGCAGCGGCGAGGATTATAACACATAGACTTGAGAAGGCCAAATAGAAACGGAGACCTGGGTTGAAGGGTGGATTTGAGTCTTCTGGATCTCCAGTTATGGTAACCTTGTGTTCTGAACGATGCTTTTCCTCCACGGCCAGAACTATTTGTGATTGTTCTCCTGGCGTGTCATTTGAGGTAGAAACTTCATTGCCAACGGCTATATCATCATGAGACATTACTATCACGTGTATTATTAAGAAAAACAATTAGAATTTGAACATTTGACCTTAAACAAACATTTACTGTAGGAAGTAAGGACGTGAAGATTCAAAATTGGGACTAAAAAATACGGATGCCAATGCGTCGTAGATGAGCCGTGCTATCGGGTATATGCACGTCATTGGTCGAAATCCCAGGGGGAAGAATCAATTTTCCATCAACATGATTGTGTCCTCGCATCATGACTTCTGAAAACTCAAACATGAACCTGTCTAACTATCATCATTTAAGAAAAAGCAACGTTTGTACAGAAATTGAAACACCAACGACAATAATGATGGGAATTCGAATCCATGGCATTTTCGACACCCGTGAATATCCAATTACTAGGTAGGTATATATACAGATGGATGGATGACTTGACGAATGTAGCAACAAACCGCGAATAAGACGGGCGACAATAGTGCCTCCCAGACTAGAACTCCCCGTTCCTCCGCCAGCATCATTCGATTGAATCATGATCGACAATACCACATCCCTATCACCAGCGGCCGTATGCGCGTTCAATTTGAGCGGTGTTGAAGTCTATATCGTAGAATCCGACTCTCAATTTAACTCTCCTCTCCAACGTAACTTTCTCCAATCAACCCATCGATCCGGTGACCAATCCGCTGTGCAGTGATGGGATGGATGTCTTTGCCATTCATTCTCAGACAGTCCGGAAACTCGAGTTGGGGATTCACATTGCGAAACGATGATGATTGGATTTTGGATTTTGGATCCTCTGCACCATCTACCATCTAATATCCATCTTCAGCTCCTCCCCCTTCGCTCACCATAAAGTCCAAACGGACCCCAAGCATCAAATTGCTACTGCATCTCACGAACACGGCATTGCATTAGACACGCGTCTGGGATTTCTATTTTCGATATTTTGCTTCAGCGAGGGTATATCTACCTCACACGCCCTCAATTTCTCATCATAGTATCGCCAATAACCCCTTCACATCGAGAAACAACACCTTTAGTACTCTTCTCCAAGCTCCCCTGTAAATTCTTCACATATCATATCTACCGCAAAAAACATCACGTCCCCACTTCACCTTCGCATTCGCTGCCCGATACACAACCGTCACTGAACACGTAATTGCCGACACATTTCCTATCATACTTGAGCACCCTCGCATTGCATTCGGCTTTAGTATTATGCTTATTTTTGCCTTTGCAACATTCCTGTTAGCCATGTATCTGATAGGAACTGCCGGGGATGGCCGGTATAACTTTGTGCAGCCGCTTGAACACATGATTAGCATCGTGAGAAATTTGGTAATTGCTATGGGAATTTGGATTTACTGGATTGGGGGGCACAGAACTGATCACGCACGAGAGTGATAAGGAGAAGGAAGATGAGTGGCCTGCGAGCTTTCACATGGACAATGAAACAAAAAAGTTTATATTTCATCATCGAACAGAAATTAGCTTTGGTGATAGCTAGTTAGGTGAAATGATTAGGTCTGGCGAATCGGCCTCAGTAACCATACTGCATTTCAAATAAATATGATATAGTTCTAAAGAAATCCAAAAAATAAACCAAAATAATAACACTAAATGATAGTGCACTAGCATATATGCCTTTTTATCTAATGATTTTGCTGCCTCGAGCTTAGCCTAATGCTCTTTCCCCTCGTACCTCCCGACCTCATAACCCTTTAAAGTTGTGTAAACAACAGTTAAACGCCGCATCTACCCAACGCCACCCAAGGATATAAAAGAACCGCCATCAAAGAATCATTAAACTCATTGATTATCTTGCATATTGAGTTCATCAAACTCGTCTAGCAGCTCATTCATATCAATCTGTGGCGTCTCATCTTCACCGTCACTAGTCTCCGCTACACTCATCGCATCTGATTCCTTCTGAGCCTTTTGGGCCTTATACAAAGCAAGTGTCTGTCTGAGCTCAGGATCCTCCTCAACATCCTGTAAGAACATCTCATAATCTCTATCCATCTTCTCTTGATCTTGCTTCCTAGGTAAAACCTCCCCTTCTTCTTTGCCCATACGCTTGAGACGCCAGTTCCTGTTCTTAGACTTCTTCTTTCTTGCGTACAATTTCTTGACAAGCATTACATCAGGAATCTTTGACGAATAGTTGTTCGACTCTTCGAGGGCATCGTATTGAGGGTTGTTGAAGTTAGTACCTGTCATCAATATATCCCATAACAGAATCTCCTGGGTGAACTACATTTCCGAGATGCGTTCTTGTATAGAAGGTTTTGTCGTTTACTCCGAGGTCAGATGCACGAGCGACGGTAGCCTCAGCAAGCATCCCATCGTCCCTTTGTGGGTCCAAGTGGCTCAATATCCATGATGATAAATTCTACCAATTCCTGAACATCGGCCAAAGGTTTGAATGGTGCACGCCAGTAGATAGGGCAACTGATTTTCCGCAGTCTGAAGAGATTGTGGATCTAGAATATTGATAGAATTACCAATTCGGTAACAGAGACCAAGAGGAGAAATATTTCCAGCCGACTTTGCTAATTTGATCGGAAGCGCCACCAAATCATCCTTACAAATTGGTACCAGCTCGACGGAAAAGGAGAATTTGTAGGATTTGGTAGACGTGTGAATATCCATGGAAATGAGTTCCTGAGATTTCTTTTGCTGTAACAGGAGCCACAGAGCTCAAGAAGTCGACAAACTTTTCAGCAGAATTTTGTGCTGCAAAGAAAAAGTCCAAACCATCTTTGACTTCCTTGATGTTAATAGTATCCTTGTGAGCACCGTGCTTCAAGATCAACTGTTCCAGATACAAGAAAGTTCTCTTGTGGGGAACCTTCTGTCTAACTTGCACGCAAGCTCTCCATGTATTTGCAGTATAAGATTTCGCACAATCGGGACATTGTTGATAGGCAACCACATATTCGACCTCAAATGTTTGCTGCAATACCACGCCTTCCGATACCGAATCTTGTATAGTAAGCTTAACCTTAATTCTTCGAGAATGAGGTTCTGTCCAAATGAAACTCGCATCGATAATGCGGACCTTGTGCAGGCCTCTAAGTTTCTTCAGGCAAAGGGCGAGAAGTTCTCGAGATTCGAGTGACGCTTGGATCCAAGTTTGGGGTGGGAGTAACCATCGTTCGCAATCTCGACAAAAGTGTACAGTGGCTTCTCTTTGAATACCTTGCGATACATCGACAGTGAGCTTTACGCAGTCATAGCAGAGAGCGCCGGCGGAGGTTGTTCCATCGATAGGAGCGCCACAGTTGCAGCAGAGAATACTTCAAAACTGTCAGTGAGGGAGACGAAAAGGATATATATATTTTTTTAAAAAAAACTTACGTAGCACCAGTCTTCGGCTCTTGAGTCTGGAATCTTGAGGCAATCGATACCGGCGCGTCGTCAACATCCATGGCAAGACATGATGGCGGTATTTCTTTGTATTTTTTTTGATGTCGGAATTTTGATAAAAGAGAAAAAAGTTGCCCCGCAGCAGAGATAAACGATAGAGAATGACGCTGGCTACGGTGAACTATTGATTAGTACGGATAGATTTAGTGACCATTTGAACGTCGGATTTCTCAGCATTGTGCAACAATAACAATGACTGACTAATGAATGATGGAAAGGGTATTAGGAGTACTTTAAATCTTTGATTAACTGAAACTTGAAGTTTCTATACTTTCTAATTGAAAGCATGATAGATGTCAACTAAGTTGAGCTACTACCTTGAAAGGCCCTATTTTGGCATTACACGTGACTTGACGTCAATGGCGTGCCCACGTGATCGGTCACCATACGTCGATTTGAGCACTATCCGAAGAGGAATCCTTGATGTCTGGGAGGTTTATCTTGATCCAGGTGCAAATGATTTGGTAATTGACGGATAATTACAGCTATATACTAATAACTGTATGTCACCGAAACCTCCACTCTCCGATGCCATTCTCTAACTAACATTCGTGCTCAGCGATCACGATTGCACCATCATTCTTCAACCAATAGACAACCCCGATATTTCAACGATCGTTCAAAACGAATTGCGTATCAGATGTTTTTGCTTGGCGTATTGGGTGTTCAGAGCATGTCACACACTTAGTCGTTATCTATGATTAGAGTGTGGGAGTACTCATCCAGAAGGAAGCTCCAATGAGAACCATGTACGATGTCGTTATTCAAACATTGACAGGTTTCAACATGGTAGGTTTGGCGAAGGTGGTTTATTGAAAGTCCGAAAATTGGTTGTGATCAGAGATGTATTTAAGTCCTGTCAAATCCTTCTTAGTTGAGAAAAACAACGACTCTAGTCTTTATACCCAATAGTTGAATAGACATACTTTTAACCGCAAAAAATAATCGAACACCATGGCACCTTCAGCGACTGAAACGGTCACCCTCCCAACTCAAGTCAAAAAGCCTGTGGATGATAGATTCACTCGCGCCGGGCTTGGAAACTACAAAGAGCTTGCTCCAACATCGTTTGACAAGGATGCAGAGCAGAAAGGACTTGGTGAATTTGCTCCTGCTTCGGTAAGTACTTTGAAGAATCTATTCTAGTGCCTCAACGAGATTATTCTAATGTTTTGTAAAGTATCCAAATTATCTTCCAACATGGGACGATGTGACATACCCACCTCTTGAGTCCTTCGAGCACAGAGATCATGGGCTGGATGCCGATACAACATATCCAGAACTACTTGCTCCAGGTGTAGAATTGTCCGAATTAACCCCCGCGATGGGCACAGAGATTAAGGGCGTGCAACTAAGTAAGCTGAGCAATGCTGGGAAAGATCAAACTGGCTCGATTTGTCGCGGAAAGAAAGGTGGTGGCTTTCAGAGACCAAGATTTCGCAGATCTACCAATCGCAGATGCTGTCGAATATGGCCGATATTTTTGGACGACCCCATATTCATCCAACATCTGGTGCTCCAGCCGGATTTCCTGAAGTTCATTTGGTACACAGAGCAGCAGGTGACAAAACGGCCGAGGAATTCTTCGAGACTAGAACAAATAGTACAGGATGCACTCAGACATCACATATGAGAAGCAGCCACCTGGAACAACATTCTTATACGCTCTTGATGTCCCAGAGAGCGGAGGAGATATACTCTTTTGCCAATGGCGTCGAAGCATATAACCGACTCAGTGAATCATTCAAGGAACGTCTCCATGGACTCACTGCAACACACTCTGGAATTGAGCAAGTAAATGCCTCTCGTTATAGAAACGGCATCGCTCGCAGAGAGCCTGTTATAAATGTTCATCCTGTTGTCCGAACACATCCTGTAACTGGAGAAAAGGCATTATATGTGAACAAACAATGTGAGTAGAAGTGCCCTTAACGATATGCTTAATACTGACTTGTGTCAAAGTTACCCGAAAGATTGTTGGGTTCAAACAAGAGGAAAGCGATATGCTATTGGTAATACCCCCTGCGACCTCTGCATTTAATCCTCACAATGATCTAACCGTTCCTTAGAATTTCTTGTATGACCATATCGCACAGGGAGCCGACTTTCACGTAAGAGTTAAATGGGCACCGAAGACTGTGGTCGTGTGGGATAACAGAGTAGCAACCCACACAGCTCTTGTTGATTGGTCGGGTGGAGCTCGCAGGCATCTGGCACGTCTCACACCACAAGCTGAAGCACCATACGAGACACCTTACAAAGCATAATGATATTCAAGACCTTATATACCATAATAGTACTCAAAAATTCTTTAAGTTCAGAGCTGTATGCTTAATGATTTGGTAGTGTGGGGTTCCTTGAATCAGGCCGTACCTATGTGACACTCGTAAATCGTATGTGATGTAAATAATGGCCACAATATCAACAAGTATTTGTCAACTCATAAAAAAGTAGGTATTATGTCGAGCTTCTTTTTATCTTCCTCTTCCTGTTTCTTTTTGAGTTTTGCATGCGCAATTCGTCGTGCTATCCGATCCTGGGCAGCAGAAGGATGGGATGATGAGTCTGCTACCGAAGCTTTGGCGGGTCTGAAAACGCCAGTGTCGAGAGTTGAAGGAGTACTCGAACTTGGTAGTGTACTAGGCTTTGCTGCTTTTTTGCCCGTTGTAACCAGGACTGCTGGCTTGATATCCACAATTTCTTTGATACTGGGCCGAGAAGACGAGAATTTTGGAGCCGAAATAGGTCCATCAAGATCGTCATCATCTTCAGAAGCAGTAGAGTCTGGGTCCATATCTATAACTTCAGTCTTGTGTTTGAAAGTCGGAGAAGGTGGGCAATGTATGGCTTTCATTTTAGTAGGGTTGCGAAATCCTGCAGCTGCTCTGGTAGTTTTCGTGGGAGAAGAAATGTTCATAAGTGATATTCCTCTTTTCTTCGGACTCGTCATCAGACCATACAGTGAAGTACCGACAAAGGGTAATGTTTCTTCATCACTACCGTCAGAAAGCTCATCTTCTTTTTTACCAACCAATTTCTCCAAAATGTTACGCTGATCTTTGGACCTTGTAGTTTCTTCGGTCTTACGCTTGGTCGCATCAGTCATTCTACCGACAACTGGCCTTGAGATTGAATTGATAGTATCAGCATTTCGGGATTTGGCTATTTTTTCAAGCCTTTTGTATTCGGCTGTGTGAAGGTGTACTGTGAATGATTTGGCGACCGTCAAGAACTCGTCTTCCACAATACGATATTTATCATCATTCTCTAGACCTTCCTCCATGAGGCTAATTATCTGGTCAGCAATATAAAGATAGAACATCAAGTGTACAATATACCTTTCGACAGGAGGTTCTGGTGGCGGTGACGTAGATGGCTCACGACCTATTTCAAGGTCAGCAAAAAATTTGGAGCATTGTTCACGGGGATACATACTCCGATTCATAGCTCTGACCTGCTTATGTGAATGGTCGTAATCTTCGTCGCTGTCCAAAGAAGACATCTCAGCACGTGAGCGTTTCGTAGATCTACCTACCGATGCGATACTTTTCTTCGGGCGGTTATCTGTGGTCGAACCACCCTTTTTCTTCCATGGAAGTGTTCTCATAGTTCATCGAGTGTTAATATTTGCTAGAGAATAAAGTTTGGATGAATTGCAAAGACGATGCTTGCTTAAGAGTAAGGCTTGATACAATGCAGGCGCTGTCGCTTGATAAATCAATTGAAAGAACTAATGACGTTAGAAACGCGGTGCGATGCGGTCTTTTTAAATAACTAACTCTACTTTTTCGCTTAATAGAGTCTTTATACTATGAGAATCACCGCACGATATTCACTGTACGGTCACTATCCGTGAACAAGTGGGGGAAACGTGAATAGTGTTGTATAGCAGGTGTGGCATGGAACTGCAGGTTAACTCACAATTACTAAGTACGGTTTGTCGAATGTGTTATCCTTCTTTGTCTGGGCCTTCATCGATACGGCGTGAATGGAGCTTTCGGCGTCACTGAAGGTTGATTGGTAACAGGTGAATTGTTGATTTACTCATAGATGTATACCTGCTCACCTACAAGCCTTCATTCATTTAAGACCAAAGGTTTTGAACTAGTTGAGCGGTCTTCGTGGTGAAGCAATGTTTAATTGAATATGATAAGCGCAGTAACATGACCATGAAAGATATGCAAGCCAGGACAATTTATTTGCCGCTTGTAGTCGATCAGAATCCTTTCGGTGTATTTTTGAGCGATTAAAAACCCCAGAGAATATACCAGCCGTAGGTATAGTCCTTCGTATAGTACGTGCTCGAAAAGATGCCCTCCCTTTCGATCCGTCGGCAGCAGCAATCTTCTTCGAGAGTAAAAGTTGTTGTCCTGCTAGAGCCCCAGACTCAAATACAGATAAAGAAGGAACAAAAAGTTGCTCTTTTCGAAAACAATATCGGGTGAAGGGTATTGTAGAATTCAGAAATGGTGCAATGCGTTTACTATAACGAATGCAGTCACTCTAGGCCCTTCCGTGAATGATTTCTAATCGATCCTGAAATGACTCCCCAAGAATACTGTAATCTGCGATTATCTAATCGAAGATACAGCAACTTCCATAGCCGCAATGAAGGAGAAACCACTCGATTCTCAGCCTTCAGTCTGTTATATACAAGCGCGTAACAGTTATCACAAAGATAAGAGCAAGTGATATCCGATCCGAATATATTTCATTCATTCCAGGGTTTATTCGATGTTCTTCACGCTAATATTGCAGCTTTGCTTGAACCAACCTGAGCCCTGGCTATAGCTACAGGTTGTCATATTTCGATGCATATGGAGAAACTTTCTTTTTGTGACAGGAACCTTGGAAAGTTGTGTTTATCATATTGCCGCAACTCACCGCCACGTGCAGCATTGAGATATATTAAACACGTGATAAAGAACCTAGTGTTCCAGACCCACTTCTACGGGGCATGTCGCTCCAGAATTGGACAGAAGCTTCGATGACTGTTCTAGAGCTCGGTGCAACCTCATACTGTAGTCTACCGAGAGTTAATAGACACAGTCAGTCAGTACTTGGAGCCCTTTACTTGACAGATTCCAATAAGGATAAACATAAAGTATTCAAGGAGTAAGAGAACTTCGGGAAGACATTCAAGTCTTTCCATTATAATCACTACACAATTTTATTTCTAAACTTTTTCTTCCATGTCTTCGTTCGTTTTATATCGGCAATTCAATGTTTAGACCCCAGTTCGATATCGAGAACCGTCCAAGGGCGAAATAGGGGTGAAATACAATGTCTTCAACCAGCAACAAAAAAAGCCTCTCCATTGATGAGGAGTCAACTGATGAAAAATCTCAGTATGATTCATCCACAGAGGACATTAATCTTCCTCATCTGGCTCCTTCTACAGATCTGGCAAGAATTGGCAATGTACAATTGCCAATTGGACAATCAAACAATCAACAGTCTACTCTCTTCTACCTCTCCTTGATCGAGGCAAGATGTAAAGCACAAGCTCTGACCACATTAAACTCTGGTCGTACACCAGATGATCAGTTGCAGGAAAACCATCCAGATGTCCGAAGTCTAGCCCAGGTCTTTTTAGCGATATGGCCGGTGAGCTTCGTAAATCTGGGGTACTTCCTAGAGCAGATGAGCTTTCAAGTCGTCAATTTGCAAGTCTACGTGAGGGATACCTTTCAACCTTTGATTCGATTCTCACAAACATTGCTTCGCAGCGTGTGCAAAATTCGACCTTTAGCCAAACCTCTCCATTGTCTCTAACCTCTGCTTCATCGATCGGTACATCTCATTTTGATCAACCGCCGAATATCAATCTCTCGATAGTTCCAAATAATCCTTTCTCATCGGCTGCATTAACTTCGAATCCTTTCCAATATAGATCAATCTACCACCGAGAATGGGAGCAGATCAGCCTTTTGGGCAAAGGTGGCTTTGGCGCAGTTTACAAAGTCAGACACCGAGTTGATGACTTAGAGTGTGCTATTAAGAAGGTGAGCGAGCTTAAGTTATATTCTGAGATGTCCTACTCTGTTTAGTCATTCAACTTTACTTTAGCATTCCAACCTTACTTGACTACCACATGATTAACCCCGCATTTTGTAGGTCATTATCACGCCTGATCAGTTACGCAAAGTCGACACAGCAGTACTACTGTCTTGAGGTTAAAGCATTAGCTGAACACAAACATCCTAACATTGTCAATTACTATGGCTGCTGGATTGAAATGGGAAATGTGGTTGTTCCATCAGAGAGGCGATTAATGGATGCCGACGAGTCAAGCTACCTATCAATAACCATGAGGTAAGCAATCTTTGTTATTTCTCTTCTCAATGTTTCCAAGGTCTGCACAAACCTCTAACCATGATCTGACATACGCGCCGAGGTCATTGGCAGCATTGGCTTAACTCGGGATATTGATTAATAATTGTGAACATTGGGCTCATTTGGAATGATGGAAAGCGTTCAAACCTAGTGCTCACTGGAAATATTCCTTGTGATACTTTGGTTATGCTAACAATTATCTGTAGTGAAGTAGAGCAATCAGAAGATGAACTCGGAATGCAGGAAGACCCCACATTTGGTATAGCTGACTTGCGTCTAGACAGGAGAAAGAGTTAGACAAGGACAGCAGAAGAAGGCGACAAAAGAGACGTATCAACGGACAAAGTTTCACAAATAGCAGTGGAATTGGTGTTATATTCGATACCTCGAACGCAACGATACAAACAGTCAGCAGAAAATCATCAGATAAGGATGAAGAGGAAGAAGAAAAAGAAAAGGTAGATGAAGATGAAGATGACGATAACAGTGATAATGATAATGAAAATGATAATACCATCACTCTACAAGACAATAGAGCTCGTATTCTATACATCCGATTCACTGTCTACCCTCTTACGTTAGAGGAATATATCTCGACCGATGCACCACAGCCGGGTCACGAGTTTCCTATCCGCCACTGCTTCCACACACTTCCTACAATTCGTATCCTGGGTGCTATCCTTAATGGTGTTCAATATTTACACGCCAAGCGCCTAATTCACAGAGATCTCAAGCCTGCCAACATATTCCTCTCGGCCAAGAAAATCTCGAAGCATTCGTTCCTTCTCATGACCTTATTGACGTTAGCAGAAGCGCCTGTCCTACATGCGCTGGTTCCACGGACCACAACAAAGCTTATATCACGCCTTGCATTGGAGATCTTGGCCTAGCAGTCAATTAGCTGAAACTACAGCTATTCCTGCTGCAGGTCCTTCCACCCGAGCAATAGAGCTCAATCCTTCGTCCCAGCTTTCTCGTCTTGGGTCAAAACAAGCTGGTACAAAGCTATATATGCCTCCTGGAAATTCTTCAATTGTTTGTCCTAAGTTAGACGTTTATGCCTTGGGAATTATAGCTTTTGAACTGATTACTCCCTTCACCACTCGTACCGAGCGTCATATTGTACTAAATGAGATCAAATCGGGTGTGTTTCCGCCGGATTTGAGAGCCATGAGATGGCAGAGGGATTAAGGGGATGATTGCCGAGAAGCGGGTAGATAGGTGGAGTTGTGAAATGGTCAGGGATTGGATTGAAGGGTTTGAGGGTCGTTAAAAAGGTGTTCAAAGGGGGTAGTAAAGGCGAGAACAATAGGGGAGTACTACTGTGCACAATGGAAATCCATTAACCAACAATTTTAAGATTAAGCGCGTTTTAAGTAATTCAAAGGAGCTGATTTAACTAGTAGATCCAATTCAATTATCCTTTTCCTCTTAGTCTCACCACATTTCAAATAATGGGCATCTTCACATTCAATAGTTACTTCATCGATGATTTTTTTGGTCTGGTATTCTTTCCATGACAGTAAAGGTGCTGTCTGTTCTGGTGCACATATTACTCTGACATTATAATTAAAACATGCCATTTCATCAAAAATAATTAAATGAGCTACTATCATCCTTCTGGCACGTTGAAACCCATTCTGTAAGTTATGGGTGACGGATTGAGGAAAGCATATTCTAGGAATATCATCCTAAGCCCAGAATTCAGACATCCAGCCCTTGAAGCCTCTCAATGGCATTCTGATTGTTATATCCGTTGGTTTTGCATAGAAACTTTTATAGTCTTGATACACTAGCTATTTTACTTGAGGGTGAATCGCTAGCGTGTTGTAAATGCTACCAGTGTTGGGCACTCATACCCATCCGGCTATCCACGCCAGCGCAATACCCTGCTCATCGAAATTTTGACTGGGTTAGAATTCGCGGGCAGAATCCGGAATACCAGAGAGATACCCATATTTTTGCTCATACAGCATTGCTTGGCAAATATCTCGACCCATTATAATATCACCAGATAATTATCCGGAGGCATGTTCCGGATAGTATCCGCAAGTGAGGTCCTGGATGGCCAAAAATGGACCTGGCGGTGCTTCCCGCCATGTACAGTACTTTCCAAGTTGCTAAGCCCTATCCGTTGTTTGACTACATCGTACTATTCCGCCGTTTGAGTAGCATGACCCACTTAGTAGTCTGTTCGGCAAGGGAGGAGTTTAACTTTAGGAGAGTACTGATCATTCGGGATTAGGTCATGAATACTGTAGTCAGATACGACAGCCATTGAAATTGTTATTTTCAACCGGAAGGTTATACCCCTGTTTTTTTGGATTGTTTTCTAGATCATAATATAGAGTTCAAAAGATCCCGGAGGATTGATAGGTATATTAATATATTTTACTTTCAGAATAATATCCTACCCCGGTATCAAAAGCACATTTCATTATGTTTTCCGTCCCCTATAAAAAGTTTCTTCAAGTGAAGCGGTCATCAAAACCTCTCCCGTACAGCTATATATCCCCGAATCAATACAACTCTATGCACTATACCTAATATTCTTGGAAATACTGCCAAGACACCCCTCTTAAAACTTTGGCGACTTATAGCTGCTTCATGGTCCCCAGACTCCGTTCTCATCGACCACGAAATATTTCATATGGAAGATATTATCCTAATGCTAACCAGTGGGCAGAATTGAAATTAAAACCTTACAAGAGAAGGCTTCAAGCATAATAGACACCTGGTCCGCAATACTTGAATTACCCGGACACGGCGAATTTAACCTTATATAATTGCCATCGGATATCGGCTCATGTCCAGAGAATACTTTCCAAGTATAATGGCTGACTGCTATGATGGTCTTCTATATACTTTTAGCCAAGTGGAGAAATTACATGTTGAACCTTATAAGATAGCCACAGTGGAACAATTTTTCGGAGAGCTTGTTGCTAGAGCTGCATCTACGGCTTGCGAATCAGGACTACCGGGAGTGGGAAAGCTGATCTCTCGACGTTTGATATGTCCTATGCTCGATGATTGAATGGTCAAAAATCGAGTCTACAATACATGAATGGAGGGGTTTTGTCTAGAGTCAAAATTACAATTACAGGGGATTGGTAGACGCCCAGCAGGAGAAGGTTTCGGACCTTCATTTGAGATACGTAACACCTGCTTGTTGACCAAATCTAAGCAATTTACCAAAAGCCAATATGGGTAGATGTAGGCAGTGCAGAATCGTTAGGGACGAAGCTATAGGACATGAGAGAAGATCAACAGAAGTGGGAATTGATACGGAGTTGCATGTTTGGGAGGAGTGCGGCATGTTTTTGATAGTATTACATCCCGAGCAAAACTCACGAAAGCGTATCTGACTTCCAGATTCGAGGAGGTGAGAAGAGTATTTGAAAGATCAGAAGCTCCAAGGTCCGATCACGGGGTCGTACAACCCAACTACATGAACCCAACCTCTCCCATAAACTACCAACCGTAACCACCACCGAAACTCAAATCCAAAAACGCAAATTCCCTCCCCCTTTCTCTCTCGCATTCAAAAAATCCATCAAGGCATGACGTTCCACGCCCGCTCGCCAACCCCGCATTTTCAGCCCCCACGGCCCTGATAACCCAAAACAGAAGTCGGCCCCGAACTCCACGTCTAAACCATGTATGTTCCCTCACGCACACCCATAGCATCTGCACATGCATGTGATAGTTAGTGACTGCGACTGTGATCGGCAAATGCAAAGAAAAACAAATGAAGAAATTTTTTTGGGTTTCGAGAAGCCGGTTCCTGCACTCCGCTATCACATTACAATCTTCCGAAATTGGGGGGGGGAAGCGGATCGTGCGTTCGGGAATTTGGCTTTATGTGGAATCTGGTCAGGGGGTGGAATGGGGGTGGGCATGGGGAAATGCGACGCGATAAATTTTTGGGTTCTTCATTTGTTTTGATTGAATTTGGAGATATATGGGTGTAAAATTAGTTGAATTGAATGTTTTTGATTGCAAAGTCTTGATTACTAATTACATATACAATTTAAACGATGTATTGATGTTGCAACCCCGTGGATTTCTCCTACTTTTTGGCCGAAAAATGCTACAATTTGTTTGACTATAGTTTGTTCGAATTTGATACTTGGTATACTTATAATTAATCAATCAAAAATTACTTTACAAACCGTAGAAAAGTCAAGATGCACTGAGTTAATCATTGCAACTGAAAGTAGATGCGAAATAGACATGTAATCCTTGATATTATTTGTTCTCTCTCTGAGTTCCAACGCATAAGATTAACGTTAGTTCATATAGTTAGCCTTACTACATGTCAAAGAATAGACATGAAAATAACAAGAATTAATGTGAATGGTATATGCAGAAACGACAATAAAGGATCACCTAGTCTATATACTATCCTTCCATCTAAACCGTCTAATGGTCCTTTTTGCGCTATAGAGATTCTATAACAGCCTGGCAACATAAACAAACTGCACAGGAAGAATACAAAAACTTGACTAACATCACATTACAACTCCTCAAATATTCTAGAGTAATACAAGCATCCCCGAAAGTGAAGTTCTGCCATGATATTACAGCGAGACCATTCCGCTATTGTTCCTGTTATCAATTCGATCAACGTGCTGAAATCGATGATTATCAGACAAAAAGACTATTCACCATTTCTGAAATCTTGAGCCAGCAAGTTCAAGAACCAAATGTTTTGTTGCATATCTGAGATTATTGAATTTCTTAATCTGAGATCAGATTTTTTGACTTGGGGAAATCTATGGATCAAAGAAGTGCTTGGCTTAAAGACATGGAATGAATTCTGGGAAAACAGAAGTTTATTAGATTGGCTTAAGTGGTCTTTTAATTCAATTTCCAGCATCCAATTGAGACCTTGTTCTTCCCTCCCAAATTAGAAGGCAGAAGTATATTGCAAGAGCACGAAAATGCAGCTGATGTTGTCATTACTAAGATTACATGCTATCCATTTTATTGATGCTATATTAGATAGTGTGCCTCAACATTGGCAAACATCGCGTTTTTTCCACTTCGAGCCTCGCTTTTTTATTGGCACCAGTGCCACTAGAAACTGATATATCACTTGAGCGTGGGGGTATCGAGTCAGAGGGATTGAGAAGATTAAACTGCACCTAAATTTTGATCATTCATTAAGGATATCTGGGCTGCAGTCATTCGATTCAAGCTACTTTGTGATATCCTCGTCCCGCCTTCACCTCCCGTCTCAGTAAGCGGAGCAGAAATTCCCTGCGGGGATGCAAATATCAGGCTACCCCGCGTTCCCCCAAGGGATATCGGTAGCAATCCATAATAAACAAACTCAAACCCAAAGCCCTGTTCCTTGTCCCGTACGGACGGTTATGCTTTGTAGATCTCTTGCACTTGCAGACGTCCAATGATCAATGCATATGCCAAGTGGGCAGGAAAGAAAAGGCTGATTGCATACCGTGACCCATCCCGCTCTTGAGATTTTTATCTTTTATAATGACTATTCCCCGTTATCATTTTACCCAGAACAGCTCGAGAAAACTGGTGAATTCTCGGCTTGCCTTAAACCCACGTGGCAAGAGCGGCCACACGTCCAAATTCAGAAATGAGATTATCGTCATCAATTTCCATTTCCGTCGTCGCCACGTGAAGCGTTGTTACAGGACGGGAAAAGCGTCCTTGCCGCTGCCTTCTCCCTTTGCAAAATCAGTTTAGTTTCGATCGTTTCGTTGAATACAATGCAAGGTCGTTGGTTGGTTCAGCTGTTGTTTTAGATGTCATGCAGTACAATAGACCTGAAAATAGTCTAAGACCAAAATTTCACCAACAGGCGCAGCAAGAAAGAGATACAAGTACATGAAATTGTGATCAACCCGACGCTTAGGAACCGACTTTCGGCTCTGTGCAGCAGGTCAAGGGTAGGGAGATCAAAAATATAAGGATCCAGAACCGTGGTTGGTAAGAAGGTTACTGTGAAACAAGGATGCAAAGCCCTGTTACCTATCCATGCATAGAAGAAAAACAGAAATAGAATCGAAGATAGTAGCATGATTTACTCATCCAATTTTATATTATTTGTTGGAACTATTGATGCGATGCAGCAACAAGGGAAAGAGAAGTTCAGCTGAGATTGAAAATCGACTTGTGGGAATTCTTGGCAAATTGGCCAGAGGTATTCTGAGGCCCGGATTGTGCCGACCGACGATTTCTTTGAGGAATGAAAGTGTTGTGTGAGGCAGTAGTTCATGCAGGTAGCCATATGGGAGGTTACACGGAGCTTGCCTTGGTGGCGTTAAAAATAAAAAATCGTATAATTAATTTGTTAATTTCTCAAGTATGTTACTTTTTGTTGGAGTTTTAAGAATGTACGCCAAGTTTAAAGAGCTACACGCCGCATAGAAATCAGCATCAAACTCAAAAGGAAGTTTTCTATTCTTGGGATCCGTCAGCCGAAAGTTTAGTGGCGCAATCAATCGATGTTTTGGTAATGATTCAAAGCTCTATGTTATTGTATGAGAGCCTTGTAAGATGGATATCGTGGCTCCATCTGATTCATTGGACCACTCGCCAACGTTCTCGTGTATGGTATGGTGCTCATCCAGTGATTCGGTGCCTCAAACGGTGAGAGAAGCCCTGGCCTGCTCAGTGGCATGATTGAAAAGAGGCGCAAGTATGACAAGAAAATCTAGTAGATGATCGTAACTTTATTTCACATCACACCCGAACTTTCGAGGGAAGTCGGTAATGATGAATATGGAACCTTGCATGAGGTGGAACAATGGGATAGAATTGACATTATCGTGTACTACAACGACGGAGTCATGAACACTGGAATCTCAAGCCCAGTGATATGATAGACAGAAGGATGGTGATGATGGCGATGAGGATGATGATGGTGAGATGAGGCAAGGAAAAACTTGAAATAATTGCTATTTTGATTATTTTCTTTTCCTGGGCTTTTCAGCACTATTGGAATTTTTGAAACCACACCTCAAATAAGAGAAAGGGAATAAGATGATGGTTTTGTAAGATGATGGTTTTGCCTGTCTGAAGCTTAATATTCTTGGTACCTGATTCTGTTGGAAAATACGATAGAATTTGAAATATAAAGACAACATTCGAGGCTTGTCAAGTTGATGCATGCATGCATGATATTATGAAAATAGCTTTTATGGTTTGGTCAAGGGGATGAAGGAGGAAGAAAAGGCAAAAAGGTGAGATACCTCTTCTAACACTTAAATTGTTGCCACTTTTAGAAATACCGTGCAGTTCATTTCATTTTCCGAGAGAAGTTATTTAGAATCAATGAATAGGAGTTAGGAAAGTAGAATGATACCTCGAGTTAGATAGAATACATGGAATCAAATAAAAACTCTAGAAATCTGTCCGAAACAGCGAAGCTTCAATTTGAGTTGTTAGAATATATAATGTTCTCGCTTGCTTCATCTAAAGTGTAAAGACAGCAGTGCTGTCTGTACAATCAAGATTCGATTCAATGAAGGGGTGACGACTTGTATGTAAAAGCAGCCTCTGGTTATTTTTCTTCGTACAGAGCAGAGTACAAGTCTATCCAAATGACTAATCCGCATTCTGAATACCCTTTACCTTGCAAGCTGACAATCCATACCGGCGGCCCAATCCCGTCGATCCAACCAACCGAGGGTCAATCATTTCAAAACAAGCACAGCCACGGAATGCTCTCAAGGGTATTCATCCAATCACGACTGGTGGGAAGCTCATCCCACGTCTCCTGAATTTATTACTTGACTAGGATTAGTTCGGAGATACTTTGGGGAAATCTCCCGCATGATCTGGTCAGTTTTCTCACTGTCATATCAGAAAATATATCAATATATTCATAACTTTATTACAAAAATCCAGCTATCTTGTTTCGATTCATAAATGGTAGAAGAGAGAACCGGGGTTGTATAGGCAATAGCTATAGGTTACAGGATGGGAAAGGCGGTCGCAAGTCTGTTGACCGCTGTATTACACATTCCTCTTTGCTTTCTTTGGGGAAAAGTGTCACCAATAAGGCAAAACACTGCAGTATCAGAAAGACTAAGATACGGGGTAATGCAAGTTATTATCCTCCCTTTCTTCAATTCCACAGCAGCGGTGAATACGATTTTAATCTGTGCTCCGACGGTCGCGACAGGAGATTTGAGAACCTTCCCATGGTTGAGCAACAGTCCATTCAACATCCCCAGTATCTATCCCAGTTTTTCAAATCAACTAGAGAATATCAATTTGGCTACACCGGGCACAAAAAGGGAAAAGAAGGACAGTCCGTTCTCTGTTCAAGAAAGTTCGGATTTCGTTTCCGAACAGGCCTGTCATTTGTGGCGTCCAGTGTCTAGTGACCTTACTCTTTTAACCCTGTCTAATATGCACAATAGAACACCTTGCCTAGGCATAGCACTCTCTCATAATGTAGATGACCTGACACTCCCGAGCATCCAAGTGTCGATCTTTTGCCTGCAGCAACCTTTGCGATACGTCTGCAACGCCTAAGGCGTCTTCAATTACGCTGAGGATATGGAGAATTTACATATCACGCATTTTTGGATTCTAAATATCAAATATTGGTGGAGGAATCCACTTCTCGACCAATTAGTTCAGCAGCAGTATTTTTATTGCCTATCATGAACACCAGCTTTCGCTTCAAGCTTTTCAGCATGAGAAGTGGCAGCCATTAATTCCCAAAGGAGTCGAGCTTCCTATGCTCGTCCCGCTCGCCTTACCAGCTCTGAACCGAATCCGATGACAGCGATTAAAAAATCAGAAGAGTCAGAATTTTTTTTCCGAAGAAAGTGGTCATTTGTGCTTGTGCTATGTAGCTAGGAGAATATGTCGAAAAATTGAGCTGCTGTACAATATTGCGCAAGAATTCTTTCTTGGAATTAGCGCATTTTCCAAGGGTGATTGTCTAGCATGCAATGATCGAAAGTAAGCAAAGAATAATGAGTTATGTCCTGATTGATGATTTCGATGAGGGAGCTCATCATTACGAGAAAAGAAGCTGAATTCCGATTCGAGATCGTCGGATTAGATAGGTAGATAGGTAGATAGATAGAGAGATAGAGAGATAGTATGTGTGTACCTATGTATGTATGTGTGTATGTATGTGTGTATGTATGTGTGTATGTATGTATGTATGTATGTATTCGATAAACCCGAAATGCCAGATCAATTCCTATTGATAGCCAGGGATGAGTTTTTAACAAGGTAGCTAAGCAGCTAAGCACCGAATGATCTTCTTAAGTGCCGAGCGAAAGAAAAGAAAAAGCTCAGGAATAAGTTTCACAGTAGATCAAGCATGGATATTGATGAAGGGTGCTTTTTGCATTGTGCTCTGTACAGTATATACAAAGTCTAGTGACGTTCATTTATGCAAGTTTTATATGCAAGATGTAAGCTGGCAAATGGCAGATGATAATTTCATCGGAATATATCATTTAGGCATGAATGAACGGTACGTACCGCACTTTTGGTATTCTTTGTACGAGGGACTTTGATTGTCCTGTATAGCTAGCTAGCCAGCCATGAAGAGTGTACTGTACATACGTGGAACTTTAAGTGGGCTTTTTATTGTATTGCTATTTATCCACGAGTTACGATGCGAGATATGCTGGATGGACTGAATAAAGTAGACAGCACCAAAAGATATGAATGTGATTAAGTGAAGAATAATACAAACATTATCACAATAGCAATAGCAATAGCAATAGCAATAATCATGTTGTAACGCTATCATTATTGGCTGTACTGTACTGCACTGGGAATGAACAATTTATTGATGTACGAATACATACAGTAGTCGCTCATTTACTCAACCGAGAATCCCCCTTCATCAAAAAGAAAAGGATCTCCAAATGCACTCTAAAAAGAAATATATAAAAAATATTATGAAACACTGCCCCTCAATCATCATCAATCCATTTGATTTTCGTTCTATTATCCTTCTACTATGATTCTCATCCATCTTATTCGACCGATCTTTACGAAAGCGGAGGAGTACATTCTGTACAAGGTTCTGGGGGATTCCGGACAGTGGATACTCTTGTATCCGTGGCTTCCAAATAGCTTCTAAACAAGGGACGCTCAGGGAAGAAAACAGAGTTTACAAGGGGGAGCTTTAAGGAGTGTTAAGAAGGGATCCCTTAAATTGTCAAGGGCTTTTCGAAGGCTTTTGAAAGTAGAAAAGCTTCTCATTTGCCATTATTTTTACATTAGTCGTGGCCCTATTTTGATCCACTAAATAGCTTCGCCGCAAATGAATCGATGGGCCTAGCAGGGCATACTACTACCTGGGCACGTTGTACGACAATAACATCTCATCTCGCGGCCATCCATCTCACCCGTGGATCTATCCCATGTCGACTTGATTACCGAAATGCTCTCTTAAGTAGCCAAGCATACAAGCATACTAGCAGGCTAGCAGGCTAGCAGACTAGCAGACTAGCATCCAAGTATACAAGCATACATACAAGCATACAAATCATAATGAATAGACAGGGTAAGAATTCCCTTTCGAAATTTCTATCATCCTTGTCATAGAACGATCATCCCCATATAATTCCTTGTAAGCTCAAGGAAAATAAAAAGAGATCATTCGACGGGGACTTGTAAGAAAGAGGCAAGCTGTCCGACTAACAGCAATTCTCCCATACCCAAAGCATAATCTCCCCCGAGCAAGGGTCCTCGTTAGAATTCTATTCGAACTCATATCCTTGAGCTTGAGTGGGCTTCCCTTGTCCCCATTCCCTAGGGAAAAATGTCACCGCCTCTTACAGTAAAGTTCCGTCATCCACATTCCTATCATGAATTTTTGGATGCACCAATATTGTTCTTGTAAATTTTGTACCATCTTTTTAATAATAATAATAATAATAAGAATTGATATTAATTATCATAGTTTGTCCTAATTCCGACTAAGGAACTAAGGCACTCGAGGAAGAAAAGGAAAAAGAGAGGGAGAGAGAGAGGAAAAAGGAAAAAGGAAGCAATTCTATCTAATGCGTCCTGTCAAAAATCATCCCTCTCCACATTCTGATCAAATTGGTATAGGATATAATTTCCATTCCCATTTGGATCTCATCAATTCAAGCTGCAGTCGCCGACCTACTCCATCGACATTTACTTTCATTGAATGAAGCACACGATTAGATTTGACCTTAGCTCTTCTATCCTTACGAAACGAAACCATCACCCAGTTTTTTCCAAGAAATCTTACCGCCAAAATCTACTCCACGTCTTTCGACAACCCGGTCGTATGCCAGAGCCGGAAAACGTACTTGTTATCCTTTTCTCCCCATTAGGGAATGCATGTCTGCATGTCATAGATTTAGTACACCTCTTACATATCAGTTCAAACAACAACACACATATTCCTTACCCAATCCATCTTGAAGGTCAGCATCGAATTCGAGACGATCTCCCAGTCAAGGCCTAATGTTCCTATTTTGATCCTTTTCAACCTACATCGGCCTTCTCGACCAAGCCTACACGCTCACATACGCACATCTACTGCATCCTTTGGTTACTTTTTTTTATAAAAAAATAAACAGAAAATCTCATGATATTTGCTCAACGATTTCAATAAGATAGTTGGTGATCACTGCCACTTCGCTTTCGACACGCTCATTACTATACCATACCATTTATATACCCTTCCTCATTGAGAACTACTGCCTTACAAAATAAAGTCAGCCCTTTTTATTCCCCACTACGTCTTGACCTATAGTTTTTTCAGACTTTAGCAAGCACCCAGAACTGCGCACCAAGATATCGACCGCATATTTGCGAACCTTACAAGAGTTCTTTGCCCAGACTCGGAGTCAACGAAGCTCCATTGCCTCATTCCAAATCTCCTGGAGGCAACAGCCACACTTAATCACCCAAATCACGAACGTGTCTAGCCGCATCCGAGTCCTGCCTGTCGAAGCCTCCCTTTTTCATCTCATATAACACGTCAAGCGTTTTTAATATATACGGTACATTGGATGAGATAAAAGGACGGAAAACAGTACATCTGGATTCGAAAATAAAGCGAAGAGATTTGGAAGTAAGCAAACGAGTTAGAAAACCTTTGACCTAGCCCCAGCCCCTCTCGAGGCGTTTGGAGCAGTTTCCTCGGATCGTTGAAATTGGTGTGACCACATTCAGCAGATCAGCCATCAGCCGCCTCTGCACCCTACACGAGATCTGAGCAATCAAGAGAAAGGCCACTCGCAATAGACCCTTTACCTTTTTGGCCAACTACTGCGTTTCTTCTTTGCCCAGTACAAGTTACTTAACTTACTCATAAACCCTAAAAGTGCCTTCCAGACCCCACCATCTGTATGTTATTTCGCGCTTTACCCTTTTGATTTATTCTTATTTTCATCACACCTCCTCATCCTTGCATCTGAGAAGTCATATGTGCCATTCTATATACGGGACTAGGGTGACCGAATCATAACCTCCACCTCAACTACCACGCAACCTGACCACTAGGCTATCGTTGTACCCTGGGTATACCTCCTCCTTCATCATCCGCAAGAACACATGCTTCTTACTTCTTGCCCATACTACACCACCTTTCTCGATGTCAACTTGTCACCGGCACACTGACTATGACGGCATGCTTCTAAGATACGAATACTGACATTCACACCTCGCAGCGAACAGGTTCATTCAAAAGCTTCGACCATCCGGGTGGCTGCATAACTTCTAGCATTGGCAAATCCTATCGAAAACCCAAGAAACTTCAAATTCTTTGTCCTGTACGTGCCTCAACCCATCCCTCACCATGAATGCAACTAAGCTATGAACGCCCATCATCAGCCACCCTGAGAATATTTTTTGTTCTCTTCATCACTTGTAAAGTTACGCTGGCTGATTGATTCACGAAGTTTCCTTTAGGAACATTATCGACCCTTTAAAGTACTTTATTCTTTTAGTTTCAAAGTTCCCGAGACTTTGTTCAGTCGATTTACGCCTTTGCCCTAGTTATTTCTAGAGTACGGGAACTTAAAATCGCTAGTTAAGATATTGGAAAACAAGCGTCGTGAAAAGAGGATTCAGCTCTGAAACTATTTCTTCGACTAGCCTGTTCTATTCAAGTTCTCGTACTTAAACTCGGCATCTCATCATTAATCGTTATAAGTCACTGCGGATCGAACCCTAATTTCTCCCAAGAACGGAAGAAACTATTCTACCTAAAGAGCTTTAGGGTATCAAGATTTATTTCATAGACTACCATTATCCACCCAATACTTTCTCACCGGGAGTTCATCTTTTGAAAGGCTCCACCTTCAAAAACAATTACCTCCATCGAAAGCCTTCTGACCTACCTCGTTCTTTTGGATCATCATATAGATACGCAACTCAAGAACGCACGAGTCTTGTTATCATTCATTATTTGAACACCCCAAGACACTTGCAACTTCCATGGACCGAGTCTCCAACGATACTTTCGACATTCAACAGTAGAACTCCTCGATTCGTGGACGTTCTCATTCGGTGTCTTGTGGAGCTTATAGTATTTCTAGCCTAGTTCTCATCCCACCGCCAAACTGGCCTACTCAACTTACACTTTGTTCGACGTACGTGCATTCCTACAATACTCAGGGTCTTGGATATATCTTGCCTGCTAATACCATGCTCCATTTCCAGTCCGAACACCTTTCTTCTGGTAGACCGATAATAATTGACGAAACTTATCCATCACCAGAGACTACAGCCTTACACGAGGGAGGGTACGACGGAGGCCTTGTGCCCCGGGCGGATTCCCCGACAGATATCCTGTCAATGTCTGCCTACGGGAAACCGCAACCACCACAGCTCCATGGTCAGTACCGTGAAGGGATACACATTTACCTAAGTGTCATGACAATTATGGAATTACTAATCTCAAAGCAGGCTATGAAACTGGACGATCATACTCTGATAACGCTTTCCCATATTCAACGCCTTCATATGGAAGCCAATCCTCAATTCCAACATCAACGCCTACCCCCAGTTTACCACAATGCTGCACAGATGACTCCTCTAGGTTATGCATCAGGTAACACACGTACCACTTATGATGAACAAGCGGGTCCTTACTTGAATGTTGGATCTACACCGATCCCTGAAGTTACATCATTTTCGCCGCAGCGGGGAAGTCAAGGTACTCCGGTGAGCGTCTACATAACCACTTTGTACGAGCTGTTGACCTCGAATTCGCCGACCTTCTACCTGGTGTTTGGACAGCAAAATGCCAGGCTTCAGTTAGAAAAATGAACCAATCTGGGGGGGTTTGCAATTATATTGTGGCTTGTGAAGTTCCCCAATTTGCATCTCCAAATTGGTCTTCTTCCAGGGTACCAGTGTCGATGTTCATGGAAGGTGATGGCGATGTTATTTCTAAAATTGAAGTTGGAGAGTTCACCTACGAAAATGGCCCGCAATCAATGGAAGGAACCAGAAAGCGGAAGATCTCGACTGAGTCTGCGGAGTTGATGAAGAGTCCAGCGAAGCGCAATTCCCAACAGATCAAGCCGAAGGAGGAATTTCCTTATGCATTTTCATCAAGTGATGGCTCGCCCTCTTCATATTCACCATACCTCCAAGCAAGTTCTACCTATGGTAATCTAATGCCTCAGTACAGTCGAACTTCTGGGGCCTATCAGGCTCAAGCTGCACCTAGGAACATGGGCTATGGGTATGGAAATTCATCGACAGCTTCACCACCTACTCTAAGAGCACATTCTCCTCACCAATCTACTTGGAATCCTGGGTATGCAACGATTGGTTCAAGTATGTCGCGAAGTCCTGGCTTGCCATCTAATTCCCTGCCACGATCCAACATGTCATCCTTACCGTCTCCTGGTAACCCAGTTTCTGATGAGAACCTCAACCTTACATTCTTCAAGTCCAGGTGCCGCACCTACATACAATCCTTACCCCGTCTACGCAAACAAAGCAAAGCTAGACATCAGTGGAGAGTTGGCTGATATGATGGTGGCCAATTGGACTGCAGAAGAATGGGAATCCAAGAGACGGCTCGTCCAATTCAAGCGATCACAATCTGGATGCACGATCACGACGACTTTCAATCCAATATCAGCCGATGAGCGACCACCCAATGGTGTTGTGATTAGCTGTATATTCTGGGAAGAAAAGAATGATTGTTATGTTACAAGCGTGGATACTATCACTCTTTTGGAAGCATTAGTTGCAGCAAAGTTTACCGTGGAGGAGAAGAACAGGATCCGGAGAAACCTGGAAGGTTTCAGACCAGCGACTGTATCCAAAGGAAAGCCTGACAGCGAAGAGTTTTTCAAAGTCATCATGGCATTCCCTAATCCCAAGCCTCGTAATATTGAGAAGGATGTCAAGGTCTTTCACTGGAAGGATCTGGGGCCAGCTTTGAAAAAGATTATTGGCAAATATGTAAGCTCATCTCATCATGTCTCGATTTCTTGGTATGCTTCAAAAATACTAACAATTAAAATTACAGTCCGCCAGTCCTTCCTCAACTCTTCCACCCGCACACGCTCCTGCCCTCCTGACACCCGTCAGCTCCACCGGATACGCCACGGAAACTTCATCTGCAGGCCTAACATACACAAATGATCATCACGGAGGGATTTCACCAAGATCAATATCAGGATCTGCAACTTCTACAGCTTACAATTCTACCATTCCCGTACAAAGAGCCATTTCACCACAAAGCCAAAAAATCGATAAATTTTTCAAGGTGGTCCCCCTGATCTAAGAATTGCAGTACCACATGGTACACAGGAAATCGAGTCATTGGCCACAAGGAAATACGCATCACATGCCTGCACAACAACAGCAGTATCAAGCACAACTTGGAAATACGGCAGCTGTAGCAGCAAGCGCTAGAGGGCTCATGGGACTTATCGAATTACCTTGAAAATAGTCCCGCGACTGCCGCCGGCACTTCCGGGCCAGGGGTTGACTATCAAGGTCAAGGCCAGCAACAGCATCAGGCGCCTAGAAACGTTGTGGATGCTTCGATGGCTGGCGGGGCAATGGAAATCGCGCTTTATCTTCTCTTCAACATCAACAACAGAGTCAGCAGATACCGCGTACGTGAATCGTGAATTGATTACGCGGTCCTATTGGATTGAAGTATTGAACCAATGAAACAAAATCATGGGTTCAATAGCTTCGCATCTGATAGGGGGAGGGAGGGAGGGGGGGGGGCCTCTGTGTACGAGAAGAGTGATTAGAGGGCGTCCTATGTCCTGTCTGCTGTTGTGCTTTCCCCACCATTTTTCGGACGATGGAATTCATTGGTCATGGGATGTTGTTTCTCATTTAGCATGGGGTATCAAAGTGGGTTAGTGCGAGATGATGGGTGCTTATTCGGCAGAAGTTATCTCGTATTACCCTCACATGCACATTCCTGCATCAACATACCTTGTACAAATCCATGCGATACTACCCTAATAACCTTTTCTGCACATCAGTTTATCTCTAATCGACATATCAGCCTATCAACCCCATCGTCACAGACGAAACGACTATACCTAATACTAAGGTATACCAAAAATATCCCTTGACGATTTTGTCGTTATACTTGCTTCTCTAAGCGACCTTGCGTCTCCCGAAACACTTCTGTCGAACATCCTCCTTGCTTATTCGTTTGTGGTTTATGATACTCCATCTCGATGGATTCAATTATACATCCGCGAAATATTAAACTCCACTACGTACTACGACGTACTTCATTACTATGTTGCGTTGATTATTACGATTGTACTACACCATTGTACTTCCTCTAACGCTACATCCATACTCCACACCCTCTTCATATATATTCATCCCACCCTACGCAATCATCCTCATATTCAAACACAACAGCCACTTTACTATATCAACCTTCCATGTTACCGCCACACGCTTATTTTCCTGTTTCTTCCTACTTGTTTGCATATCTATCTTCGGGTTTCTTATCTCACTCGTGTATCACCCTGATGCACTACGACACTACTACATCTGCATCCGAACAACTCTATCAACAACTTATTTTAGACCTCAATGCATGTCTCTTGCTTTGGATAGAGAGTGGCGAAATGGAATGGTTCTGGTCCTTGGTTCTGGGTGGACTAAGCAAATATTCTTGGTGGTGTGGCGTTTATCAGTTCAATTGCTACTTACTGCATTTTATCATACTAGCATATACCAATATTCCCATCGGCTCCTTACCTTGTTTTGCTTTCCATATCTTCCTGCTTGGAAATCTTTTTTCGTATCAGTGTCACTTTCCGATGGCTTTCCTTAGATTTTAAGATCTTGTATCATCTCATCATATGGCATCATCACTGGCACGCATTCCAAATAAACAAGACCTATTTTGGTAACCCTTCTTAGCTATGGAAACTAGCGTTAGTTGCTTGGCATATCTTGCACGATTTGGAGAGCTACTTGCCGCTTGCAGTGCAATGCGCATATTGCTTGCATGCAAGTGCGCGAGTAGCTCCCGAAGATTTTGCATTTAACCTGCGTTGTGTATATGTGGGTTGATCAATATACTACACTATACAATGCATTGGACACAAGAACGCCCATGCGTAATTCTTGTGCTATCATCAACAGCGGGTTATCATTGTTCTGGGGGTCCGATGTTATCCATGGGCGGGCAAGGGGTGGATGGGAATCCTTATTCTGCTTAACATCAGGTTTGTAAGTGGCAGAAGGAGAATCAGCTCGCAAATATGTCACGGTTTCCCTGATTGCCGCTTTACTGCCTATCTACTACACCAAAGTTTCATTCTTTCGTTTTGTTTTATTTTCTTTTCATTGAGATCTGTCTAATACTACTACTACTTAGCCTGCTTTGCTTTGCATTTTGTTGCGTGGCAAAGGTGTTAGGGAGCGTTATCGTTACTAGATACCATTTGAGCGAGATCGTCAAGTCAGTTGAGACATCAATTTGTTTTTCATTTCTATTTTTTTATATCAGTTTCCTCTACATCTATTTTTTGGGTCATTCTATATAGTCAGCGGGTTGAACAGCTTTCGTTTGTATTGGATTGGATACATGGGCGGTTTGGGCCAAGCCGCAGTGGGCATTATCGGATCGCATAGGAGAGGAGTTGTGAGGTCACCAAAAATATTTGATTTTGTTCTTTTGTTTTGGGTCTGATCGGTTTGGTTTGGGAAAGACCGGACGGATGTACTGAGTATATCTGCAGGCTTCGGGCAAATCAGGGCTTTGTTTTTGCTGGGAAATACGGAGTGCGTATCTGTATGGTATTGCGAGTCATTAATAGCTGGATTACTTCGAAGGAAATGGGAGATCTCGCTCGAAGAGAGTTGAGTACGAGATGGGAATGACCCGGAGATGGATGAGACGAGATGAGATGAAAGAATAAATTTTACTTTACTATCTATCTATTATATACCTAAGCATTTTACTTGCTAGAAGGGTTTACATTACTTAATTCTTAATAAAGAGATCGTCGAATCATATCAGTCTTGATACTATTCTACTTTCGTGAGATAGATGAAGTTTGTTTCTTGTTGGCTTACTTATGATTTGAATGCTTCCCAAAATCTTGACCGTGACAAGAAGCATACCTTCCTCTAAAATGAGCCCATAATATGCGTATCATGGTAAGAGATTCATCTAATCACTTTAAAAATATTGGGCACTGTCTGCCATCCTCCCATGAAATATGTATCTTTAGCTTAACCTAAACAACTACGTGCGTTTGGAACCTCTTCCTCACAGATCTCGCGATCCCAATGTCTTATCTCTGTCGCCAGATCTTCCTTGCTTTTTCATACCAAGGGTATGAGGAATTCCAAAATCTAGTATGTTTATGCACTCTAATAAATATAGACCATGGATGTAAACCGAATTGGAAATAGTCATGAAGCGTCTTGGCGCACATAGTGCTTGGTGGTATTTCGAAGCAACGGAGGTATCTCCGTTTTGATTCTGACATAGCCAATGGCAGAAGAGGTATTTGCACTTCTGCATTCGATTGTATAATGAAAACACCGATACCACCAAAAACTACCTAGATACTAGTATCAAATATCATATTGTATTTGTCAGAACGGCGAAGACGGACCAAATGGGATAACATGGCATGATTTGGCGGTCAAAAGGGAAAATCGAAAGAATTCCAGCAGTTTGGGTCCTAGCCCAGGCCGCATTTTAATTCTCCTAGTTTTGCGTCTTGTTTATTAATCTTTAATATCTGTCTGTGTGCGTGTTACTGAGGTCATGTAGCTGCATTAGAGGAATGAGATCTGGCTACTACAAAATCTATAACCTTCAATTACAATGTTGAACTAGGGAGACTCTCATATTGGTGCTTCATGTGCACCCTTCCTCGTACAGAGATACAGCATAAATCGGAGACTCGGGAATCGGATCATTTTATAGTATTGTGCTCTGGTTTGTGTAGATGTACGGTATGTATGCAGAGTGAGTGGATCCTTCGGGTATGTTGTGGTGCAAGGTTTTGTGTTTGTGTGTCACGGTCAGGATGGGTGGGTAATGAAAATGGGCTGGCTGCGTGCGTCTTGAGTACGGGACTGGGGGCTTGGGGTGTACAAATACTCGGGATATATCAAAAATTTCTTCACCTCTGTCTTGTATGAGCTGGAGCTGGAGCTGGGCCGAGACAGGCACTCGATGAATATCGGTACTGCGTATACCGTGATAGATGAACTCGGGGCCACTTGGGGTTCGCAATATCTTAATTATGGAGGAGAAATGTCAATGACTGAAGAGAGAGGGAATGGGAATATCATCAGGCGGAGTACCTTCGGCTTGGCGATGGTTAGATTCAAGCCATCACGGCACTGATGGGCAGATTTGTTTCACAATATAGAGATTATTTATATACATACATGCTGCAATGTAATCTAGATGCACGGCAATGCATATGCAAATGTAGATGTAAAGTCAAGGGAACACTTGCAGGCAACAGGTTTTTGTACAGTAATCTTGTGATACATCTGTTGAATGTTATGATGAGTGAAGTTGTGGGCTAGTTTAGTTTCCAGGTTTCTCATCTCTTGGCTCTCCTTTCAGTTGATTGTTACTCTCTTTCCAACCATTTTTTATCCATCCGAAGTCGTCAGTGACTTATGTTCAAGTTTGGAGTGCATGCATTATAGAATTAAATTTGCCTGTGTGTGTACATGGAGATAGACCGAAGAATGGAGATAGGCTTTCTTTCCTGTCAATTATTCAATGCTGAAGTTGTACATCAAATGTTACTTACTACTTTTTCGGGGCACGTCCGTCAACATCAAGCGAGAAGTCTCGGTCAAGGTCTCAGGTCACTATTCATCAGGCCAACTAACATATGAGCATGGAATAATCATGCTAGCAATGACGAAGAATACAACAATGTCTAACATCAGAATGTCTTTCTTAAATACTGATACTTTCGCTTGTAATTATGTGCAGACATTCAGATATCGAGCCAAAAGTCTCAGCTGTCAACAAAAATTGGAAAGAGATGCACAAGAGTTAGATTTGAAGGGTACTTTGCAAGACTTTGAAGATCCTCACTATCTTCAAAGCTTGCTTGAAGTGGAGATGACGCTTTTCTATCCGTATGGTCAACTTTGTTGGCAAGTGCAAGTGCTGTATCAAAGTGGAAGTGGATTGAGTGGATCCATGCCAGGTTTACAGTACTTGTATCTCCCCTCCCCCCATTTCTCCCCCCACTTTCAGATGACGAGATGATTAACCCGGGCTCATCACTTGTGGAGCTCTATTGCGAGTGGATGACTCCAAACAAGCAACAAACAAAATCCTGGAAGTCGCCATTGTACAAATAGAATATTGAAACTAATCCGGATCCGTAGACACATCTGACAAGAAAGTTTAAGGGTATGATCACCTGCCAATTGCAATGTCTGTGCAGTGTTATGGGCTGTAAATAGTCTTTGATGTTCGTGCGTAGGTTGCGGCACCGGGAAGATCGTTACCAGCCGCACCTCCACCATGGCTTGGACCGCTTGGTTGGGCGGGGATGGGCACTAGAGTGGGATCGGCAAGATGCCATGCTAAAGTATGTAGGGATGAGTGTGATCTTGTTTATTTCAAATCTGAGCGTTGGTCAACAGGAAGTAAATTGCTGAGATCTGATACTAATGATGAGCTGTCGAATAATATCGGGGCATAGTATATTCGAGGTCATAATTATTGGAGGACAGGATAGCATGAGCGTAGTAATTTTAATATTTGTCTACTTCAACTATTAGAGAGCGTGTCTTTTCGGAAACATGATGGATGCACTTGAGCTAAAGATGTGTTTAAGATTTCGGATGGGGCGCTTTATTGATCTTTTCAAAAAGTAACATTGTAGCTAGCATAAATTAATATGTTAGCCTTTGAGCATACAAAGTATTTGTGGGGGATAACAGGAATGACAAATACAATGCTATTATAGGAAAGGCCATGCAAACAATCAGAGTCGGGCTTCGAAATTAGTAATTTCGTCGCATCGTAGCCTAGTACCGAGCAGCGTTATACCTCAAAGTACAAAAAACCCAAAATCAGCTCAGTAGTAGCCCACAGTAATTTTCTATTATTTTTTCAACGTTGTCATCATAGTTTGCCCATAAATATTCGAGACAGAGGCTTCTAGTGCTGCCGGCAATTGTAATCCAAATACTCAAGGAATAACCAGTGCCGTAAAGCCTTCTAGGAAGGCACCAGGCAACGGCAAATGCGATCCGATTGGTATAGACAGACATTACCCTTTCAAAGATCTCTAGGTTACTTAGCATCAATAAATCCATCGAGATCACTCTGTCACAAGCAACTAGGAGTTGCAGCGTCCAAGAAAGATCCTAGAAATTTGCTTATATTCTCCACCGAAGGGACATACCATTTACTATTGCGAGCATTGAGTTCCGCTGATGAACAGGGCGTACGTAATGCCGGGGTCATCGAGGTGACGCAGCCTGGTGGAAGCCTAAGGTGGAAAGGGGTGGAGTGCATAGGCGAGAACGACGCCTTGAGAGATACGTTGCGATAAATTTTGAACAATAGGTCTCGGTGAACTGCCAAATTAGTCCAGTGTTCAGTTAGGTGACTCAAGGCTACAGTTGGCCACAAGTGTGCATCATTTCAATATCTGTTGGGGGAAATCATCGCGATCATGATGATATCTTGTGTACTTGTTCCGCAACTTTTTGGGGGCTTAAGTCATGTAAAAAATTTGGGCCTTGAAATCGATATCGGATAGAAACCCAGGGCTCAGTACTGCAATATTGTATGCTTCGTAAGTGTACATCGAGACCAGTGCTAGAGCCAAATTTCTCATGGGGATGTAGCTACGGCTGTGAACTTACTCAAGGAGGATAAGTTTGGAGAAGCTATCTATTCCAATTCCAGAGCTAATTCATGGGGTACTACTAAGCTCTAGAGAATACTACTCAAAGGCGCTTAAATAAATCGGAATCGTATCTTGCATCGGTGGATTGGTGTCAAGCCAGATGAGTTGTCTGAGAGGGTTCGCATTCTTATAAGGATTTGTCGCTACACAAGATACAAAGGAGAAGTCATAGGTTATTACGGAACCCTTCTGATATCAGACCCAGCTATTTGCATACAAGGAGTAAGTGATGATAATGGTGCGGTGAAGACTGGTTGTAGGGACACCAAGGAATGAATCAAAGTATCACGGCTTGCTGTCTCCGTCGGCGTCGTTGTTTTGGTCGGCTCCCGCCACGCCATTCATATGAATCGACCTGAAATGCAAAATTCCATGGGTACTTGTCGGTGAATTTCAATTTCACAATGAAGTAGCCCTCTGCTTTGGCATAAACCAAAGTTTGAAGCTCACTATGCCACCCTGACAACTCTCGCACCGCCACTTGTTGACGTCAAAGAAAGAACTCGAGGCCGAGGATAACGATCGTCCGATAGGAATAGAAGAATACGATAGGATCGGACGCAAATAGATAAGCAAAGCTAATACGTTTAATATTTTTGTAGCTGCTGACCCAATGAGGCATATGCTCTTTTTTTAATGGTGGCTGAGTTAAATATCATGCATGAATCCTTATGTGGCGGTGCGGCGTAGAACTTATGCGAACATGGATTTCAAAAGATTTGTAACACCTGACGTAGGATGTTGATGAAGAAAAGTTTGAAGTAAGTAAGATATAGTCTGAAGCGAAAGGCATTATACAAATTTTGGTTATAATAAATACCAAGAAGGAAATTAGTACCCTTGATCGCTTAATCAGGGGACTATTTTGGAGCCGCAGACTCCTTTGAAAGGATTATACAGGATTGTTCCCCGAACTACGTTTTGTATTTCTAGGTATTTTTGGTATAATCTCTGTCCAAGGCCGAGGGATTTCCCAAATAGGACAAAATATCTAGTGATATTCTATAGTGATGACAGAACGCCACTTCCGTGCTTACTTTCAGTCTTTTCGAATCCTTCAATCACGTATCAGATTATATTTGATGCTGACGTCGGTCCGGCTATACCGTCGTCCTGGGATACTTCCAAAAAGGGCACTCTTATGACATCGGTTTTTCGTATGACCAGACGGGATAGGTCTTAATGACAAGGAGGCCGTCATTTTTGGATACTGCGTTGGCATGACTGTACTCGACCCGCAGTAGTCCTCTCGGAATATAGGCCGAAATTTGACCGGCGGATGAGATTAAATGATCAGTTCTCAATTGATGATAGTCCATTGATCTAGAGGTAAGTTGATGATTATACAGTGACTTGGGCTGGTTGCGATTACCTGCCACGTCTCTCTAATATTGTTTGTTAGGATGTTTGGTTTAAGTTAAAGTTTCGTGTCGGCCGCTCTTTGATCGCTGAAGTTCTGAGTCTCAATAGTCTGTCCAGACCAGAGTTGACGTATGTGAGAAATGATTGAGAACAAGAATCTTAGTTATTCAATTTGATGGAAATTCTGTCCAAAATTGTTGCACGACATAAAGGAAGCTAAATCACGTGTAATGGGGTTAATCTCGCGTTGAGGGCAAAATGAACCGAGACCATCTTCGCGTGGTGTGAAGGGGTTAAAGACACTGCATTTAGTGTATAAAAGACTTTTCCATGGACTTTCCCTTTTGCTAGTATTTACCCAGTCAGTTCTACTGAAAATTCAATAGACATGAATGAAGTTATCCCTTGCCTCTTCCGCCCAAAGTGATTTAAAGTCATGAGTGGAGTTCAATATATATATATTATATATATATCGTTTGCACTAAAATATAACTTTACCTCGAATACACACTTAAGATCATTCCAATCCCATATATCTAATATTTGCAATGGAAAGATCGTTTGGGGCAATCAATAAATATGTCAAAATTTATACAACAGATATGTCAATAACTTATTTCGCCCAGCTACTCTAATCATGATGGAATATCAAAGCATAAATTACCAAGTACTGCCATTAGTGAGAAGCATCTTACAATACAATGACACTGCTCCGTTGTAAAGAACAGCAATATAGCAGATTGTTAGTATGGACATATATGCAAATTCGTGTGGTACCAGCTATGTTAATTTTTACCAACGAAACAATATATATGGCATACCTAATTCAGAAGCAACAAGTGCCCTCTACCAGCTTCCATACCAGGGCATATGACGGTCCAATTCCAAGGCACAACTGCCTTTTATACAGCAAGATATACACATATAAATGAATCAATTTTTGTTTCTCTTTTTCTTCATTATCAGCAAAACACAACCTTTATTAATACTGATCAAAGTTCATCAAACACTAGTCTTCTCCAAGGAGCTTCATTTGAATTCCGCCAGCATTATAAATAAACAGCGATATATTGATATGTCGGACGTCGATCTATATGCGGCTCTCAAAGTTGCTCCCAGCGTATCTCTGGGCCAAATTAAAACATGCGTATCGCCATTTGACATCGAAAGAAGATCCGGAAAATAAGTATGACGACCCAAATTTAAGAAAAAAAGCTCCAGAAGGTTATCTCACTTGAAATCGAGATTCTAATAGCATCAATATCAGATTAAACTGGCATACGAGACACTCTATTGTCCAACAAAACGCCAAGAATATGACGAGAAGCATTACTATCTGGCAGAAGTCATAAAATATGGCCCAGAGCTTAAAAAAATTATACCAGCGGACTTTCAAGCAACGATTCAAGGCATCATGCCAAAAATTTAAGAACTGTGAAGGGAAACCGTGTGATGGGTCTCTAAAGCCCCGATTCAAGAAACACTTCAAGGCAAGCAACCAGGCCAGATACAAGGGACAAATTGCTGTGTCTCGGAATTCGAGATTGGAAATAAGTCTGAATAAAAAATCCAATGGGCTGCGTAGCAGAATGTTTGGAATTGAACCCCAGAGTACGGCTTCCATGGAGTATTGTCTTTATTGCGGTTATGAATTTGGATATTTGGACCAACATTGCTACTGTGATATTGATCCAGTGGACTCTTTATTATCGAGAAAGAAGAGTGTGATGGGGAAAAGTCCAAAGCTTAGCTCTAACCAATTTATAGCGTCCAAAATGAGCAAGTAGTTATAAATTCATTATTCATCCAACATATCTTGCTTAGTGACAGCAAGTTCAGAACGGTTAGTCATGACATCACTCAAAATCTCATACTTGAACGCTGGGAACGTCTGTAGATGATTATGGATCATGGAGAATTATATCCTTCAAATTTGGTCTATATTATCTCAACAATTTTGTCACTTACATAAATTTCGGAAATGATATGTCAAGACTTAGAGGATCTAAGTCTCAATTACGACGTATCCTATGACTACTTAAATCTTTTAGGGTTCATGTATATAATAAACAAATAGATTCACAAATGTGGGAGCTACAAGGTGATTGATCAGTCCCGGGGAGAAAACAATACAATGACAAGAAGTCAAGTGAAAATTGAAGTGAATAATACTAAATTCTTCTTACTTTCATATTTTTTAACCTGAGACCATAAGCTTTCACGAATACTATTGTTTGAAAGGTATAGAATCCACATATACTTTTGTGTTCCTTTTGTATTTCTTTCTCGGCTCTATTCAGGAGTTTCCACAGTTTTGACCAGGAAAAGATGGTTAAATGTTAGCTTTTAGCTTCAAACCCCCTTTTCGCTGATGGCCACTGCGAAGGCTATGAGACCTTATTGATTGTCATTGTCCAGGTTTTATACACACTTGCCTTGTTAAACATCAAGGGTGTTTTCATCTTTCTTTCCCAGTTTGTCAACTTACAAACAGAGAGATAATAGCATACTTGGTCATGACCAAAGTTCTCCAAAACACAAACAAATTATCATATTACAACAACAGGAATTATCAATAACAGAGCTTACCGAAAGGATTATCCAAATTTTAGTTCCTTCATACATTTTTTATACTATTACTTTCATCCTTAAAGAAGCATAACACTTGCTACCACATATGTGATCGACAAACTCATGACTGACAAGATGAATAACAAGTTGGAAGGCTCAAACGTATCGAAGAGACAATCTTCTGAATCGAAATTCGCAGATCTATCTAGACATCACTTGAATAGTAGTTGTCAGACTATGCCTGTTTCTGAAAATGGCAACGATTCATGTGGCCAACTGAGGCATAACAGTCCACCTGGATCTGCATCCCATGAATCAAGCATAAACGGTGCTATGAGCTCAACAGAGATACGATATCAAGTTGAGACCACCCCAATACCCAAGACTCAAATACTGAAGAACAACCTCCAAATGAAGAACAACGGTTGAGCCCCACTCCTACATATCAGCATATCGAAAATAGGAAGAAGGGCAAAGGAAAAGCAAACAAACGTTCGAGTGATAGTTGGTCCGACAGTGATCAAAGTCTCAAACGCCAAAAAATCACACCAGAGCCAGTTGATTTTGAGACATTGCCGCCCGCATCAGTCTTGAACAGCATCATTGAATCATCAGGGATGGAACCTAGAAGTGAAAGTATACCAATCAGATCGCTTGATGGTATTATCAAAGATCCTATGCCTTCAAGTACTCAAAGCATCCCACCATTGGTCATGATCTTATAACGGCTCATCCTTCTCGTCCAAAGTCAAAGATACCTTTACCCAAGAGCAAAAGACTCCGCACTTAAGACGGATACACCTGAAGATGCTCCAGCTGCGCCACCGGGATATATCGTACTAGACAATGTCAGTCTATCATCAAGCCTTGCACAGAATGCTTGCGTCGTTGCCTCATCGTCCCCCCAAAAAGAATCAAGAAAGCAGGGACCTCGTAAACTATCTACAAACCTGGGAAGGTCAGTAAAAATTGTTGCAATTCGGAAATTCAGAGTGCAAAGGAAGCGAGAAAGTCGTGGAGAGTTGGAAAAAGTAAGCATGGCAACAGAAGTTGATACCGTTTCGAGATCTATAAATGAATTGAAGCAAGGAATGCGTCAAGATAGATACAAAAAAGAAGGCCAGCAAAAGGTTCAAGCTGAGAATGATCAAAAGAACTCTCATTGCACATTTGGAGAAAACAGCAAGACACAAGCTATGGCCACGAACGGCGATTGCACAAAATTCACCCTAGATCCAGGCAAAAAATCGCTCGACATCCCAGACTACAGTCGCTCTTATAACCCATCTATTACTGTTGGAAATGGCAATGAATCGTACTGTGGATGACGAAACGCGAATGGCTGATGATGCCGAATTTTTTGCTGCCCTTCCCATCATGCGAAGAAATTACCCAGAGTTTGCACCAGTCTTTACCGATTCTGAGGAATTATCAATCAATGGAGGAGGGTCCGGAATGTCAACTGATAGCGGTGTCCCTGAGTTAGTCATAGATGCTGGGACATCTGAAGATGATACCGGATCTGGTTTACAGCCATCAACACCGGTTGATGCGGGCGCTCAAGGCGTTAATTCTCATGCTGGCATGGGCCGGAGGGAATACCGGAACTGGTGGGCTTCGCACCCGTTCACCATCAATACCACCTATACCATCTGATGGGAATGTTCTTCAGTCATTTCTTGATCCTGCAGTTTCTCCAGGGTATGATGCGTCGAATGAATCTTCTGCAGGGTCATACACATCATCCACTCGTGATCAGTATTTTGCTAATTTTCCTTTGGCCCCATGGATGCTGGAATAGAATCTAACACTGAGCAAGAACAAAGTGAGCCACATGCCGTTGGTGCATCTCATCCTCCACAGGACGATCATATCGAGCAAATACCTGATGGTCCTGCATCTGAGATTGGTAACCCTATGATCGGAACGAACTATCAAGTATTAGGACCGGTAGCCCCCCATCTGAGTCTGGGGTTGAAATCAGTAGAGCTCAGGGACATCTAGTTGCCACCATGGCACGTGGAAAGGAGACAGATTAAACCAGACGTTCGGGTAAGTGATGATCATAGAAGATCATACTTGTTTGAAACCATGCACATACCTGAGAATGGTGCTGACCGGGATCAAATTCAGAGGACGAGCGACACGAAGGAGTGATCAAGCCAGCTCCAAGAAGCTCTTCAGATCTATGGGAGGAGGAGGTTCGATTGAAGGAGGCGAATTGATGGAGTGACCTACTCGATCAACATTGGAGACCAGAAGAGTATGAATTAGAGCCTCAATTCATGGACAATGCGATCCCGGTCAATATGACGGGATGGCGGGGTGGCTAGAGCGAATAATTCCTAGATGGTCATGGGAGAGTAGAGAGCATGCGCTACAGGAGAGTGTTGGCATCGTGTAGAGCATGAAGGGCCTCTGCCACATGATGATGTATTTTTTATTTTGTTGGAACATGTGGAGCATACAGGAGAACAATCTGAATTGAACGAAGAACAAACGAGCATGGACCAAGAAATACATACACGGAAGTTATGAACCCGAGTCAACATCAGGACATGGCGAGTGAGATAGGGACGAGAAGACGTACTGCAGTGAAGCGGGTCGTGGCATTCGCTGATAGATTGAAAGGTCGGCGCGAAGAGCCTACGCCACAAGAAGGTCACATGCATCATCTAGAGCCCATACAACTTGGAGGGGGAGGAGAAGAATCTGAAGTGAACAGAAGAACAGATGGGTCGCAAAGAGAGGCTGATTCGGGAGGCAAAGCGAAGCAGCAATATTAGGGACAGGCGTGAGGTAAGAAACCCTCTTACCAGGGACAGAATGCCTCTTAATCTTGTTCATCATCAGCAGGATAACACGTCACGGAATACGAGTAGAGGCTCTTACAACGATCTTTGTTGCCCTAGCCAGTTCTTATATCGAAGAACCAATGGAAAATGTAATGTAATGGTGACGACTCGGCTTCCCTCTCCCCCTCGAGGACTTGAAGTTTGGGTAGACGATGTATCCAACCGCAAGACACTTGAAATGCTTGGATTCTTACCGGATGAAAATGAGATAAATATCGGCAGAGAAAGTTACAATGTCGGAGCCAAACTAGGCCGCAATTTCCAAAGGATAGAGTCGTCAATTATCTCCAGGAGACATCACCAAAGAGCATTCATCTCTGCTTAAAATGGCAAAAAGCGATCAAGTCAAGTGGCAGACATTCTGAAGACTACGACATAGTTCGGGAAATTGCTGGTTCGAGTGATAGATACTGGGTTTTTGATATCGAGGATGTTTATTGTCCGACTTGCTACAAGATTATTCGAGATCAAAATCGAAGAGAAGCCGATAGAGCCACGAGATGGCATAGTAGATCAAGAGGAGCCACGAGACATCAACATTGTATCAATTCACATTGCCACCAAATTTGTATCATGAACACCGGGTAAGTTGCACCTTGAACTTTTCAACTTCAAATATGGAAGAATTGACATTCAGAATCTAGACACATCATGTTCTCTCTCGTTTTAGGTCTCGAGACAGCCACAAGATTACGTCAATTGATTAGTTCCTCCCCCTACTAGATCCCGACGTCCTTGCATCGCCTCACGGTCTTCAGACCGTTTTTTGGTCAGCTTCAAGGTCTAGAGCTTGTTTTGCGACGGAAAAACCGTTGTCCCGTCGAATACCCAGGCATATATTCTGAGGCAGGAAGCTCGACGTTTATCTGCTGTTTTGCGGAATTGGAGGAGTTCTTTTTGATGCCAGGTGCGAGGTTGAAGATTAGGGGATTGGGGTATTTTGGGGAGTTGGAGGAGATGTGGTGGAATGTTAGGAGGAAGTGGTGGGAGGGGATGAGATGGTAGGAGAGAGCGGGGAAGAGGGATGGAGAGAAAGTGAGGCCACGGGAGGCGTATGTTGTATCGAAGGGTCTTGTCGAGTATCGGGGTAGCGATAAGGATAAGTATGGGCATAAGGTAGAATATGGTGTTACGGGTAAAGAAAGATATATCTTTCTAGCGATATATTATAGCAGCGTAGTATTTTGACTAGTTTGGCGCATTGATCAGCTAAAACTCTACTCGTTTGGAATTTGAGAGTTTTGATGGCAGTGATGGTGGTGACGGTGAATGGTGAATAGTGAAGGCTCTAGAGTACTAACTCCTACGAAGCCCGAAATTCTCTACGTCGCTATGACGAAGACCTCTTGTTTTGTAGCGTAATGTATGAGTTGCAATTTTGGGGAGTATTTGGAAATTAGACAGTTGAAAAAAGGGAAAAAGAAAAAAAAAAAGGGAAAACGTTGCGAAGATGGAAACATGAAGATAATTCATACTGGTATTCACGTGAATCCGAATTCGGAATATCTTTATTCAAATGTCATCTCATCTCACAATATATACTGAAACGGGACTTTCTTTCCCTTCCCCTTCCCCTTCCCCTTCCCCTTCCCCGTCTCGCCCCGCCCTCTTTCCACCCCCACAAGTCCTCTCCCTTCCTCCTCATCCCCACTCCCACTCCCATCCACCCCCTCATACACCATCCCCCTCCTCCCATTCTCCCTCTTCAGCCACCATCTCAACCCCGCCCCAAGCAGTGCCACGATCAACATCACCACACGCACAAACGCTCATCCCCTGTCTATAATAAGGGCTTGCGACGCGGGGTATAGTCGCGTACCAAACAGGGGGCCGCACTGACCGATGATCTGCATGATTGCGAAGCCGGTTCCCTGGCGCGAGGCCGAGGGCTGATTGTTGAGGGTCCAGGTGATAAGGATGGTGATGACGGAGAAGAAGCCGATGCAGGCGGGTAGATGGAGGCGTAGCGGATGGAGGCGGGAGGAGGTGCGGGGGGAGACTGAGCAGGAGGTAGCCGAGGGAGGAGAGCAGCGCGTGGAAGATGAGGAAGGGGGAGCGCGCGTGGTGTTTGTCGGAGAGGTGGGAGGTGAGGAGGACGGGAGGAAGGAGAGGAGGTAGGAGGTGCGGAGAGGGCTTGCGAGGTTGTCGGGGAGTGGCCCATGTGGTTAGGATGGTGGGGAGGAAGATGGGCATGCTGCTGAAGGACATGTTGGAGAAGAAGAACATCAGGGCTGTGAGGTAGACTTTTGGGTCACGGAAGGTGAGGAGGACTTCTTTGATTTTGAGGCCGGGGGATGATTTGTTTTTGGGGTGGGGGACCGAGGTGATTTCATGGCGGAGACGGAGACGCGCGATTTTCTTCTCGCGCGCGGTGAGGTAGGGGGCCGTGTTGGGGCTGTCGGGGATGTGGTGCCATGCGAAGATGGCGACGAGGACGCTGGGGAATCCTTCGACGAGGAAGAGGAGTCGCCATGGGGCGATGGGGGATCGTTGTCCGAGTTTGACGATTCCCCATGCGAGGGAACTGGCGAAGGAAGTTGCGAGAGGGGCGGCACTGAGGAATATGCCGGTTCTGAATGCAAGTTCTTCCTTTTGAAGAAGAAGGATAGGTAGAATGGTATTCCTGTGAAGCCGGCTTCCCCAATTCCAAGCAAGGTGCGGAGAACGACTAATCCGGTAAATGATGTTGCGATAGATTGTAGTGATGCGATGATACCCCAAGATAGGACGATAACTGTTATATAGATATGCGCTGGTATAATCTTCCATAATATGCTCATCCATTCGAAACAGATATATGCGATATAAAATGCCGTGACAACCCATTCATATTTATTCGAATCCAAGTGTAAGTCCCGTTCTAAACCTGCGATTTTCGCATTTCCGATATCTGGTTCAGGAAATCGTTAGCATAATGCACCTCCTTTATTGACGAGATTGGATGAACGAAGTTGCGTGGTAGGTGAACGTACTCGACCTATCCAAGAAACTCAACATATATAGCAATGCCACAAAAAACCACCAATTTTCTATCGAATTTCCTCACCACGGTTCGTTCTTCATCTGGAGTATACAAACTCATATGATTGTATCGTCGATATACTACCTCTCCTCCTACCATTGTTGCCTGTCTCATCACGATACACCTCCGGACTATTATTGGTGTCCTCATCTGAATCCATATCTTCAGATCAGAATCAGAATCAGAATCAGAATCAGAATCAAAAGTTTCACTCGGAGAATCGGCGATATTGAATTGTTCTTTCGATTTCTCGTCGTCCTTTCTCACAGAATATCGCGTTTGCATCTTATAACTTTCTCCTTCTCCTTCCCCGGAACCTCATCCCCATATCCATCCCCCCATCCAAATCCATATCCAAATCCATATCCAAATACGAACCACCACCATCATCTGAACCATATCCAACCTCCCCTCCTCGCCCCCCTGTGAATCAAAATCAAATGTCATATGCACACCCCCCATCTCCATAGCCGTAGTATTCGTAGAACGGGTCTGTGAATGCGCTTCGGAATGCTCATCTGATGATATCTGAGTATGCATATGCTGAGGCATATGATGAGGGTTTCGGGACGCCATTGAAAGCGCATGGGGGTGCGTGACTTTGGGTACGAGATTACGATTGCGAATGAAGGGAATATAAGATTACATCAATAAAGTTGGTTACAGAGACACGGCTAAAGGGTGTCTGTCTATATATAGACTGAAGGGTGAATTAATGAGTGTATAACTGAAACGTCATTATATCGAATTATTGATAAATATGAGGGATTTAACCTGATATTTACCTTGATGTTGACATTCACATTGCATTTATTCATTCATATGTGAACCAAAACATGAACATGGACAGTAGACGTGGACATCTATGTCATTATCGTTATCGCAACGTATCTAATTCGGACTCAAAACCGGACACAAGTATCCATGGTGGAGGGATCCAGGAACAAAAAGGGGTCCCGATTTGAGGGATTAGTCTTGTCCTTAGTCTTATGCACGTGTTTGTAGATACGTATCGACTTGGCGATTAAAGGGGGTTGGACGAGATGTATATGGACGGTATGTATATTTTGATATATTTGATAGGTATCTATCATTGTGTTGTTTTTTGAAATGATCGTATATATACATATATGAATGGTTTTCATGATATCCTTCATCGATGGTCAAGTATTTGAGATTCATATCTATCTATCTATATAGATATATAGATATACTCTAAATATTAGAGGCAGGTAATGATTTTCCATCTTGACGAACCCTACCTCATGGTTAGTTGAACGAATACAAGCATTTAAATTCAAGTCGGCGGAAATTACAGATAGGAAGATAAAGATAAAAGGAGGGAAAGCTTGGAAGACTATTCGATTCCAGGTTATCCAAATAGCCATGATAATGATATATAAGGAGTAGCGAATCTTATGATATAGTGCAGTGCAGCGTAATTAAACCTACTAATTATAATAACAACAGCAATAACAACAACAACATAGATACTACTCCAACCATATATAATCCTCCCATTATTTTACCCCAGGGAAGAAATCCGAGTGTAGGATTTCAGCTCGGGGTTCTTTGTTACTGTGGGATGGGTGGGATGTGATGAACTGCGGTATTATTAATAGGGAATTGTGAAGGCTAGCGCTGGGAGAAGAAAGGTATGTGGTGTGTATATATCTGGATATCTGGATATATGGATCTATGAAAGTTGAGCAAAGTCGAGCAAAGAATGGCGAATTTGATGAGTCTTGGGGTGCTGGGTATGGGTATGAGGTGGATGTGATGGGATGGGATGGAGATTTTGTCTGTGGATGGTCAGAGAGAGGGAGAGAGATATATACCATCTAGGGAGAAAGAGAGAGACCTTGATTTTTCGGCAGGGTCCTAGGTAACCTTTGTAGGTGCTTGAATTGAGGGTATAAAGTTCTATGTCTATAGATAGATAAACAAAAGAATGGTTAAATGGTCCATAAAGATGTTTTAATATCGATATGATTGAAGTTAAATATATATGTATGGATTTCTAGATGGTTTTATAGAGGGTGAGTGGTATGGATTTATCTATTGGATAGATGGATGGATTCATAAGAGAGTTTATACTTAGTAGAACTAATTATGTCTCTGAGCGGTATATTGAAATAGAGAATTGTACTAATAATAGTGTTTAATAGATTTGTCTATCCACATGGATGTTTAAGCGGTTTTGATAGATTTATTTATATCGGTTAGAATTTAGTACAAGAGTATTCTATACCTAATATGATATATATAAACGTCTAAATACTACCTAGGTAGTTATTGATTTAGGTGTTTTATTCTATGTCAAATACCCGTGGATACAAATACATAAATGTAAAATTATACAATTAAAAAAGGAATAAACAATCAAAATCATAACTAAAATGATTAAACCCTTTATTTCAAACCCAAAGTTACAATGATTCTTCAATTGATTATCAACTATCTGACTATACCTACCAATAATACCTCCCCAAACAATCCCCCCTTTATCGATTCAACGAGGAGAAAACGACCTAATAGTTTCGAGTCTTGATGGGTTGTTGTGATGAGCTATTTGTTTGGATATCAAGTTGCTCCAATGAGCGCTGTTATAAATAGAGCTACTTGACTGATGCTAGTAGCATTGGTTCCAAAGCACATCTGAAGCCTTTGAAGTATTGAGGGTTGGATTGATTGATTGATTTTATTAACGTCCGTTTTCAGTCCACGAGTTTGAGGGTTGGAGACTGGGGGTGGAAAGTTATGATTAATGGCTGCTGGCTAGTTTAAGGTTTTGGTTGACTGATGTCTTTCTATCGAGGATAGAAGCATTGATATCCATGGCTGAGCAGGTCAGGCATCAAAGTATCACGGCTCGTCTGATATCCGTCTAGATCAAAGGAAAGATTCGATATCACCTGCAGCCATGGATATCGAACTATTATCCATCTCCCCAGATTCTCACCAAATTGATTGAAGCTACACTACACTCACTACATTAACTGCATTAACACTGCATTAACACTGCATTAACACTGCATTAACACTGCATTAACACTGCATTAACACGGCATTAACACTACAATAACACTACTCCCACTCAAGCCTGATTATTCGATTCCCACTGATACAACCTACCCATAAACATAACAAACCACACCCAGAACACTTTTCGCCTATTCCCGAATCAACCAAACCGACCTGTAGAAGCCGACGAATGTTTCGCCAAGAATCCTCCCGCCACCAATGCGCTGAAAGCATCGATTTAGCGCGTAAAATAAACATAATAAACATTATCAAGACGCAGGTGCGATGGATACTATACCGAAAACAGTGACTTGAACATAGGTAGGTGCGTTAGAGGCATGGTAGATTGGGAGACGATGACTGAAAACAGTGGAATGTATTTGAGGAATGACCGCTTGGGGAGATAGGAGGAAGCGGGAAGCTGATAGTGTGTTTGGTTGACTTTGAGGGATTGAGATTTGGTGGAGTGAGTGATTGAGATTTGGTGGAGTGAGTGAGAGAGCTTTGATGTTGTTTGTCAGTTTATCGGCTGGGCAGGCTTGAAGAGGTTTGTTGGAATGGATTGGGATTAGTCTTATTGTTATTGTTGTTGTTGTTGTTGTTGTTGTTGTTGTTGTTGTTGTTGTTGTTGTTGTTGTTGTTGTTGTTGTTGTTGTTTGTTGTTGTTATGTATGTTATATATAAGATTATAATGTAAATCGAAGATATGATTTGATAAAGGGTTGAGATTTATATTAACCTTGAATAGAACTTATTAATGAATTTAAGATAATAGAGATAATAAAGATATTAAAACGAGCTCGGGAATATTATAAAGTATAGATGGTTGAATAAAAAAATATAAATTTTCGAGTTATTTATATTTAATCAATGTTTATCTCATTTACTTTAATATATTATAGTAGATATTCTAAATATATTTGTTTATCTATCTATGGATATAGTTATCTAGTATATATACTAGATAGATGTATATATAGATGTATGTATATATGTATATGTATATATCTATATCTATGTATATCTATATCTATATCTATATCTATATCTATATCTATATCTATATCTATATCTATATCTATATCTATATCTATATCTATATCTATATCTATATCTATATCTATATCTATATCTCTCTCTCTCTCTCTCTCTCTCTCTCTCTCATATTCTAATAAGTATTCTAATATCTATAAATACTTATATACTTATGGTTTCTCCTCTATCTATTCATTCTTATTCGTAAACTCTTTTTTACCTTTCGATTCCAAACTTAATCCATTCTCTTACTTTTTACTAATATTATAGCTGGAGATAGTAGGTATTCTTTTTACATACATCCATGGATACTTCGAATACCTGTGGACATATCCGTGGACCCGACCCTCATTCTCCTTTCAACCTTGCAACGTCGAGTATTTCCTTAAGCAGCAAAGCTAAAAAAAGAATCTAATCATAAAGAGGATCAACATTATTATTGCTTGATTACCTAATGATAAGTATATATACGTATATACATATATACATATACATATATACATAATATACATATACATATATCATATATATACATATACATATATACATATATATACATATATATACATATACATATATATATACATATACATATACATATATACATATATATACATATACATATATATACATATACATATATACATATACATATATATACATATACATATATACATATATACATATACATATATATACATATACATACTATATCATATATACATCTATTCATATATCTATCTATATACAAAGTATATATATACACATATACACATATACACATATACACACACATACACACACACACACATACACACACACACACATACACATATACACACACATACACACACACACATACATACACAAAGGAACCTTGGAACAATAATCAACTTTCAAGATTTGATATCTTTCCCCCCTTTCCCCTCCCCCCAGCTCCCTACCTAGTAGTATATATTATCAAATCAGCGATTCAATCCATTTACCGTCGTGGATCCTATCTACCTCCCTCCCTCCCTCCCTCCTCCTTTCTCCTCTCCTCCTCCTCATCCCCCCCCCATCTTTCAAAAATATACTGCGTATAGTGGCGCTAGATACCCCATTTTCCACTTCATCCTGCACCTCAAATACAACCCCAACCTCAACCTCAACCTCAGCCAATGGCAAATTCAACTTCAAGCGCAAGTCATGCAATTGATAATAGAATCGATTCTATTCAAAACATACATTCGTTATCATTATCATTATCTTCTTCTTCTTCTTCTTCTTCTTCAAATAAACAATCTGTCGAAATGAGTGAACTTAATCCTTCAAAAAATTCAATAAACGACGCAGGAACATCGGGTTTATTGAATAATATTTCAATTCCGGAAACATCACCTATAACATCCGATTATCCTCCATATTCATCCACATTTACACCTTCACTTTTACCCACAACCACAACCACAACCACAACCACATCCACATCCACATCCACATCCACATCCACATCCACAGACACAGACACAAAATTGACAACGGCTACAACCATCACGGCGAAAGAAATGAATAATCCTTCAAATCCACACAGAAGTCTTGAAGATGAAGCTTCTACATCACAAGAACGATTAACGGCACCTCATAATATAAACGACGAATCCTCATCAACGGATCCCGCGCCACCACCAACAATGTCCAAAAGCGAAGGCAAAAATGCAATCTCCGATGAATCTCCAAAATCGCGCCCACGTATTGATTCCGATGCTATAGGTTCTAATTTCGATACGTACCGATTACAAACACCTAGCACAGTCGAATCAGGGCCTACTCTCGTCATCACTCTATTACTTACATCTGGCGCGCGCCATCCATACAAAATCGATGAAAAATACTTGACCAAACGTGGTGTTGCGATTCCTGGGTGACGGAAGATGGAAAGAAGGATCCTCTGACGATTAGTGTCTATACACTTAAGGAGTTGATATTGAGAGAGTGGAGGGAAGAATGGGAAGCAAAGCCAAGTAGTCCGAGTGGTATACGATTGATATTTTTCGGGAAATTATTGGAAGATAGCAGTGTTTTGAAAGGTATGTTTTCTCCTTGTGTTTTATGAGATGGTCAGGTGAAGGTGTTGGGGCTAGATCTGCATAGGTCATGGTCTAGATTGTGATGATTGTGATATTGATCATAATTCTCCTTTGCATGTTTTAACATCATGAGAAAGTAACTAACATCACTCCACACAGATTGTAAATTCAAACACGACAGCTCAAACGTCGTACATATGACCGTTAGACCCCAAGATCTAGTTGATGAAGAAGATGCATCGAAAGCCAAATCCACGAGTCGAAGTAGAGATGATGACGAAAGTACAGCATCTTGTCGATGTACTATCCTCTAAATTTTATCTCCTCATCATGCATAATCACCATCCACATTCCCATCTCGAAATACAAAACTGGTTTATTGTAATGTGGGATGAAAGGAAGAAAATGGATTGGAATACAAAGAGAGAAAATACATTACATGTATACCTAATACATTGAACACAAAAGCGATACCACCAATCTCAATCTCAACTAGCACATATTCTATCTCGTCTCTTTCAATCCTTCAATCGTATATCTCATCAACATCATCCAGCGATCAACGATCAGAGCAGGGAAGGACTTTCGATATTTATAAGCGAGAGGGCGTTACGGATATAAATCCTAGGATTGTTGGGTTTTTTTAATTCTTACGTCTTTTTTTTTCATTTGTTTTTACAACTTTACTTTGTTACAAGCGTTTAGGAATGGGATTGGCGCTTGTTTATTTATCTGTCTGTCTGTCTGTCTGACCGGCTATCCGTCTGTCTGTTAATACAGGATTGGAGAGGGCGAGAGACGATTTTGATCTCGAGGGTTGGTTGATGGTGGTTGGGTGGCTTGGTTGGTGGGTGGTGGTGGGTGGTGGTTGTCGGTCATAGATCATTGGTCATTGGTCATTGATCGCTAGTCCTTGATCATTATGTATAATATGTGGATAGATGGATGAATACTGATGGCATTGGCATGGCATGGCATGGCATGGCTGGTTCTGGTTCTGGTTCTGGATACTCATACCCCTTCTTTACTCATTCGTATACAGCGTACAGCGTACAGCGTACAGCGCATCAAATTATTAAATTCCATCACCTCATATCGTTTGAGCTGCAAAAATGGGTCGTGCTGAATTATTGGTGATGTGGGGGGAGGGGTGTGTGAGGGTGGAAGGTGTGCTGCCGTGGGAGGAGAGTAGGTAGGTAGGGTAGAAGGAGTGGCTTTTTGAGTTGCGTTGCTGTATTATCTTTTAATTGATCGATGCTTTGATTAGGGATGGATGGGATGGGATAGGATGGGAGTTGAGAGGGGGTGAGAAGGGGGGTGGAGTGGAATAGGAGTGGGAATAGGAATGGGAATGGGAATGGGAATGGGAATGGGAATGGGAATGGGAATGGGAATGGGAATGGGAATGGGAATGGGAATGGGAATAGGAATAGGAATAGGAATAGGAATAGGAATAGGAATAGGAATAGGAATAGGAATAGGAATAGAATAGGAATAGGAAGGAGGAATGGTTAGGAGATTGAGGTATTGAGATATTGACAAAATCTATATTTATATAGATATTTTTGAATATCGATTTGGATTTGGATTTGGATTGAAATAGATCTTGGGAGGTTGTGGTTGTGGTTGTGTGGTTGGAAGAGAGAGAGAGAGAGAGAGAGAGAGAGAGAGAGATGGAAGGGATGGTTATGTTTTTGATTGCGAGGGGATTGTGATTTCATGGATGGATGATTAAAATGAGTGGATATAGAAATCCTTTTTTGTTGATTCATTCATTCATTGTGGTGTATGGGTAAGTGATTTGTGATTTGTGATACTTTTTTGGGGGGGGGGAAGGTTTAGTATGTATGGTATGGTATTCTTCAACGCTATGCCCTCACATTACATCTAAATTTGGTATTCTTATGATATTGATTTGGGTTGATGCAAGGAGTAGTACAAATGAAGTGAAGTGGCAGACAAGCAAGCAAGCAAGTCATCCTATCCTCTTACTTTCCAAATGTCATACCTAGCTTCCATCTTTCCCAACCAAGACCATTTATACATACATCATAAATTCAATACGCTTCGATTTATCGCTTCAGTAACGTTATGTGTATAATACCACGTCTAAAAACCCATCTTGACCTTCCTCTCGACTTCCTCATGAAATCCGGGTACGGTCCTCATTTTCGTCACCTTTGAATACATCTTCCCATGAGATAGTCGTGTCGCTTCCTCGGAGAATCTCTTCGTGAATGCCTGGGGATTGGGTGTTAGCTGAAGATCGGTATTGCATTTATTGCAATGTTCATTCTTCCATTCCCAACTCCTCAGTTCCTCCACTTGTGGTTGCATTTTGAAGCCTCTCCCACAAATCCATAAATTTCAAACATCATAACGTTAGAATGTCAAAGTATAAAAAAACATACCAGGACCACCTCCACCCAATGCAAGAGGTCTCCATTCGCCCTCTCTTGCAATCTTCAATTCCATTCCTCTACGAATCGGCTCGCTCATGCCGAAGGTTCTTCGTAAGCCGGACATCTTTAGTGCTTCTTGCGTTGCTTCCCATTTTTTGAGCGGTTTTCGAGGGGGTGGGATGAATCAGGTGTAGAGTTTAACGAGGAGCTTTGGGTTGGGGCCGACACCATAGCGGAGTGTATCGTGGAGACCTGGGGCAGAGGGTGCGCCGAGAGTGCTGGGTTGGAGGTGGGAGTGTGTGGTTGTGTGGGAGGCGGCGGGGGCGATGCGCATTGCCTGGGAAATGGGAAGTTAGTTGATGGGTGATTTATCTGGGGAGGGGAACAAGATGGAAAATTCGAGAGGATGAGGCTGGGTTCAAAAGGAGATTATGAGGTGTGTTTGTTTGTTTGTTTCTTAAATAGGTAGGATTGTAGATATGTAGGTAGATGAATAGATGGAACTAGAGCTTTGGAACTTACCATGATGAAATAATTTCTTATTGACGTTTAGATGTATCTTTTTTTGGTAATATTGATTCCAAATGAATTGATGGATGGTATGAGAGATTTGAGATTGAATTGTTGTTATGAAGATGGAAGTTGAAGGTTGATGTAATTCATGGAATTGTTTATTGTACGAGCATCTAGTGTTAGAGGGAGAGCTTGGATTACATTACATTACTTCAGGCTGCACCAGGGACGTGTAAGCGCGAAGATGAAATGGAAAGGGAACAAGACGGAACTATTAAACGCGTTGAGGTAAGGAAGGGTAAGGTTTATTAGGTAATAGCAGACTCTAATAAGCGCGCTGGTTTGGGAAGCTACTATAGCACCCGATGAGATTAATGTTTGAAGAATAATAAATAACCTTAGAACCTTATATAATACCTAATATAATTAATACGAATTTATTATTTTAATAACAAAGTTTCTATTCCCTTTGTAATTATGAACATTGTTTTTATTTATATATTAATATTAGAGTACTTATATATTATATATGTCATGGTATGGGTAAAGACTTATATTGTACCATAAGGGTAGAAGAACTATGGAAGAGTAAGGCCCTACTTATAAGAAGCAGAGCACGCTAATGGTCTATGCCTGAGGCACGAAGGCAACTACAGATCATGTAGTTGGCGCCGTGACAATATATTATATATTATATATCATATATTATATATATATATCATATATCATATATCATATATCATATATTATATATATATATATATTATATTTTATAATTATTATTAAAATGCTTTAACCATCTAATATATAATTAATCATCTTTTACTTCTAGATGAAGCCTTTAATTAACCTCTAGGCCTTCTGGTGGTGGCTCATCAAAAAGCTTTCCCCGCGTTTTGGAGTCGACTCTCTTCTATTTTTAAAATAATTACTAATTCGTGAGCCAACTTTCTTCTTCTTCTTCAAATGATGATCATTCCAATTATGCAAATACACAATGAGACGGCATATAATATGGAATCGCAAGTCTTTGTTACCTTTCCGTCGATATGGTACAAGTACGACTACGATTCAATCACCAATCGTTAGAATAGATAATGGCACATTTTATCGTCATCATCCTAACTCTCATCACGTCGCCGGTCACTCCAATTCAGCTTTATTTGAAAATCTAAAGTTTGAAATCCCTTCATTTTCCGATACGGAGAAACATTGGGCTATATTGGGAGCTTCATCGTCTGGAAAAACTACACTCTTACAAATTCTAAGAGGTGGTCTTTTATGTATTCCTCCTTCTGCACGATCCTATCCATACTTGAATAGCGATGCTATTGCGACGAAAGAGTCCAAACTACGAACTCCGAGCAAGGCAATTAGATATGTGGGATTTGACGGGGAACAGGGTCTAGGGAAACAAGCTCCAAAGAGTGCATATTTGAGTGCAAGATACGAATCGAGGAGAGAAGATACAGATTTTAGTGTATGGGATTACTTACAAGGAAATACGGAACTCAATCCATCGACAAAGATAGATAATGGCATGTTAGATGATGAGACACTGGCACGTGTTATAAAAGATTTGAGATTGGGCGAGTTATTAAATATGCCGATCTCGAATTTGAGAGTAACGGACAAACGAGACGATCGAGAATTGCAAGAGCATTGTTGGAGAATCCAGAGGTTTTGTTACTGGATGAACCTTTTATGGGATTGGATCCTCCTACTTTGTTAACGTTGAGCCCAATGTTACATGGATTGGCTAGGGCTAATACCCCTAGACTCGTATTGGCTTTGAGACCTCAGGATCCTATACCACATTGGATTACGGATTTGGTATATTTAAAAGGGAACTGTGAAGTTGCCTTCTTGGGACCTAAAGATGATGTTTTAGGTCAATTGAGAGATCATGTTCATAAAATTAAAGATGGGAGGGATGATTTGAATCTTCATTTGACTCCATCCTCTTGGAAGGAGATTGGTCAAAAGTTAACTTTGGATGGGATCGAACAACCTGAATTCGAGCAAAGTTTGGCTACAAGTAGTAATACGAAGACACCCAAACAAGAAAGTTCGGAGTATGCTGGTCCAATGAGTCGAGATGGTTATCCGTTGAACGATGTTCAGCCATTAGAGACGGGTGAGGTACTTATAGAGATGCAAGGTGCTAGAGTCAAGTATGGAAATAAATCTGTACTTGGTAATTGGACTGAAAAGGTAAATGGTGTGGAAAGAAATGGTTTATGGTGGAGTGTGAAACGAGGTGAAAGATGGGGTATTTTTGGTCCAAATGGTTCGGAAGAAAGACAACTCTTCTATCTTTAATTTGTTCCGATCATCCTCAAACTTATTCTCTTCCTATTCGTCTATTTGGCAGGTCCAGATTACCGGAACCTGGAAAGCCTGGAATATCTATCTTTGATCTCCAATCAAGGATAGGTCACTCAAGTCCTGAGATTCATAATCATATTCCTCGCAATTTGACTTTGAGAAAGGTTCTAGCCAATGCTTGGGCAGATACATTTATGGGTGTACCAAAATTAAATGATGATGCAAATGAACGCATAGATGCAATCTTTAAGATGGTTCGAACAAGATTTAAGGTTAGGAGGAATTACTAGCCAAAATTCTCATGATGAATCTCCCACATGGGCTAATGATATTTTATTCCGAGAAATGCCATTCTCATCTCAAAGAGTAGCTCTATTCCTCCGAGCCATAATCAAAACACCAGATCTCATCATTCTCGACGAGGCATTTAGTGGTATGGATGATGGTATACGAGATCGATGTCTTCTCTTCCTAGCTCATGGCGAAGAAAAACAATTCTCTCATGTTCATGGAGAGACTGGTATTGATAAATCGACATCAAAACCTAATGGACTACAAATTATTGAATCAAAAATCTCGAAGGAAGGAAGAGTTAAACTAAAAGGTTTGAATAAAAATCAAGCGCTTCTTTGTATTAGCCACGTGAGAGAGGAGATTCCGGGAAGTGTGAGGGAGTGGATTTGTTTGCCAGAGGCGAATACTGGAGAGAAGGCGAGGCTTGGGAGGTTGGAGGGACCCATTGAGGGGATTGGGGGAGGTGGAGTGGGATTTGGGGGGGTTGGGGGTGGGAATTAGGTGGGTGAATGGTTGATGAGAAGGGAGATATGAACAATATTGAGGGGAAGATCTTTGACATAAGAGGTATTGAGAGAGTCAACTCAAGGAAACATTCATGATGAAAAGGGTTGAGTTCGGGAGTAAAAAAGTCACATTATGTCATGGACCCCCATCAATTGATACCAGTTTTTTGTCTATTCATTTGATTCTTGAAATTCCTTCTGATAAATCAATCAGCATTCTCTGGCTCTATAGAAGCTTGCCGTTCTATTTCATTGAAATATATCGATCTTCTCTACTTGTTCATATACAACACCTTACAATTAGCATACGGATGATGAAGCTGCTGACATCTTCTTCAAATAGAGCCTTGGATAAACATCAACTACATTTAGATCTTTATGACTACCTACCTACCTACCTACCTATCTACCTCCAAGAACAAACCACCCTCCCATCCAGAGTAAACAGAAAAACGAGGTTATCCGATGTGAATTTTTGGGATTTTGACGCAGCGGAAAGGGGGAGATAGTTTTAGAAGTAAGGGTTACTATGAGTGGTGCACGTGCTGGGGAAGGCCGTGTATCTTCAGTGTGGGTGGGATCTCTCGGTTGATGTATAGACGCATTTTTCCCTTTCTAGATGGAGGTTGGCTTGATGTGCTGTTCTGTATCTAGGGGAGTATGCGGAGGTTGTGGGGGGGGGGGTAATGTGCGGGGTGCGTTTATGGATGGGCATTGAAGTTTTGTTGGTTGGTTGGTTGGTGGGATGAGGATGAGGAGGGGAGGGGGCTTATGGGTTTGGTATGATGGGATGGGATGGGACTTTGTGTGGTTTGGTATGATGAGTCGGGTAGTAGGTGGTTGGTCTTAGTTTTGGGTTTGAGCTGTTTGTAGGATGTTCATGTGTTAGGTGAGCTAATGTTATATATCTTTGGGTTTTGCTTTGGCGTTCGGGGCTATTTTGTTGGTGGATTTGAGATTAGGGATTGTTTGAGAGATGGCGTGCATGAAAGAGATTGAAATTCGAAGCTAGAAGCTTGGAAGGTAGAAATATATTGATGAATTTTAGGTATGTAGGGCGCTAGGTATGTATGCATCTGTTTCCTTCGACTCTCTAGAAGAGCCAGAGGATTATTATGACGCTCTCAAAGAAAATTTTTGGTTTGATTTATTGGCAAATGCAACAATGAATGTAAGACCTTAGGTTTGAAAATGCAGAGAAATAACCCTTGGAGCTCCTTTTATCAAACATCACCACCCTCCCACCCTAAATGTATACGTAAATGCCTAGTACATCCCACGAAGCGCCATCCAATGATCGAGATCATCAGGCCATTCTTGATGCATCCTCAGCCAGGGATTACTTTGCCCTCTCAAATGATACCAACCAATATTATGATTCTCTCCTATCCGATGTGTTCCTTGCCAAAAACTATCATATTCCTGTCTGAATCTCTGCATCATTTATTAGCCACCAAAAAGCCCGACTTATAAGAGATGACCTTACGTTGGGGCCGTTATGGTTCCAATCTTTTAACTTGGAAGGGTCAATTGGATGACCTCGATGATAAGCCCGGTAAATTTTGTGCAGTTCATCCTTAGTTAGCCGTGGGTACTCTCCTGGATTATCTTCAACACCAATAACCGTTCCAATCCTGTTCTTGTTCCCACTCTACATATTTCCGTGTGTAAGGATCATATCTTTTGAAACCTCTTGAACATGGTCCTGTTACTTCGTGAACATGCTTGTGTTCATCATGGTAAGAGTCCCTACCGGATAATTAGCTATATTAAACAGCGATATATACCTAAGAACTTTTACCAAATTCTGCCAGCGATCGGGACGAATCCTACTTCCTTGTTTTCCAACAAAAATATCTGGCCCGCGGTTTGTTACGATATTATTTAATCGTCCCCAGAATCCGCGATGCTCACGACCTTTGGGCCCATCTTTTGGCCAGATGAACCGTAAGTTCTTTTTATTTGGCATATCGAATAAGATAGTTCTTTACAAGGCACATAATCACCAGGTCAATCAATGTAAGAAGAACAAAGGAAATTTCAGAAAATCATTGCTTTATGACTACATATAGTGCTGGCTTGCTTGAGGTTAGTTTGATGAAGGAAGATCATTAAAGCTTGCATTCAAAATGCTGGCAAATTCATAAGGCTCACTTGACCAGTACAACAGAGCAGACAGTTTCAATGAATCTGCCAACAATCCTGGGAGTCATACTTGGTCATGTTCAACACAGCAACGCCCCATGTTGTTGCTTGTGCTGCAAATAGTATATATATAGAATAGCAAATCTTATAGAAATAAAGATTATGATGGTTGCACTTGCACAAATGCTGAGACAGATGGAGAACAGCAGATTCCATGCTTTCATTATTAGACATGTACAAGCAGCAAACTTCTGGTAAATCATCCTGTCACACTATTCACATGCAATATGAGTAATGTCAACGTGCCGTCTTGTACCACTTGACATACGGTATCAGATGTTTGATCAAGACATTATGGTAAGTAGTGAGAAACAAATACATCATGGTAAGCAATGATAATCAAGATCAATGTCAAATGAGTATCTGACTGTAGAAAAGATTAAAGTTGATCAAAGCACGTGAGAAACCGAAGGGCTGATAAAATTGTGGGGGATTTGATGGTCCGAGCAGGACGCGGCTGGGTAGCGTCGGCCATATATCGCGTCTACCTTCCAAAGGACCAGAAACTTTGAATCAAAGTAAACACAATAATCAGCAACGAATATTCAGCAGAGTCCTGCATTTATACGGAACAATCGAGTTCAATCATCTTGGAGGCTTTGGATGGAGAATTTGGGGAGGAAATTCTTGAAGGAATAATTGATTTCGAATTTTATATCAACCTTTATAGGAGCTGGGACGGCCAGGGTCCTTTCTGCGCGTCGAGTCTCGAACGATCTGCGATATTCGCCCTTTGCAAAGAGAAAGATTGCTCTAAGGACCAACTTATTTCTGGCACAATCGAGTTGAATGCTCTGCCAAAGTGTCGATTGCAATTGTATAACTAGAGAATCCTTTTTTTCTCTACGTTCCATCCGCCATTTGCGAAGACAGCGTAGTCTCGGAATCAGATAATAATTGGGAGTCATTGGCGTTCTTCAAGGGGATTTCTTGGATTATTTGCATTTTCGGGAGAGTTTTGGGGTATTTCAGTTCTCATCGCAGTTGAAAGTTGCCGCATTTATCATCAGTACCTGCGAGAATTTTGGACTTTCGGAAAACAGAACGATTAGGCCACTCAGTCCAACTTGTAATCGTCCGTGGAGGTGGTGGCATATCCGAAATGACCTGAGCTACAAATAGTTATTCAGACACTGTCCTGATCGCATATCCAACAAGCGTAAGGCACTAGCCCTTGGACACCAGATTCCAGGCTTGAAAACGGGGTCATTTGGTGTTCTCAACAGACAGGAAGAAGCAAAATAGTGCTGGTCAGATTACAATATCGCCACAATGCCCACAATTAATGTTGTACCGGACTCTACCACAGAACTACAGCAAATTGCAGATATTCTCGCCAAATCAAGAAAAAGTTGTGGTAGTAACGGGAGCTGGAATAAGTACAAATTGTGGAATACCTGTAAGTTGATGGATTCTACTCTTTGCTCATTGGTTAATTGCTAACTCAGAATCATAGGATTTCCGCTCTGAACATGGCCTTTATTCTATGATCCAGGCTCAGTACGACGCTGCACTCGAAAACCCACCTTGGAAATGAATGATTATGATATTGATGATCGACCAAAGAAAGAAGAGGCGTGTCACAGAGCGCTATTACTACGAACTTGTGACAGCTGATGGCGTGAGGGTAGAATTACCCCCCTGAAGAATCTTCTGAGCTGCCTTCTGAGCAGCCCTCCCAACAATGCTCCCGGCTAGCTTCCAAAGAACTCTCGATCCAAGCAGAAGCACCCCCTCCTTCATCTCGAAGAAGTTCTCGTAGGCATGTTTCTTCGGCGCAGGATAATACGAAGAATGAAATTTCAAATCTGAGCTTAAAAGGTCAAACTCCTCAGACGGAGCACGATTCGCCAATTCAGGATAATTCTGTCAATGAACCTTCACAAACATATTCAAAAAGCCGAATTTCACGAGCTCGAAATATATCTTCAGTACAGAGTGATTCCATCAACGAAGCCCTTAAACCGCCTTCCAAGAGTGAGAATACTCGAGCTCAGAATATTTCTTTGGCGCAGGTTGAGCCTAAGAACGAGTCCCCAAGTTCTAGCTGGAAGAGTCCGCCTGCTCGAACTCGGCCTAATCGTGCTTGTGATCGCTGTCGAGTTCGAAAGATAAAATGTGGCGAGGTACGACCATGTTGTGAACCATGCTCCAAAGCTGGATCCGAATGCATCACGACCGAGAATCTTAAAAGACGAGAATCCCGTAATGGGAATCTTAAGTCCCAAGAAGAAATTACTCCTTCATTGGAGATGGATATTGATTCGGAGAGTTTCAACGTGGAGGAGAAAGCATCACAACAATTATTGCAAGAGTCTAGTGAATATTCTTTTTCTCAATACTCATCCGAAAATTCTCGGTTGCCTGAGGACGTGGTTACAGTGGACAGCAACCAAAAACGCGCTCGTCGTTCAGTTAGAAATATTTCTCCATTGCCTTTAACAAGCGAAGAAACTTCTATTCCTACGAGAAATCGTTCCGACTCTTCCTTATCAAGCTCACTTCGACGTGAAAGTAGCATTCGATCGACAATTCAAGCCTCGAACACCAACCAGCAGTCTATCTCAAAATCTCGGAATCCCAACCAGAAACCCTCCTCACAGATATCTTCATCCTCGAAGTCAATCATCAAAAGCAGATCTTCTTCACGACAATCGACTAGATCACGAGCTGATAGTTTACTATCACAGCCTGAACAACAGTCCTCACTCCTTGGAACATCTTCTCAAGGTAACACCCCAGCATTCGAACTTACCAACAGTAAACTCTCTTCTATCATCAATACCGAAAAACGCGTCCATAGATAGTAGCGCTACACCTTCAATTTCATCAAGCGATTGCAGCAGTGGCAATAAACGCAATTTCTTGAGCGAAGTTAGTTCGATCACGACAGCTTCTGAATCTGAAGAACCCTCAACGCAATCATCGCAATCTTCATCACGTACACTACCCAATCTCAAAGGAAAAGATCTATTTGACTCGGTCATTTGGTCCGATCCTTTCTCAACCTCCATATTTTATATGTTCATCTCCAATTTTCGTCGCCGAATTAATAATAATGTCAAGTCTACCACCACCACTCACAAATTTATCCGCGCTCTCAGAGACAACGGTCGCCTCGTCCGGAACTACACACAAAATATTGACTGTCTCGAGGAACGTGAAGGTCTCACTACTGACCTCGAGCTTGGGGCGGGCGATCGTACGCGTTTTCAGACCAAAGTACAAGTCAAATCTGTCCCATCTGGAGGAGAAGGACGAGGAGGAAAGGAAACCTCTCTTGGAACAGGAGTAGAGTGTGTTTTACTACACGGTTCACTCCGTAAGTTGCGCTGCGGGGTTTGTTCAAAACTTACTAGTTGGGATGAAGACGATAGAGAAAATACCACAATGGCTGGATCTGCTCCTGACTGTCCTTCATGTATTTCAAGCTCCCTGTCGCGCCAGGACAAGGGCCGGAGAGGCTTGGCTGTTGGCAGATTGAGACCTGATATCGTTCTTTATGGAGAAGAGCATCCCCACGCAAATCTGGTGGGACCATTAATCATTCACGACTTGAAACTAGGTCCAGATGTCCTTCTAATTCTTGGTACTAGTTTAAGAGTTCACGGCCTCAAGATCATGGTCAAGGAATTCGCACAGGCTGTGCATGCAAGAGGAGGTAGTGTGATCTTCGTCAACCAAACGAAGCTTCCAGAGAGCCAATGGGGAGATGTAATCGATTATTGGGTAGAATGGGATTGTGATGCCTGGGTTTTGGACCTAAAGAATCGACGAAGCGATATCTGGCAGCCATATTCGAACGTTACACAGAGCGTTGCCAACAAGGACCCACCTCCATCAAAACAACGTAATTCGTCTGAGAAAGTACCAGCTTATCGGCCGCAGTGTAAAAGAGATGACAAGACCAATGCAGTCTATTTCACATTCAAGATACTCGACGATCTTCGAAAGCTCAAGGATAACGAAGGAAATGGGTCACCACGACCTATTTATTGGCAACCTTTTGACCGCAAAGCCTTCAGAGCTTCTACAGGACAATACAAAGATCAGAACACGACGAAGAAGTCTCGACCATCTATACTGCCGATCAGAAAATCTCGCAAATCTCTCCCAACTTCCTCAAGTATTAAACCATCGACAGTTGCCACGAACAGCAACCCCGAGAAAGACGAACCTATTTCTGAAAATGCTCCTATTGCCAATACCCTCTCAATTGAACCACCTCGCAGTGGTGCATGGCTTGGGATCGAATTCTCAAAAAGGTCCGCAGACTCACCAACAATACTCTCCAGAGAGCTTTTTTGATGATCTCCGAGCCAGGATGTCTTTGGAACGATTAGCTGAAACTGTGCCGGGGAATAGCATTGGATATAAGAGATCATTTGGAGATGTCGGGATAGATGGTGGGCTTGAGGTGATTGGTCTACCAAATATGAGGGGGCTGATGGACTCTAAGATCAGTATCAAAGGAATGAGCTTGGCTAGTTTTGCCTCCCACTGGTTCTCCAGGGTCAGGAAGAAAAGATCAGGGGAAGGGAAAGATGGTGGAGAGAGGAGAGAGGGCTAGTTCACCTATGGACCAGAATACTATTGTTGTGCAACCGAAGCCAGTAATGAGACACCCATATGGGACTAGGAGTAAGCGGACTAATCAGATTGAAGGCGAGGAAAACGGGGATGGTAATGGAGGTGAAGGAGATACTATTGTAGTTAGGGGAGAGACAGCATGAGGATTGGGGCGGTCTGTAATGATAGATGATGACTAGGTGGAGCCACCGCGCTATTCTGTGCATACTATGACACGCTGGAATTGATGAGATTGCTAGACTGGCTAGGTAGAATGTCTCTTTGTTTTATGTAATGTAGAATATGATACCATGAATCGAGTACTATATACAGGAGAGAAAAAAACGAAATTATACGCGGTGTTGTTAGTATTTGGTCTTGGGATCAAGATGTCCAACTTGCTTTGACAGATAATAACATTCGTTTTGATCTGGAATACAAATATCCATCGAAATCGGCCAAAGAAAATAGCGACTAGAATCCTGATCCCATCATACAATAGTGGGAAACTTAGATATCCTGCCTGGATATAACATTTTTTTTTAGGATACCTAGGTAGGGAGGGAGGGAGGGAGGTAGGTTTATATAGCCCAGGTATATCCTATCAGATAGGTCATTTTCAGTTTATCACGAGTGAGTAGTTCTTTGGAAAAAATGTGAACAGCTTGGCTTGGTAGATATTATAAATTAGAACTTTAGGTCAGCGGGGTTGGATTTCTTGGGTATATTGCGCTAGATGGGAAAGCTGGTAGGAGGGGAGGTGTGTTGTGGTTGTGGTTGGGTTGGATCGAGTTGAGTTGAAGGTAGTGCGAATGAGGAACGTCGATGGATGGGAGATGATTGATAGATTGGTTGTTGTTGGGAGAATATTTGGGGGATCGGATGTGGCGTACTTGGTATATCTGAGGAGGTAAAACCTTTTGCGGGTTAAGATGGATGGATGTTAGCACATTGGGGATGGAGAGGGGGACTTTTATGGGTTTAATAGTGGGAGGCTTGGAACTGATGAGTAGAGAATATGATATGTAATATCTATAATGAGAGATATTGATAACGAGAACTCGATGGGTCAAGAAAACCAAAATATCAACTCCAATTACAGAATACCGAGCATCAAATCCTAAACTCCCGCGCCCTCTCTACAACACGACCATCCATCAAAACATCCACTCACATACCACAACCTTGAATACGGTTCATACACCTAACTTACCCCTAATCCTCCTCCAGATCTCCTTCTCAAACCCTTTGACCCAGAAGCCTGTTCGTCCTAACGCATCACCGTTCTCCTTAACCCTCCGCAACAAAAATTGAAGAGATTTTTGAGTTGAGCCCCAGACCATACACTTATATGCTTTAGGTTTTAATGCTTGCGCAAGAATGAATTGTTCCTCCTCAAATTGCGTAGGGTTTCTGTTGGGTGCATTTCTAGAATCTCGTGGTTCGTCTTTTCGACATAATTGCAATAATCCACAACTAATCTCATCGGCCATTCCTTGAAGTTGTCCAGACGCCAACTCGATCGTTGGCTTTCCCTCTCTGATTCTCTGGCTTTGGATAGCATAGGCGCGTTTGATACTCTCCTCATTGTGCGTCGCCAAAAATAGTTCTGCTCTCGGGTACCCCTTTGCGTCTCCATTAATATTGATACCTGGATACGAATTTCCTAGAAGATCGGCCGCTATACTGTTATAAGCCTTGTGCGTATCCTGAATAGTATCATGAATCAATTCCCTCTTCTCGGTCGCAATATATGCTCCCCTGACCAACTTAATTCCCAGAGTCCAATCCTCTGCTTGAGCGAGTCTTAAATGATTGAGGATATTAGATGGGGTGGCTTTTAGATATGCTTGCATGGTGGTGTATAAAAAGAGCTTTGGGGCCAGTATTATAGATTCGCATGAGATCTTTAACCCAGTTCTCAATAGCGTGCTGGAGATCTTGTTGCTCGGCGTCAAGCCAGATACGAGCTTTTTGAGCTCTAGCGGTACGCAGAAGAAGATGCATGGATTCTTGAACTAGATATGGTGGAGGAAGATTGTTTTTGAGGGCATGGAGAGCAAGGGGACCTGCTCCAGAGAATCTAATTGGGATTTAGTGATGCCATTCTTATAAGTATGGAGATGATGGGTCTAGCAGAGACCTACTTGACGGATAGAAAGTCACCAGGTTGTAATAAAGAGATTGTGTTCATGAGATCATCCCTCCATTCTTTGATAGCAGACTCCCCTGCTTCCTTGGTCACGGAAATTTCACTTCCATGCTGAGCTACTCCTCCCGTGATGTTAACCTCCCTGGCATAGCCCAGAATGATACCTCTAAAGCCCAAATTCTTCATAGCAGCTACCCTTGCTCTCACTTGACATGCACTTTCACCAGCGATGAAATGATCGTAGATGAACTTCCTCACTATCATGTGCAACACTGGATTTCTATCCGGATTTAACAATGCCGAATTGGAGTTTGCGAGCTTGTTAAGTAACGGAAGAAACAACTTGATGATTCTTGGCGAAGCTAGAATCCAGGTAACGAAGTACGACTTTAAAAGAAGAGGCATTGGCATGATCGATAGTGGTGGGAGTTCGGAAATTTTACTCATATTCGGAGTGTTTTGGTTGTGAGAGAAGCCATTTTGATGGGAGATATTTGTAGTTATTGATGAGCATCGCCTTCGATATTGTGAGAGATATTTCTCCGGTGAAGGCAATCTGTGGACCCTTCGTAAGAACATCTTTAGAAAATCGAGTGGCTCGAACTCGTCAAATGAGATGGAAGACCAAGAGATTAGAAACTTGAAGATATACGTTACCTTTGAAGTATTATCTGATAATGTGCCCGGTTTCCATCACTTATCAACCCCGGTTGTTCTACATTAGTAACAGTCACTTCGTATATCATCGGGTGTGTATTGGCATGCATTCCTACCTCGTAATTGATTCCCAACCCCGCATATCACCCTCATAATATTGCCTTATCAGGATGGTAGACCCTTATCGTAAAGTCAAATGTGACATCTTCGTGCATTAAACCAAAATAAGAGTCTTGTTTTAACCGTGAGACTAATTCTATAGTATAGATAGGTTGAATCGATGGCTTTGTGGCTTGCCCGGTCCATCTTCAACTCTTACGGCTAAGATGCTGTGGAAGAAGTCATGCTGTCGCTTTCCGGGATAAGGAGTGCCGAAGGGTAATATTCAGATGCCTCGTCTTTATGACTGCAACAGTAGTAAGATATGAATCTCACCGAGTATATCTGTTAGAAAAATTATTCTTTTCGAACAGAATCGAAATTAATTCCAAATTATTGAAATATTGACTAGAGTAAGAGAGAACATGATCGAAGGCAACCATGATCAGTGAGTAGCTGCTGTAATCGAACCCAACGTATCAAAGTCATCAACCTTCTTTTTGATGTCGAATGAAAAAAACACGTTCATTTGAGTGCGGCATCTGCCCTCCAGCCATTCATGGTGTTCCTGTATGTGAGCATCACAAAACAAATAAAAATATTCGGAAGTATGGAATGGTGGAAGGATCGATGGATATCTACTTTATTGAGACAACTTTTCTAATCTATCGAAGCCGGAACTTCATCTATAGGATTATATGTCTTTTTTGGTGAAAGATTGATACCTGGAATAAACAGGTCTCTTCTCATCCCGTTCCAAATGACGCATTATCGAGTTAGGTGACCGAGCTTCATATCCGGTCCTAAAAAAAAAGCAAGAAAGAGTTCATTCTTGGCCATATTCAATCCATGCTGTACAGAATCGATGGTTGCATCAGTGTATGTGGATCTGACCCACCCTTCTCAATCGTTTTGAGACCTTGAATTGTGGTTCCCTTGGGGATGATATCTTCTCTCGCAAAACAGCAGGATGTTCACCATTTTGTATCATCTTTGCAGCTGCGAGCATAGATCCAGCCAGAATTTCCGTTGCGGTATCGCGCTTCATTCCCTCTGAAACGGCACCGTCAAGGATCCCATCAAAGGCAGTAAGGAACCATGCTGGAGTACAACCTGCAAGAACACCAGCAACTTGGAAGACATTGTCGGGAACATATGTGTATTGACCAATACTTTGAAAGACCCATTTCATGGCCTCTTCATACTTTGGAGAAATGGTTTCCAATCCTGCAGTGGAGACCACGGTCTGCGATTCCTTAATTTTGTGCACCCAGATTTGGCATGCTCCTGATAAAGGAACAGCCTTTTGTATCCGGACTGCCCTTGAAAGCAAACTCCTTCAATTGTTCAGTTGTCGAGCCTGCCAAAACTGAGATGACGAGTTTGTTTGCTAAAGCATCGGCAACCCCAGGAGCCCCAAGAACTTCCTCGGCCATATACGGCTTACAAGCCAATATAATGATATCAGCTAATTGAAAAGCTTTTAAGTTATCATCGTAAAAAACGGCAAGTCTATCACCAGCTTTGCAGTTTTTTGATGCTTGATAGACCTTGGAAGCTGACGCTTCTGTTTTGGTGCAAGCAATAATATGTGAGATGGGTGTGTTGTCTCTTGCGTCTTCCACGGAATTTGCAGCAAGAATGCCAGTAAAGTATAGCACTCCCCATGTTTCCTAAAATTGTGAGTGACCATACTTATCATTTGTTAAGTTTACCGACTCACCACATCCTACCAAGGCGACGACCAAGTTATTGCCCTTTTCAAGATCCCTATTCTCGATCCATCTTTCAATGTTTCCCAATGCTTCGTTGGAAGTTGGATCACTACTAGTGCTTCCTGTTCCGTTTGGCATAGCCATGATTTCTGTATGGATGAAGGGATTGAAACGTTTGATGGGAGTAAGGTTAAGATTGTACTATAGGTAAACTTGTTTCGAGTCAACGTTATACCGGTCGAAATTTATTTTTCCATTGCTTTTTATATCATAATACCAGATTTTTAACCTGTACCGGATTACCGGATCATTTTATAGAAAATCCGATATAAAAACTGATAAGAAGGGAATGGAATCCAAGCGGGTAGATTGAGGGTTATCTATCTATCACATGATCATTTTAGAAAATTCTGATAGGACGAAAAGGGTTAAAGCCGAAATAGGACTCAGAATATTAAGGCTGACTAAGGTTATATGGACTCAGTTGATGCCTTAATTTATGCGTAGGCAACCTTTTTATACCGGAAACGTCTTTATACCGGATCTGATCCAATTAGTTGGATCCATAAACATCCATGGAGCCTTGGAAGTTTATCTGTATCTATCAATAGGGCTCGTGATGAGTCAGCACGCTAGCTTATGTAATCACTCCAAATCCATTCTCATCATAATACTGTGCGAGTTAAGTTCTCGTCAATTAGATGGATGCGTCTTCTTGCTATTTAGCCATTCTATCGTTCGAGGATTCTAGATACTACCTCACCCACTCTTACAAAGTATGCTATGTTTGTTGGTGATAAATGCTAACTGCTTTGGATTCGCTATGCATCTCATTTGATATAACTTATCGCCGGCATCGGAATGCACATGCCGACCCCATACTCCTTCAATTTTTGATAAGACTCAAGTACTGTATGCTCAGACTTCGATGGAGTTATTCTCTTTGTGTGGTCTTCACAGAGCCTGTCATCTGTTCCGTTATAATCAAGACATCCTCCTGCTAACTACCAATTGCAATATCTCAAAGTCCATTGCCCACAACATCATTCATAGGCAACTTCACTAGATCCCCTCGTGATATTCAATAGTACCGCCTAGTTCTCGAAGTCTAGTTATCTTTTCAATCTCCCTGCATCCTAGATGACTATCTCCCAGGCTTGAATGGATACGCATCTCCATCTAGATTATTGGCTATCTGGTCCGAATAAGAGCCATTTCTCTCCGTAGATGAATATTACTTCCTTTATATAGGAGGACCACGTGCACCAATCACCAATCTGCCGTTGCTCAACCCCAGTTCAAATCAATATCCTATTCAAACCCCAACCCCCTAACCCCATACATACATTGCATACATACATACAATAGGCTATCTTGAAAAGTTTCAAATAAGATCATCATGACTCTTGATTTGGTTCAGGTTCAGCGGGTGGAAGGGCGAGGAATAGGGGGGCTGCGAAGGCGAGGATGGCGATGGTGAGGTTTCTGTTTGCTGTTACTGAGGGATATAGCTAGCATCCGCTAGTGATGAAAGCAAAAACAAAGGTTTCACCAATTAATATATAAGCTTATAGTACGTGTGAGCATTTATGAACAGCTAGAAGTCTAGAACTACCTATGCTTTGATGATACTCTTTCAAGGCTAGGTAGATTATGATTCTCGGAAATTGGCAAACTTTTCTACACGTCTATGTACTTACTGATGATTTAGATGTATTGCATAGATATGGGATGACTCTGAATGTTATGGGAGAAATGATGGCTGTCGTTGTCTTATGATTACGCCGATAGATTGTAAGATAGTCATTGAAGAGAGAATAACCTATCAGTTACAACTTGTATATAGTGTTTTGCAGCCGATAATGAGCCTCAATCTCTCAATCTCAATCTCAACCACAATCTCAATATATTTTCGTCCCTGATCTTCCTGATATCTTCCATCTCTCCTCAATTCAGAAATCGTTGCTAGTGCTTGGTAGGGCTGAATAAGGGAGATTCATCGATTGTTCCACTTCTGCGAGTGTGGTTGGTGGAACTTGCATCGCAACCTTTCTCGTATTATCGAGTACTCTACTCCCAGCTTTCTCTATTACTTTCGCCACAAACACAACCCATTTTTTCCATCGCTATTTTATATGCTTCAACATGCATGCTTCTTTTGTAAGCTACCTCACACTCGCTTCTGAGGTGTGCTAGGTGGAACAGAAAGCCTGGCATGTTATAAATGCTCTTTGGTTTCTTACAGAGTTCAGGGTCCCGTATATTAAGTTCCACCTGTAACCCCTCATATACCCCCTTAAGCATGTCAGCGCATATCAAATGCATTTCGTAAAAATCCAAGTTGAGGATATACTTTTCCTGTGCCAGACATCTGGCCATCACTCGGAGAAGTTCTTCATTGTTCAGTTTCTTTGTTCTCCTAAATACTGCCAGGTCGTCTATTGCTGATTGAAGCTTTTTCTCATCACGCCATGAGGCCAGTACATTATTTTTCCTATCATCATCCTAAGGAGGAAAAAGTTGATCTAATAACAGAAAACTCCCCATTGTTGGGTGTCTTGGTTGTTCTAGTAAGAAACTGCTTGATTGAAATCGAGGATTTATGTTGACATTTTTTCATGAAACAGACCGTTTTGTGATAATAATTGCCAAGGTCTGTTGAAGGAATGATCCGTCGGCTCTCAGCAGCTCGAAGGCAACGCATTGAGTTAGAGGATTCAATACAGTTATCTGTAGTTGAGGGTGGATGATTTTGCGCGAAAATAAGCATTTCACGCCCTTCAATGAGACACTCCCTCCGTGTCTTTCCATTTCGGATACCCTGGGATCGCATGGGAGACAGCGTTGTACAAATGTGCACAAGCAATAGCATAAGGATCACCAGACATGTTTCGAAGTCCCAAGCCATTCTATCTTAATGTCTATAGAAAAATCATTAAGTCACACATAAGGGGATTTCAACGTAGATAGTAGAATGATTCTTCCCTATCATCGTCTGGTGTAGGTTGTCCATGTAAAACATCAGGAGAACCATGATCCCTGGTGAAATGATTCTTCAAATTACGTTTGATAGTAGAGCGGTCCATGATAGTCAAAGTTTGATGCAGCTTTTTCCTGTATGACAGCCGGAGTTATATCAACCGTGGTCAAGTAGTCTTTCAAGGCGTACATGATTAAGTCGTCGTGAAGAAAGACGGGTTGGTGGTTTCTCCAACGGCTTCAACTTCATCTTGACGACTGATATATGGAATAATAGAGAAGACGGGATCGAAAATGTTCTGCCACACGAAGGAGTTTCTGATGACAACGTATAACTCCTAATCCAAGAATAGATCGGATATCACACATGACCTGTGCCGCAAAGACCAACCAAGGTGGAAGACGCTTTTTAGTCAAGAATTCCTCCCTTCCGTTCGTGAACTCATCTGTTCCATAGTTGAGCATAAGCATTTGGTTGCCCTTGTCGTATTTGATCTGACGCCCCTCAGCAAGCAGCTCGTCCAAGGTGTTGCAGTCAAGATCAATTTGATCTTTGAGATTATCAACTTTGTAATCAATAGTGCTTCGACAGTGTAGCATATGCCTTAAGTCTGAAAGGTTTTCCAATAATCCATTATGCCAAGTTGACAATTTTAACCAGGCTGTATAGCAAAGATAGTCCTAGAGGGTAGATGTCGGCAGACGGAAAAAGCGTCAAGTTGACGCTGAATTCCTGTACGAATTTCGAGCCAGTAATAACACCGAGGGCCTTGCATCCTTTCTCCTCATCTATAAGTCCACCTTCATCATCCACGCATCATTCGACATCACCCAATCGATATCCGATCAGTCACAAAGCGGAATTCACTGCGCCAAGCCTGGTCACTTGATTGATTTGCGGGAGATTCTTAGCGATAAACCTGAACTGTTGTTTGCTAGAGCAGATAAAATGCATACATAAATATGTGAATACCCACACAAACAAGTCTAGAGTCATTTAGGAAATAAATTTTCGGTATCAAAAGAGAGGCTCAACCGGAGTTGATTTTAAGTTCAAGACCTTACCGTGACAATCAATCATAATCCAACTTCTTCCATGTCAAAAAGTGAATGAAACTTGGTTCTCGATAATTCTCTTAATCATAGGCGGATATAATTAGAAATAAAGTGAAGAATTGCATGGAAGTGGGTGGATTGGTAGGTATATTCTCTTTCCAATTGTAAGGTTACATCACTCTTGATGAAAGGTTGAGATATGGAACTTCTGGACAGAAGTATTCATTAGAACATCAAGGACCACTTTTCGTAAAAAGCAAGGAAGATCTTTTCTTGCCAATGGTGCTTTATCTCTTTCCTCGACTCCTTTGATGAATCACTCAATGAAGAAGCTGTAAACACTCAGACAATCACACGGCTGCCAAATAGCATCATGCACTATCTCTGGATACATACACCTATTCATAGATTCTGAATGTACGCAAACACACTCTCAAAGCTAGCAGAGCGGTAAACGGTACTTCAAACCATATGCAGAGGAAATCAAGAAACAAATCTGATATCAAGCTAACATTAACATATAAAAATACCATTACAATCTCCGCCACGATCCCAACATCTGCACCCCACGCAAATCAAGCCGTCAATCCCCTCGGACCCGTTCTATCCCTCCTACTCATACTCCCCCAAACCCCCTCTTCCCCCCTCGCAACTCACCATCCCCCCAACAACTCTCTTCTGCTCCCCATCTCCTCCTCTTTCGCCTCCGCGATAAACCGCGCAAAACTCCCCGTCTTATCATCCAGCCCCGACAACCCCACCTCCCTCCTTCCTCCTCTTCACAACATCCCGAATCATTGCCCCGTCGAATACGGCAAACTCCGAATACGTATACGCCGAATAAGCATGCTCATCATACCCCCCACAATCCATCATGAGATTCGGCATCTCGAGCATCTTGATGAAATCGGCTTTCTTGGCTCGTCGAGGCACCTGTGCATTCTTCTGCGTTGACGTCTTCTCTGAATCCTCGAGTGGACTTTGACTAGTTGCTGTGTCGGGTCTTGTGAGATTTCTCAACGTGGAAGAAGGGCCCTGGGTGGAGAGGAATTCCGCCTCGTACGGCGCACTATTAGTCGTCAAGATGGAGTTTCGAGGATTGGCAGAAAGGGATGCTGAGGTACTCTGAGATAGGGAAGAGATTGCAGAATTCTTCTTGGCATTTGAGACTGTCAGGCTTCTCGATAGACCCGGGATAGCGGGCTCCGAGCTCCCAAGTGTGTAGTAGGATTTTGAACGCGTACTCTCTGGTCTCTTGCGTCTGGCAGATAGGTTTTGTACTCCTGTATCTTGGGATTGAGAACGAGCGGGGGCGGGACGGGATGATTTGAAATCTGATAGAGACCTTTTGATGGATGTGAAAGGTGTAGGTGAGGGGCGTCTTCCTCTGGTGGCTTTTCGAATTAAGAGAGGGGCCACTGTATCGTGGGTGTATTGTGTGGTCATGCTGTTGGTAGTGGCGTAGAGTTCGACTGAGGAACGAACCGTTTGGGCATTGCTTAGAGCACGACTTCGGATTGGAACTGGAGCTGGAGATGGTACTGACACTGACACTGATGCTGATGCTGGATTTGGCGATGTAGATTGTGGAAGGTCTCCAATATGAGATTGTAATTGAGAGTTGCTATTTGGATTCAAGACATCATCGCCAGGACCAGCAACAGCAAGGGCAGGATGTTCTGATAGATCCACCTTAGGCTTTTCATCCGTAGGAAACTCCATGGACGCACCATAAGTAGGCGGCGGCGATATGATTTCTTCCGCTTCTGTTACCGGAATATTTGTAACGATTCTCCTATTGTTCTTAAGACTAGAACTAGAGAAAGCTTTTCTCACAGTAAATGAATCCTTGCTTAGTACTGGAGGACGGATCTCAGAGTTGGGGGTCGTTGGCCTTCTAAGACTTTTGAGAGAAAATTTTCGACGAAGGGATTTCGGTGGCTCGGGCGAAGCTGTAGATATAGATACTCCATCTACACAAGCAGGATGGTATGCCACCGGGCCAGGAACCACCTTCTTGATATCAGAAGGATAGGCTGCATAAGCATCACTGGCCAATTTAGCCTCTTTCCCTTTTCTGGAGAATTTCAGCGAAAACTTTCTTCCCAGGGATCTTGCAGCACGAGCTGAAGAACTTGATTGTGCTTCTGCTTTTGCTTTTGGTTTAACAGATTTTGTGCTCTGCTCCTCTTGCAGATGGTTACTGGCCGAGTCAAAAATAGATCCTTGCTCTCTATGACTGAGAGGCACGGGCGATTCTCTAGGTGCTAGAGAAGAATTGGGCACTGTCGCTTTATCCAATGTTCTTTTTTTAAAAGTCCCAACAACACCCAAGTTTCGATTAATTTTCTTAGTGTCGAGAACATTGAATCTTCTAGGATCTTCGAGAGTATTTTGTCGTTTGTGACCAGGCCTGGCATCAACGTCTGCTGCTGCTTTGGTGTTGACACTGGAGGATAGGATATTTACTAAATCCAATTCCGGTGTCTCTACAACCAACATTGGTCTTTCGTGTAATCTTGGTGGCGCTTGTCTTGAAGTTTGGCGACCGAGAAGTCCTCGACCTATCCGATGGAGTTTGAGAGGCCAGCCGTCTTTCTGGTCGTCCGTCATAGGAGAGTAGGTATTTTGCATATTGAAAAAGTATGAAAGAAGTTGGATTTAATCCAAGTATCCAGTATGGACTCGAATAGCACGAGAGTAATATAGGAATCTTGAGTATCAAAAGAAAAAAGAAGTCAAAGCACTGATAAGACTTTGTGTTTCTAATTTTGATGAAATGATAAGACGATGCTATATTTCGAACGTATGACACGAAGTTCGCAATTTTAAAGAAGAACAGGGAAAGAAGAGGTTTTGATTGAATTCAATTTAACACGATAGTAAACATATGGAATAGAACGAGAGCAGCTGTCAATGTGCAATGAATATATGAGTGATCTTGTCCAAAAGAAGATTGATTTACCAGAAATCAAAACTTAAAAACTTGCAGCACTGCTTGCTTAGTTGTACCTGTACAAATCAATAAGTGAAGGCACGAAAAAAGACCAATCGTGAAGATTGATCTCATCTTATAAACAGCGGACGAACCCTCTGTATATATGTGAGCTTGGTGAAGAGAAAAATTGGACATCAGTCCGAGCATTTCAATGGTCCCCTTGCCACTCGACAATACATGCAACATTTGGTACTGGCAGTAAACTGATGTGCAATCGAACTAGGGACGGCCATTGAGCACGAGCCTTTGCACCAACAATCTTATGTGTCCCTTTGCCTTTATTGAGTTGTGGATATGTGACCGTGAGCGAACCTAGCGGCATTGTGCCTGGTGATCAATCATGATATTCAGAGGGCGTTGACCTAAGGTTAGCTAGTATGGTAGATTTTGATGCTATTCGATGCTATATTGGGAACTGGGGGAACAGGGTTCGGATTATATGCAGTATATATGCGCTATATGGTGCATTAGAGGATGCAAAGTCGTGAGAGGAAAAGCTGGAATGAAAATTATCACTTGTGCCTTGCATCGATTGCGAATATCGCCTCGAGATTTGTTGAGAACCTCATCTAATATGATATACTTGACAGCTAGCCAGTGCTTGAAAAATGTTTGAATCCAACGACATAATCCAGTCCTTGAAATTGTAAATAAACACGATATTGAAAGTTTGATGCAAATTATTCATGGTACGGAACCGATGTGTTATCAAAGAGAACTAACCTCACCGTCCGAGCACACCAGTATAGATAGTACTTGGTTGTTTCACCATCTCAAGCCACTTTGTTCTTGAATTCTGGAACTCTATCTGATTATACTCACTTACCCGATTTTAGATATTCTCCATTTCCAACTCTGGCGCACAGTTCTTTAAGTGTATGGCCTGCCCACTCAAAATCTTCTATTCCGAGATATACTTGTCCGCTGTAGGAAAGTGGGAAGATTTAGCCGTTGCAGAACACAAGATAAACATAGCAGGAAAGGGAGTTATGAATTTTTGAATTAGGAGAGAATGTGGATTGTCACGTACCTGAGTCTTGCCCACCATTTGTTGTCCAAGAAGGCTATGGCGATGTATGTTTTGTAGTCTTTCATCAATGTTTCCAACATCCATTGATATGCTTCCATTTTTGTGTCTTCATTGACCTTGAAGAAACCCTCAACTTCAGACGTGCCAATTTCCAATGGTAATAAAACATTAACAAGACTGCAATCCGTCAAAGTGTTGGTACTGTTATCTAGAACCTCAGTACCTAGGATCTTGGCCATACTTCTACCACCTTCCCGTGATAAATTGGTGCAGTAATCCATAATTGCTTTTTCACCACCACAGACTTCCTTTCGCCACTTGATAGCTTCGGCAGTGCAGAGATAACTGGTATTGTCGATGGTCCCAACAAATTCGAATTGGTTAACAAACTCACTCTTAGCGTTTGGTGGTAATGGATTGAATGGTCTCGCTCCTTTAGGTACAAAACCATGTGACGTAGGTAAAGTCGTTCTCATCAAGTCTTGGTTTCTTTCAGGCACATAAAATACTGCGCAGCCTCTTGGAACAAACAGCCATTTGTGACAATTGCTGACGAAAAAATCGGGATCAAGATTCGATAAATCAAGAGGCACGTGACCAATTCCATGGGCTCCGTCAATGATTGAGTAGATGCTTTCTTTTTTGCAAATCGCGGCATACTTTTCGTAGGGGACTCTTAATCCAGGGAGTGACCCTACAATATCGAAAACGGCAGCTTGAGGACGTTTACCTTCTGCCTTTGAGGTTTCAATGGCCTTTTCGAACAATCCAACCAGTTCATCGTCTTCAATGGGATACTGAAAGGTAATCTGCCTGGGTTGAACGAGGCCACGATTTGCTTCCGAAACGTATTTTATCTATGACCTATGAGTTAAATTCATGCTTGAATTGTGAATCAACACAACATAAAAGAATACAATATCGTGTCAAAGTTCTGAGGGGTACGCACCGTCAAACCACAAGCACCATAGATAGTAGAGAAATAAAGAATCTCATCCTTGCCATCCTCATTCCAGACCAAATTTCGAAGAACTGTATTGACACCAGTTGTAGCATTGGGAACAAAGACTACAGTACTCGTGGGAACATTAAGGAGCTTTCCCAAAGCTTCTCGTGACTCGTCAAGTAATCGAGGATATGTATAGCGAATAAATTCATCTGGACGTGCTTCTGAATCGTCCTGGAACTTCCTTTGCTTCTCACGAATGGCACGAGGAACAGTACCAAAGGAACCTAGATGTTGTGAGATAAAAAGATGAGGCGGAATTTCATATGGATATACCGTGATTTAGATTTCTCCATCCTGGTTCAAAAAGAAAATGTTTGGCCATTTCTTTGCCAAAAGGAGTGGCTTCATATGTTCTTGACTCATTGAGGGAAACTTCCCCAAGTCTGTCAACGAATTCTCCCATGATGAGGAGTTGTAGAAGTGATTTTTGGAGTATTGAGAGGTAAATATCAACCAAGAAAGGTAGGACAATTCAATGGAATGAGAGGAAAATGAAGTGTATTATACGACTAATTAAGTGGAGAAATCCCGGAAGATGGTTTGAAGAGTCATCGATAGAGTCATCGATAGCTATCTATTTATCTGCAGCTGGTGGAGATAGCAACAATGAATGCATATGGTCAGTTCTATCACAATACAGAATGATGATAAATCATTGATATAATGAAAACATCGATAGTTCTAGCTCTCTTTAGCAAGTGAAATTATGTCCAATACAAAATGAAGGGGTTTAACCGATACCATACATTTGTAGTGATATAACTTGATATGATCTAATATGACAGTAGTTTGTACTATCGTCAAGCAGAAGGCGTAGATGTAAGTTCGAGTTCCAGCCCACCCCACCAATGAGCCCGCCGCCCATCATGTTTGTTGAGGTTATGAGCAAGTATTAACGTAGTGGAACCTTAGATTAGTTGTGTTCTATGAGGTCTACAAAATCCCTGATATCAATGTGGTATATATATATATATATACAGTCACTGACTAGACATAATCCTAACAGAAGCATCCCAACCTTAACAGTATTCATCGTAATAAAAAGGAGGCGGAATTCTGTAACTTTTCTATATAGTATCGTTTTGGGCTGAGGATTGAAAAAGAAATACTGATGGCAAGGTTCATTATCTGGTGGGCTGAACCCCACCTCTATATAGCGTATTACAACGTATTATATTGGAAAAGAGAGAAGCTCAGTCAGTCACTTACAGATTGATTCGAAACTCGATATCGATCTAAATTCAAAAATCATTCCAGTCTTATCGAAAGCAAAACCAAGTATTTCACAACCCTGAAAAATATAACTGACAAGATCTCTCAAAGGAGAGCCAGCGCTCGCATGCGGTTTGGCAAAATCAGGAAGCCTGTATAAAATTATATGTTTAAAATTTTAGATTCCATTGTTGAATTAACCTATCCTAAAATGGTTATGGGGAAAGAAAACTGGGTAGATCTCAGAAATCCAAATGTTAAGATGAAGTTGAAGAAGTAAAGAAATATAGAAACAATAGAATAATAGAGTTGACCTCGCAAAGAAACGCTAGTAGGCCAAGAAGACCATGAGGATTTTAACCGCGTAGTAGATGCTTATTGATCCTAGAAGTTATCTGTAAGCGAAAAGCAATGCCAAGTTTAAACTACCTGAAGCTGATTCAAAAGATCTTCTAGTGCTTTGAATTCCCTGTCTCCCTTGCTCCATGACAGGGTCTCAATGTCGATAGTTCTCGATTTCTTTATAACATTCATAATGTTTTTCTTGAAGGTCTTATTCAGGATGCGGTCTGTCTGCGGAAATTTCCTATCTGCCCCCTTGGCGGCCATGTTCCTGAAGGCGGTTGTCATTTTGATTCGGTCCTCAAAGATATTGGCCTTATATTCGGGGTTATTAGCGTTCAGAAGTCTCGCGCTATATATCGATACGCCGGCCAATCCAGATGCTGCGGCGGTGGCAACAGAGCTCCCGGACTCGTATACAATCGACTTGCCATCTTTGGAAGGAAAGGGGACGTTGCGGCCAGGGAGCGAAAAGTCGATATCATCATCCACCCAAGTCAACTTCTCGCCAGTGAAGGTAGCACCGCCGATGCGAATACATTGATTCCATGCACCAGGATAACAATGACCGTTGCTGTTTGCTCCCTGGTCACTGGCAGAGCAAAACATCAGGATTCCGGCTCTATTTGCTGTTTCAATGGCGGTTTTGAGTTGCTTCATGTCTAGGTCCTCCACATCAGCATTCTAAATCGTCCAAGACATTGAGATGATATTCACGCCGCAGCTGACCGCTCATTCAACAGCCTAGTTTGTTATGTCAGAAGAAATCCGTTTAAAGTGCAATCGATGTCTCAGAAATACCTTAGCAGCTGAACTCGGTGTAATACGGCGGCCATTCCCCGTCAATGTCGAAATTTCTTCAAGTCTTGCGATGTAAAGTTGCGTACCCGAACACATGTCGCAGATCAGCTGTGCCATGTTTACCACGAGGAACAAAGTAGGAATTCACAAGGTCGGCAGAGTGTGGCCATGGGCAGAAAGTAACACCCCCAGCAATTTTGGATTGGAAGTCGTACATAGTAGCATCAATGCCATCATCAATGATTGCGACCTTGACCGGTGGAACTTTCTTGCCTCTATCAAATTTCATAGATGAGTTCATTAGAAATGTCGAAAAGTCCCGAACACTCTTGATCCGTAGATGAGCTCTACGCCCTCATCAGAAAATCTAAATTCCAAAAGTTAAGGAACACTTACTCTTCAATCTTTTTGGTAGTAGAGAGTTCGGAAGAGAAGTTGACTATATTGTTGTCCGCAATGACCGCGAATTCGATGTCTTTGCCGTTAGGTCCCTTCCTTCCATGCTTGATGATAATATCTACGAAACTTCTGTTATTCCATTTCCACCCCTCGTTGTCTCCTAGGCCCTATGAATGAACAGAAAAATATTAGCGACATATTTTACTTTTGATGGCTGGGGGACGTACTTCTTGAACATAAAGGTTGATCTTCTCAAGCTGCAGATCTTATGTCAGTGAATTAGAGGCTTTGGACATGGACTAATACTAACGTGAGGGAATTTCTCTCGGTTACCAAGTCCTTCACTTGCCCAACCCATCAAAACTGCGTTTTTGCCTGATGAATACAGGGAAACCTCTCTGACGGCTAGTGAGGACTCACTGATGACGTCACTGCAGAGATCAATCTTTTTCCAGTTCCACTCTTCTATCTCGAAGCCGTACAGTGCATCTACAATAGCGCCGCTTGCATGCGGTGGGTTTCCGTTGTCGATGACTATGACCATGACCTTGATAATTTCTCGTACGCCTCTCTGCCATAGCCATTCAAAGATTGCAACGAGATCGGAGCGTCCATTTCGATGAAGCTCAGTCTGTGGCATGCTGAAAGGTACTAATTATCTAAGAACGATACCAACCAAGTTACACACGCCTTCATAAACATATAGAACTCACCTGCCATCTCTCTTTGCAGGCTGAGACTCAACCGATAGAACAGGCAGCGCAACATATTTGAGGACTCTTTCAAACTTGAGGTGTATTTCCAACTGTTTGAGATATTCAGCTTTGATAACAGTTGTAGGCAACCCTGCGAGGTCGAACTCGATATGGCGTTCTTCAGTGAGGCTTAGTCAGTATGTAGTCTAAAAAGTCTCTGCACACGAAACACACAAACTGAGCTTAGAAACTTGCCTTGGCCTGGCTTATAGAGCCGCTTCATTATCTCCTCTCGTGACTTGGAATTGTGTACGCAGCATGATATTAGGTAATGGGCAATAGGGTCTTTGGCTATGATGAAACGCTTCGCACGAGCCTCACGAGCTTCCTGCGTGCCGCCGTCAGAATCTTTCTTTTCAGCGTATGCTTTTGTGAATTCTTCAACGGTTGAATCATTTGGCAAGGTGTGTTCTCTCTCCTGGTAGGGGGTCTTCTCGGATTCATTCTTGGTTGTCAAGGCATCTGGGCAGGCTTTTACCAGCAGGCGCACACTGGCCGCTAGAGCAAGAATTCTCTCATCCTTTAATTGGCCATTTTTGACTTCTCCGGTGCCCAGATGATTTTCAGTGTTGTGATTTGCAGCTTGAATTCTTGGGTGTGGTCTTGGTCTGACGCTCTCCTCTCCGAGCTCTTTGAGCATCTGGTCGAGGAGGCTTTGGAATTGCCCTTCTTCGTCATACTCGGAATCTCTATTCGACTCCGCATACAACGTCTCCTCGCGGTGATTTTCGTCATGTTCTTTATCATAATTCTGAAGGTCATATACATCCGCATAGTTCTGTTGATAATTATGATCCTGCTTGTAATCCTCTTCTTCAGTCTCTTCGTCCGGACCCATTGTTTGACCACCATCATCATCACCAACTCGTTCATCCCTAACCAGTACGGGGAACTGTTTGACAGCGTCATGCAGAGGCCTGTCTTCTCGGTTATTTTCATCACCCATCAGAATATTCCTGTCGCTCCCACATTTGTGTATCATTTCGGGTAGATGTATGGAATTGTCTTGTGTGGCAAGGTGAATGCAATTATGCTTATTAAATTATCTTTTTCCGGGAATGTTGATAATATTGAGCCTTTTCACTCCCAGAACAGCGCCGACGAATTATGGTTCCTTTGCAAAAGAGCTTTGTGCATAGGGGTAGTGTTTGTTGCATCTTCTCTCTATCAGGACCTGGTACTCTTTCTATTGCAGCATTCAGATCAAGAGACTCTTTTGTTTTGACTTTTTTTGCCAATATTCCTTCACCATGACGTGAAACAAGTTGTCTTTCCCGCGTAACAAGTTCCTGTCCCTTGGTTCATTCTTTGCATCCTTAAGCTTGGTCTTGAGTAGCTTTCTAAAATCCTCCAGCTTCTGGCCCTGGTTAATGCTGTCCTGCTCTCCCCACCCTCCTGAAACGCATGTCTCTGGAAATTCTTCCAGAACATCTGATAAAATCTTACCAAGGTGAACTTTCTCACGGTTATAACCATTCCTTCCGTTCTCGCCCTTTTTCGATTTGTTCGATTTGTTCGATTTGTCGCTGGGCACTTTAGTCTGATCATCCTTCTTGAATCTCTCATTAGATTTTTCGCCCTCTATGCCCAGTGTTCCGTTCATTATCTAAGGTAATGGATATCATCAATGTAGCTAACCGTGACTGGATCACCACGGTGCTTCGCTGGATATTACATGCAATTAGACCTTTAAGGCCGACAGAGTTAGCAGTAGCTATCGCCCTTGATGACAGTCCTCCAGGCTCTCAATGTGAAAGGGAGGTACTGGAAGATATTGATGACTCAATTCGCAGAGACATCATTGGGGACCTGAGGAGTTTCCTGGCGCTGCTTGTCAAGATCGAAGACAATCGCATCTACTTAATTCATGACACCTTCCGGGTCTTTCTTTGAAACCATTTTACTCAAGTTGTGCCTCAAACAAATTATCATACAAGTGCACAAAAGGATAGTTCAGCACAGGCTGTTGTTGGACAAGACGAGCCAGCAAACAGTCTCGTATTAGACGAGCATTATAGAATTCTTTTCTACTGCCTTGAATACTTAAAGAATATAAGACAAGACGACTCAATATCCGTCGCATCCAAAGATGGCACCCAAGGTTCCCTACCCACCGATGGGAAGTTTGGCCTGCTCAGCTACGCAACTTCACATTGGCCTCATCACTTTCTGGAAACCACCTCTAGATCGGCGGCCTATGAGTATGTGTTGGAGTTCCTTCAAGATGAAAATAGAGTCAAAATCTGGAAAACCTTCTACCACCAGTTGAAGCCGTCCCTTAAGAGCAGTAGCAGTCTCCTAGACGACCCTTTGAAGATTGTTTGCAACTTCGGGCTAGTAGAATTTTTCGATGATTGCATTAAGTTCATAAATTCTAATGGGGATTTCAACGAACAAATGCAGAAGTCGCTCGACCTCGCCGCATAAAACAGCCACAACGATGTTGTTCAAAGGCTGCTTCAAGTTAACATAACATCGTCCGAAGCATTAGGTCTGGCTGCTGCAGGAGGCTTCGAAAGCGTCGTCAATAGCTTGCTTGTGGCTACGTCTGACATAAACAAATTAGATGAAACACGATACGCACCGCTTCATCATGCAACCTGTGGTGGCCATAAGCATATCGTATTATTGCTTTTGGCAAATGGTGCCGAACCAAATATCCAAACGTCACCGCCTCCGGATCATCAGTCTTCAACATCAAGGGAACTACACCGTATCCAACAACAGAGAAACAGCGATTCCAAATCGAATTCCGACCCTGACTCTGACTCTGACTCTGATGTGGATATAGCAAACCCATCCTTCTCAGAAACAGAAACCATCGCTCTTTCCAACTTTTTTGGTCTAAGACTAGTCTTCACCTTGCAGCACTCACAGGACAGTATGAGTTGGCCAAAATTCTACTTGCTCGGGGTGCCGTTGCGAGACAGAAAAACTCTTCAGGATACGATTCGCTCAAATATGCCGCTTTAGGAGGATTTACTGAGATATTAAAATTGCTTCTGCAGCATGATGCCAGTGGGGAGTATAGTTATGACAGAGACGAAGTACTAGGCTCAGATGGAAATACTGCACTACACTTGGTAACAGCGAACGGGCACCTCAAGACAGCACAAATCCTTCTGCAAAATAGTGGTGATGCTTTGAAGCTTGATCACACCACAAACAACAGTGGTCTATCTCCTATTCACATTGCAGCGCAAGAGGGACATTTGGACCTTCTGGAGTTGATTATGGGCGTCGAAGATGAAAGGAAAGATCCAGAGAGCCTTGCAAGCGCGGAGACAGATGAGCAGCCCCTAAAACCGACATTGCCTGTCATTACAGGTAATTTCCTATCCAGCGATAGTCCCCGCTACCCAACAGGATCTCTTCGCAGGTCGACTAGAGAAATATTCCCAAGGAGAAGTCAAGCATCGTTAGAAATTCCCTCTACCTTCACCACTAGCAGTGACCATCACAAGTCGGCTTTGGAATGGGCAGCTGAATATGAACATAATCACATTGTGGATTTCATTCTTGCCAGAGGTCACGGTATTAAACAAGAACAGGCGTATTCTCTAAACTTGGCAGCCCAAAACGGGTACACTAATATTGTTAAAGTTTTTCTTGAGAAATGCTCAACAAAATATGCAATTGATGCACGTCAAAACACAGCTCTCCATCTAGCATCCAAGGGAGGGCACTTGGAGACAGTCACTGAACTGCTCGAACGAACCCTGTTCAAGATTGACTCTAAAGAAATAAGAGAAATGACTCCGCTTCATCTTGCATCCCGTGCAGGACACCAAAAAATTGTTGAAATCCTACTCTTTAACAAGGCAAATGCGGATCTCCCCAACAAGAAGCTCAAAACAGCGTTGCACTTGGCCGCAAAAAATGGACACCTACTATATATCGAGACACTTCTTCAGCCCAAGTACAAGGCTAATTCCAAACTGGTTGACGAAAGGAAAAGAACGGCATTACACTTTGCCGCTAATAATGGGCACCTTAAGGTTGTTAAGAAACTATGTGAATCTACTGATATTATTTGGATGGAAGATGAAGAACATTCACTGCGTTTGATTACGTGGTCGAGAGAAGTAAACACGACGCCAAAGAAGTCGAGGAGTTTATTCAAATCCTAGAAGACACCACTGATGACGGTGAATTTGTCCGAGGAGGCACTCCACTTCATGTCGTTGCCAAAAACAAGAATATGGATGTCTTACGTCTGCTTCTGAAAAATGGATGGAAAAGTGACGTCAAGAACTCCGAGGGCGCTACACCCTTGCATTCTGCAGCCAGTCAGAAGTTCCATGAAGGAATCGAGGAACTTCTTCAAGACCCACCGTACGATACAAATGCCCAAGATCATAATGGCGCTACTTTGATGCACTATACAGAAACTCCAGAATTGATGAATCGTCTCCTTAAAGCTGGTGCCAAAATTGATATAAAAAAAACGACCTCGAACGAACTGCTTTATTTGTGGCTGCTTATCATTGCAGATTCGACTTAGTTCAAGCTTTTCTGGACTCTATACCAAAGCCAGATGTTCATACGAAGGACTCTTGTGGCTGGAATCTCCTTCATGCAGCATATGATAGTTGTTCAATCATCGAATTACTACTGAAACCTGAGCATCATGTCAATCCAAACTTTCTCAACATTACAGGGCATACACCATTAGCCTTGGCAATTTCCTGTGATGATTTCGAAAGCGCAAAGTTGCTGTTGGATGCTGACGCAGATCCAAACCTAGCAATGAACTTTCAGAGCTCCCCCCTTGTACTCTGCGTTTAAATCAAGCAACCCTCTCAAATTTATTCAACTCCTTATTGACAGTAAGAAGCCTGTCAATATTCTTGCCAAGAACCCCAAGGGAATCACAGCACTTCATATTGCGGTGCAGGAGGACATATACCCTGAATTCGGGTATCTTGTTGGGAAGTTGGGGAATATCAAGAACACAGAGATCGCCGATATATATGCTTCCGTTCTCTGCAAGTGTGTATTGAGAATACCATTCAACTCTGGAATAGCAATGGCAGAGATCCTTGTTAATCAAGGTCTTGACGTGAACAGGACTACGGAACCTTATCTCACTGCGTTACATGCAGCCTGTTCCGAGGGTAGCATTGATGCTGTCAAGTGGCTTCTGAGAAAAATGCAAGTGTCAATGTATCTGGTGGCAAGCGTGGCACCCCTCTATGTGTCAGTGTGGGAAGTGGGATTGATTCCGAAGAGAAAGTTCGCCTACTTCTTGATAAGGGGGCTGACATCGATTTCTTTGAGAGATCCCAACCCACTGCTCTGCAAAAAGCAATATGCCAGTCAAAAACGCATCTTATCAATTTACTCCTCGACAAAGGAGCAAACGAGACAGATGCCAAATGCCAAACGCCCCTCATCGTCGTAACTGTGCTTGGTAATATTTCTATAATCAGCTCGTTGCTTGAATCAGATCAGATGAGCAATGAAATACTCAACGCTAAAGACTATCATGGCAAGACAGCGCTGGTGCATGCAACATTGGCCGATGATTTTCGAAATTGTAGAATAACTCTTGGCAAACCACGCAGACCCACGTGTTGTCGACTGTCGGAGCCGCGGCCCACTATACTGGGCTGCATGGACCGCCCTAATGAAGACATTGGGCAATGATCATCACGCCCTTGGAAAAATATGAGGATCGTTCCATCGAGCCTTGGGATGTTGCTATTCACGGAACAGTTGCATCGAATAAGCAGCAAGCACTTGACAGACTCCTTGAAAAAGAGGGCGTCGATGCTGAATATTCAGGACCAGATGGGTGGACTGCTCTGTACACCGCCAGAAGATACGAGTCAGACCGTATGGAAGATACCTTGAATGAGCTCGTGAGTGCAACTTCAAGTATCACCCTTGGTTTGAAAAGACGATCCTGTTGGCACCCCAATGACAGATTCCCTGGATTGAAGTTGGGATCTGACAAAACTGCCCTCAGCACTATCGGTAAGCTGGCACGACAAAATATTTACAAATATTTGGATGCTGATATACTCAACTGTAGGTGGGACTAAGTTTGAAAATTTAGAATACAACGAGAGGAAGAGCTGTGAGAGCTGCTAGAACAGATTATCCAATGCTGCCGCTCTTCAAAAGATAAGTCTTTTACTTCGAGATTAAAATTACCAAGGCGGCTAAAGGGTAAGCTTTAATTTTGTCCCTGCACAGCAATGCTGACAAATATATCAAGATGTGTCGTCGTCGGTTTCTGCGACGACAAATCCCCTTTGCATCAATTTCTTGGCTGGGACGCAGGATCGTGGGGGTTTCATTCAGACGATGGCCGCGTCTAAGAAGACGGAAAGGAATCATGGGGAGGATTTCAATACACAGTACCTCCTATCCTATGGCGAAGGCGAAGTCATTGGATGTGGAGTGAATTTTGTAGAGAACTGCGCATTTTACACGAAAGGAGGAAACGTCATCAGTAAGTTATTACCACCACCTAGTTTAAAAGCAACGGAGCCACATGTTACTAAACTTGAGCTCAGGGCGAGCATTTGAAAACATGCGTGGAAAACTTAATCCGGCCGTTGCCATGGATACGCTCCAAGAATGCTGGGAAATCACAACTGTGTTCCCGGACGAGGACGGAAAATCTGCTGGTTTTATTTTTCAGGAGGATTATGACAGCATCCAGACTCCGGAACCACCAAATATAAAGAGAGAGGAACCACAGAATATAGAGAAAGAGGACTCTCAATGTGATGATGATTATGATAGTGAAATTGTTCTTGAAGATTAGTTAGTACTGTATAAGAAGAATTTCACCTATTCTCATGAACCATGACGGGAACTTCATTTCTGCCAACAGTCATCTAGTCACACACTTGGACCTTGGACCAGCTTGAATTTCACATTTAGAATCATCCTAAACTGAACTCTTAGCTTTATCTATTCTCGCTCGGAAAGCAAGTCGCACTCTAGCCGAAACAATATCACTTGGGAAGAAGAAGACGTGCATATAATAATAATGATTACTACGAAAGGCGTGGGAAATAGGAGGCCGAAATATCCCGAGTCCGCTTTATTATATATTAATGGAAGAAAAAGAATGTAATTATGAATTATTTACTACATGGCTGTTTGTCCTCGACTGTATATTGATGGTGGAGAGATACAAATCAATCTTCTCTTCAATATTCCATATTTGGTCAAACTCTCTAATAAATGCCATACAGCTCTTCAATCAACAACTGATCTTCGTCATGATATATACGAATAATTATATCGTCCAAATATTTGCCTATCGCGAAGGGACCGTTCCTTAAGATAAATCCTACTGCTTGTCTATTCTAACATCTGATATGCTTAAAACACATGACGAACCAAGCTAATTGAGATTTGCTTTCTTCATTATCTGCTCTCCTAATATAATTGTTATACCTACCTACCTACCTACCTATATAAAGAAATAAGACTAATGCGTGAGAACCGATACAGGGAGTACTGTTGTCCTTCAGGTATTCGGTATTCGATGTTGTTCTTCAAGGTTGAATATAATTAAAGCAATAGTAGAAAATCTTCGTTCTCGAATGAAGACGAATGATATGATATCAGGTGTTACGTCAAAGCCGCAGGAAAAGAGGAAGATTAGAGTAGTCGAATTTAATATCGCGAAGTTGTGGTTGAGAGGAATGGCATCGATGGTTTGGATAGGAAGGATATTGTTAAGCGAGGAAAGGGGGTTGAAAGAGTGGTGTATTCCTCACATGCATTCGTCACTTGTAGTTTCAGGAAATGCGTCATTGGTTTAATATTCTTGTATTACGCGCGGTATAGATGAAGAGGTAGACCGTAAAGCGTAACATTATTTTGTAGGAGTAAGATCTAGCAACCTAACCAATGGCATGTTCCTCTGCCCCCTCTCTTCTATTTTCCTTTCCCTCGATTCCACCGAATGCACCACCATTCAATATAATATCCTCATTATCATCCATGTCATCCTGCACTCTCCTCCATGTTTTCTTTTTCCTTGTGTATACATCGCCATCCGCCTCTATCTCCGCCTCCCCCTGGCCTTCTTTCTCCTTCCCTTTTTCTGTCTTCCAAACAGGTTTGATAAGACCCCCCAACAAAGGATTACGACTAAATGTCCCCCACCACCACCTCCTCACATTCCACTCGTACCTTCCACCACAGGGTAGTCCTCTTCTTCCTCTCCGTCGCTCTCAAATTTTGGTCCCTCGATTTTAGCCATTCTCTTCACAATCTCTTACCCCCAAATCTACTCTACGCTAACAACCTGTCTCTCTCTCATACTCCGGCCTTGCATTCCATTCCTGCTCCGCAAGAACTCTCTGTTGTCTCTTTAATTCCTTTGCTCTCTCCGCCGGGCTAGCCCACATTCCACCACTCCCACTCCTCCAACCGCCACACTAGCCGCCAAACTGGTATCGAAATCCGCAGCCTCATCTCTAACTGTTGTTCTCTTCGCATTCTGAGCTTGAAACCCTAGTAATCTATCGCGATGTTCCTTAGCTTTTTGTTCAGCCGGTGTCATGCCCATTGTCTTTGGTTGCGAGAAGGGAGCGGATACTTCAGCACGTCGATGAGAAGATGCATCCAGACGCATCTTTTCCTGCCCCTTTTCTTCTTTCAGTGTGCGGATCATGGATTGAATTTCATCTTTCCCTAGTATAGCTGACCCGCAGAATGTACAAGGTCCGAAACCCTCCTTCACACATATTACTTTTCCACAACCCAGACAATTTGGAGCAGCGGCGAGAAGTGGATGACGAGTGGCGATACAATTACATTTTTCTTTTTGCGGGATCGGCAGAGAGGGAAGAGTTGGTTGAGATTTCAAGCGTACGGATTGCAGCGTCAAGATCGGACAGTGCGGTTGAGGCCCCGTGCATGGCATTTCCACCAGTGATGTTTACTTTTGTTTTTGGAGCGGGGGGGGAAGCGTTGCGAGAGGGATTTTGGGATGCTACGCGTGAGGAGGCTGTAGATTTAGATTTCTTGCCGAAATCTGATATTAAGGTACCCGCCGCTGAAGGGGGAGGTCGGGGAATTGGGGCTTGGACGGCGGCGGGGGTGTTTGTCGAGTGCGAAAGCATTGGAGGATGTTGATGGCTTGGATGTTGATGGTACGGGTGTAGATTTTCGGGATACATAGTCATCCTCATCTTTCTTCTTGTATGCTATTCCTTGCCCTGCATATGTATCTTGTACTTGACGTGGTGCTGGTGTATGTATAAGAGCTTTCTTCTTTTTTCGGTCCCCTAGTTGGCCTTGGCACACCGGCCGACGTTGAAGCTTGTGTTGCAGTTTGCGGCTGTGTCTGTGTCTGCGGAGCTGATTTGACAGTAGGATCTTGTCTTCTTGAATTGAATGAAGATATAAACTCAATACTTCCCGGTGATTCTCCTAATAAATTGTTGAAATGATCGGCTGCAGCTGGTTTGGAGAGTGTGTTTGCATAGTCCAACACTTGCTTTAAGTCTTCCTCTGGAAGGGGTAATAATCTTTGTAATTGTGCGAGAGACATAATTACTCTCTTATTATGGTTCCAGAAAGATGAGTCTAAGTGATATGGAGTTTATTGATAAGAGATGGATTTATTGAAGAATGCGGGACGGCGCGAGGCCATTGGCGTCATCGGTAAATTATAGTGGGGTAATAGGTAGGTAGGTCTACGGGTAGTCAATCAAGCACAAGACGATGATGACCTAACTATAATTAGTACTTGGAATATTTGGATATTTGGATATTTGAGTACTCGAGTACTTGAGTACTCGATATGGATCTCAATCCTGTTGACTGATACTTGCAGTGAGCAGTAGCTTCAAGTTGACTTGTAGCTGTATATTGAGATGTTATTTTAACATATCGAAGTACTAGTTGTAGTACTGATTCTACATATAGTACTATATGTAACATAACCATAGCTATTACATCTCAAGGTAGAGATATATCTAACTGCATCCCTATGATAATAATCCATTCAATCATTTTCAACCTATAAATAGGTAGCTCTCGCAAGCAAGTCATGTCTAATAATTCCGTAGTAACTTTATCCCCACCCCATTCTACTCTAAGTCTTCAGCTCCTCCATTAGTCCCTCCAACGTTCCCCATCCTCTAGTCCCCTCCCAGAAGTCCCTCCCTTTCCCCATAACTCCTCTCACCGCACTCCTCGCCTCGCCTTGCCCTTCCATTTCCCCTCTCCTCCAAAATTCTCATAAGCCCCTACCAACCTCTCCGTTGCTCCCACAACCTGCATCCAGACCTCTTCTTTCTCTAACCACCCTTCTTCATTCATACTCATTCTCCATCCTTTCTCCGCTGCATCCAAGGCACCCTTGTAGTCCCGTTGCCAGAGACGAAGCTTCTCAAACTATTTCGTAAAGTTCGACACGTTTTGTGTGATGAGAGGTATGATATCACGATCAACCATTTCGATGACTGCTCGAGCAAGTGTTCCACGTTTGGGTATCCAGATTCCGGTTCCTTCTCCGGAACTACCTACTTCTTCTGTCTTGTCCCTACTCACTACCTCTGTCACAAGGCTTCCGAGAATATCGATATCAATCGCATATTCGCCTACATTGGGAGCGCGAATACGAAGAATATTACGAAGACCCATGAGAATTTCAGGGAATGCAGGAGGGACCATTCGTGTCGCAATTGTTATGACATTATCCCAAATTTTCCAATTGTCATGTGCGATAGCAGCGCCTCTCTTATAGGACATTAATGCCTGTCTCAAGATCTCCTTAGGATCGTTAGATTTATCCTTCTTGTCTAACTTCAAAGAGTCAAAATCAATCTCTTCGTCATCTGGGATATCGGTAGATGCTTGTTCCTGTTTCGCAATTTTCTTCAAGGAGACCAGTTCGTCGTGTTTGGAAAGGAGGGCGGATCCAAGGTTACTATATGTTTTCGCATCCGTGTCATCAATCATGATACTCTGTTGAAAGGCAATAACAGCACCATCCCAGTTACCAGTTTTGAGATCGATATCGCCAAGACGAGACCATGTGTCATTGTTTTGACGATTTACAACGACGGAAGCGAGATATGCTTCGCGGGCTGCGGAGAGATCGTTCTGGCGCGTATAGTAATCTCCTAGAGTGCGTTGGGCGCGGGCATAACGGTTGTTAGAGATTGTCCAGGCGCGCTGCCAGCAGGTGGGATCTTGATCGAGGTCTCCTAGAATGCACCAGAGACGGGGTGCGTGAGGTGGAGGTGGAGAACGCATTTCGCCATTCCATTCTTCTTTGATAACGGCTTCTGCGTCAATATCGTATTTATCCATTTCAGGGCCGTTAGAAGAATAATATAGTTGTCTTCGCACGATTTGTCGGGCTTTATCTTCTTGGGCAACGGAATGGTAACATAAAGCTACTTCAGCCCACATCTTAAGTCGCTTGAAGATTTCAAGAGCACTGACAAGGGACCCGGCATTGGACCATGCAAAGGCTAGCTCGGTTTCGATTTCCCATCTTGTAGGTGTGTTAAGTTGATTGACGTATCTCAATCTCTCAGTTACAGGAGCAGATTCACCCGATTTGGCCCGGGGAAGGAAAGAAGTAACTTGAATTTCAGGTATTCCGTCAGCATCCGTTGAGGATGCGGATTCTTGTGTATCTGCAATAATTTGATCTACGATGACTTGTAGTTGCAGAACAGATCTTTCTTGGGTTCTTGATCTATGAGCTTCAATCCTGCTTCGGACCAAGAGAGCCTGTGTGTAGATTTGCCAATTTGTTGGTTTGTCTGATAGGACACGGACAGCGTATGGAAGAATCTCTTCGCTATTCAATTTGTCGAGCGGTGATAGAGTATCTTTGAGAGTGGCCTCCGTTAAGAGTACAATCTGATCCAGAGGGTCAAGCTGTGGTTGTTCATCGGGTTTCATACCAGCTAAAACTACTGGTAAATTGGAGTTATCTACTTTGTCGGATGGACTTTTAGCGAACTTGATAGACTCCAACAACGTATCATCATTCAACTCCAATGCTTGAGGACCATTCATGCTTAGTTCCTCAGCATCACCCGATGGTTGAGCGCTTTCCTTGATATTTTCTGACGAACCCTCGGTCTCACCACTCGCAAAATCATCCCTACTCTTCGCAAAAACCACCAACTGCGAAATATCATTCTGTTGAAATTTTGTTCTCTTTCCCAAAGCTCCAGAAAGCGCATACTCAAAACCCGAAACCTCACTGGCTTTCTTCACATTTTCCCTTGCTTTCAAATCCAGCCCCTCCATAATATAAATTTGCGCCTTCTCCAACAAAAACATAACCTTGGCATCCGTTCCAAAGGCGCTCTCTTCCGCAAATACCTCCCTCTCCAGATCCTTCAAATCATTTTCAATCAAATCTTGCAATACGGTGGAATCGCTCATTCTCCCATTCATGGAATATCCACTCAATAATCGTTGATGATAAGCATTAATCCTGATCCTCATCCACTTACAATCCCAGGTCTTCACCCAAGAACGTCTTGGGAAAACAGTCGTAAAGATATACCTCGCCAGACAAAACAATTCCACTTTTGGAATGTGTTGATAAACACTTACACCATCCACATCCAAGCTCCTCAAACATTTCTCCCTCAACTCACTAGCATTCCATTCCGAGCTTTGAAAGACGTCACCGAAATCCACTGATGGTCCGGTAACATTAGTTTGAAGAAATGCGTTAAAAGCTGCTAGTCCCGTGATGAAAGTATAAAGAATAACCTCTCGATTCTGGAGATTTGCATCCTTTAGAGCCAGAGTTTGTTCCTCTTTGGAGAGATGAACATTTTCCGCCAGAATTTGAATCAGGATTTGCGCTGTGGGCGTGCGGAGGACGGCTTTGTAATCCCCATTTAGATGATTTGTGACGATTTCCGACACAGCTTCAAGTTGTTTTAATTGCTCTAAATTAAATAATAGAGCATCCAAAGTACCACCTTTACCACCAGTAGATAAGTCTGAGGCAAAAGACATGGCGAAAATGTTATTGTTGTATGAGACTTGAATTTTTGGGGGGTGATTTTTTTTTTCATGTGGGAAATTTTATCTAAGGTCTGTCTGGTGGCATGGATGATTTGTAAGCGAGGATTCCGGATTTTGGAGTCATATTTCATGCATTTCTTAGTATCTAACAAGTAGATAGCATTTGATCAGAAGAGGTGTTAAAGATCATTTCAGAACATGGGATATAAGCTCGATCAGTCATGAAGTAGCGGAGATCTTAGAATTAATGCTACTTTAATACTACTACTACTACCTAGGTACCTACTTTAATCTACTTCTTTTCGTTAATCAAGAGAGTAGGTATATGGATATATACCTTCCTTCCATAAAAAGAACGTTGATGAATACGTAGTATAAACAACCTAATCTGAAATACAAAACTATTTATTCAGACAAGCTATCCATAATGCAGCAATACTGTAATCGATCATGCTGTTACAGTCTCTCATTTCTTTCCCTTCTTCTTGTTGGGAACAACCTTGAAGCCGGCAGTAGGTTCCTCCTTTGGTGGACCTTTCTTAGCAACTTCATTCCATCCGCCACCACCAGACTTATCATTAGATCCAGTATTGGCAGGTTCAACAATACCCTTATCAGCCAACTTGTGGCGGCGAACATACTCCTCAGCAAAGCGACGGCCATCCATCACACGAGAATTAGAATACACGACGTCGGCAATGATACTAGCCTCATCTGAGAATGAAGATAAGAGAGAAATGAATTCATCAACTAAAAACTGTTAGCGCAAGGCTGCTATCGGCTTCGGATAAAATTGAACTCACCATCAATGTCGGGATTGAGACCTTCTTTGCCAGTCAAGGTAGCTTTGGTCCATTTCTTGAACTCTTCATTGGCGGTATTAGCACTAGCTTGGCTGCCAGCTATGGTTACACTGCGAGCAGATGGTGCTGGGCGCACTGTACGAACAGCAGGGCTAGCAACAGAAACACTGCTAACAGAACGAACTGGAGCAGGTGCAATGGCAGCGGATGGTCCCGTTGGAATTTTGACCTTTCCAGTAGCGCCAACAGTGGCCCAGCCTCTTTCGGTAGCTGGAGTGGTTGCAGATGGCTTACTTGCAAGATCTGCATATCGTTTGCCACCTGCAACAGGAGAAGGTTGAGAAACAGCGGTAGAAGCTGCAAGCTTCTTTTTGCGCGATTCTTCTTCTCTTTGAATTTCTGCGAGCGTCTTCTTAGAAGAAGTAGCAGCTACAGGAGTCTTGGCGGCAACAGGTTTGGCCCAAACAGAGGGGGCATTAGATGGCGTTGTTGGTGTTGCAATAGCTCCCCATGTAGAGGTGGTTGGCAGGCCAGGAGCTGCTGCAGCTGGCTGACTAGCAAGTGTCTTCATCTCTTGCTCATGGAGAGCACGACGAGCTGCTGCCGCTGCCTCCTCGGCTTTAGCGGCCTTCTTTGCTTCGGCTTCTTGGATCTCCTTGAGAGAAGGACCTTTTGGTGCCTCGACAGGCTGAACGGCCCATGGTGCAAGAGTTGGACCAGCACTGACTACCTCAGGGGTCTCGGATCTCGATTGAACTTCCGCATGTAAAGTGTCTGGCAAGCCGGATCGGCCTCTTTGTGCAGTAGGAGCAGGAAGAGGTGTAGTTGACTGTGCAGGAGGTGGGAAAGGCATTGGAAGACTAGTATTCACCTTCGCCCAAGGAGACTCCGGTTGAGGAGAGATCGGAGATTGCTTAGAAGGTGCTGCTGCATTGGAAGCAGCTTGTTGGTCCTTAATTTGTTGAGTCAAGGATAGAACCTTGGGAGACTGTGGAGCAGGAGTTTCTTCTGAAGCCGTTTCTTCTTTGTATTGCGATTTCTCCTCTTGTGGTTCCTGTTGAGCTTGGGCTGGAAGAGAAGTGGAGTCTTCAGTCGCAGTGGATTGAGCTGCCTCCTCCGCATCATGTTCAGCCTAAGCTGCTCGAACTGTCGAAGACGAGCTACAAATCCTTGTGGATCATTCTGACTTTGTTCTGTTCTAGGAGCCTCACGCTGGGCACTGACCTGTTGTGGTTGGCCGAAAAGGGCATTGATTTGCTGTGCTTGAGAAGTTGGCGCACCAACTGCTCCTGGTTGTTGGCGGTCTTGAAGGCCAAGGCGAGCTAGATCATCATGGAGAAATTCGTTAGGCATACCTCCCATGATTTGTGAGAGACCTGGTCTAGGGCCAGTTTCAAAGAACGCTCCAGGTATTGGGGGTTGAGGTGGCATGGAAATGGGCGATGTCATGCTACCGAAGCTAGGTTGACTTTGCAAGCTATGGGCACTTGAGTGGTGATGTAAAGTGGAAGGGAGGCCACCCATTTGCATTTGCTTCATACTGACCTGTTGTTGTGCCAAGAACTCCCTCTGTCGAGCCATGAGGTATTGCTCCTCCTGCTTGCGTCTCTCCAGATTATTTTGCTGCTCGGCCGTCAACGTAGTACCAAAGCTTGGAAAGGCTCCAGCAAAAGGAGGTTGGACAGAGCCATGCTGAACAGCAGGAGCTGCAGCAGTGGAGGCGAAAGGTGTAGCTTGGGTAGTGGGAGGCCCATGCTGAATACCGATCTGAGGTACAAGGAATGGTTCGCGCGAGTTCCCAATACGACGGATAAGCTGACCAAGGGGTTCAAATTCAGTGTCTTCGACTTTCTTGACCGAGAGATCCGGAGTGAAGAACGAAGCCTTGTACCAATCATGCATTTCCAATCCAGACCAAGGACCTTGAGGTTGTCCTTGTGAATCAAGGTAAAACCCATCTCATCCTGTCTGGCATGACCATCATGCGTTGTTGAGCGTTGGGAAGCTGACCCGGTGCAGAATCCGATCCAGGTTGAGACTGCTGATAGTTGGACTGCGCCGAAGAAGCTTGTGGAATGGCTGTACTAGGCTGAGACTCCGCTGTAGGGAACGGCTCTTGGGCACGCTGTTCCGATCCAAAGAAAGCACCATGGCTGTGCAATGGAGTTCGGCCAATCGCTCCAAATGCGCTATTCTGCCTCAAGTCTCCGGTATCATTAGAATTGTCGTTCTCTACACCTTGCATCTGAGCCTGCATAGCAGGGGGGAATAGAGACCCAAGCTTGCTTCCGCGACCGATAGATCCCATCGGATTCCCATGCCCAAACATACCTCCACCCATAGAGCTATGAACTGGAGATGGCAACTCACCCATTGGGCCAAAGATCGAGTTTCCAAATGCACTCGGGAATACAGATCGACTTTCACGGTCCGGTGTCGAAACCAAATTGTTACTTGTTGGCCAGCCACCCATATTACCAATATTACTCAATGATGGAAGTCCTCCTAAAGTTGTGAATGGACCGCGAGATACACCACCTACAACACTGGATGTTTGGCTACGATCGCTCCCGTCAAAAGCTCCACTACCAAAGTTTCTGGAGAGATTACTAAAAGTATTCGGTGCATGTTCGGGAATGCCTCCTAATGGTTGAGATCGGTCATGGGCATTATCATCATCAAAGGAACTATCCTCGAGCCCAATTCTCTCTCTACGCTCCTCGGGTGGGCTGCGATAAGGATTAGTATCTGGACTCAGTGGTTCGTTGAAATGCTGTCCTTGTGGGGTATGGTGATTTTGAGCACGTAGTTGAGCATCCCTGAAACCAGGCATATCAGACATGCCGAAATCACTCGACAATCCGCGAATTGGTGTGTCCAGCCCTGGTGCCTTTCGCTGTGGGTTCAATGTCGGGCTTGTATCTTGACCGCCTCCAAGACCGGCACTACCGGCAGGGATGCCTTCCTCGCCGAAGGGATCTGTATCCGTTCGAGGTCTATTTCTCCACGAGCGTTCGGCAGGTTGAGATGCAGCATCCTCGGATTTTTCCTTTGGCATGAGGTGTGCGAGCCGACTCTCTCCTCGACTGAAGCCTGGTCGTTTCTCGCTTGGAGTGGTTGGCATTGCAAAAGCACCAAAAGTTCCCATTGGGGTCATCGTTGCGCTTGAAGGCGCTGGTCCCCAAGGGGATAATGGCGCACTTCCCAAGTTTGCCCCACCTGTGTTAGAACGCATCAAGGGGCCAAACGGTAAGGTACTTTTGGGCTCATCCGCTCGGTCATCTCCATCGTCCTTCAAATCTGTGAGTTTGCGAGTGAAGAATGGAGAAGACTCGTCCCGGGGGAAACGACCATTCCCGGCAGGGGAACCTAATCCAGCGGAAAATGGAACTGAATCACTCGTCTCTCGGCGGCGCGTACCAGGTCTGCTTGGTACTGGCGAGGAAACTGCAAAGGTTGAATTGCCAGAAGCATGAGAGAGCGACGCTTTGCGAACCATTTGTATTCGATCCTTGTTCGTTCTGGCCCTTTTGGTTTTGTGGCGGTGGTTTCATAGGGGAATTGACATCGGTAGAGAAAAAGCTAATGTATAAATTAGTATCAAATTCCAGCGATGAGCTACTAGATAGGTAAACTGACTGTTTTCTCTTCTTCAGTCATTTCTTCCAGAGAAAACTGGTCGCTGACTACCGCTCGAATCCCAGCAGGCATCTGGGCCATGAGTCTCTCTACCATCAGTGACTTTACCCCATGCTCGACCATTACTTCCATTTGATTGACCAGGATTCCAGCCCTCGACATAAAGTCTCGAAACGTCACCATTTCGTACGCCAGAATCTTTAGCCTCTCGATGTTTGTGGTATAATTCCAATAGATGAGATTTTGGATAACGAAGATCTGCAGGCACAGATGGCTCATATAATTGAGCAGGTTGTTGCGATGAGTCTTCGGAGGCTTCGATACTATGTGCTTGAATGTTCTCTGTTTGGGCGGATAGTGTATGGGGAGCATTAGAAGAACGGCGGAAGGTTAATGTGCCACTACCGTTGGTAGATCTGTTGTCTCTTCGTGCCCTAGAAACAAGAAAACTTGGATTAGCTAGCTGTATGGTTGGAAGATCTCTTAAGATGTGGAGAACACGCCTTGAGGAATGAAAAGAGCACAGAGGTCCCATCAAATCCCAATATTGGCATGGATCCTAGGTACTTATGACGTCTAGGATTTCCCGAACAATGAAAGAAACTAATTGAATGCAATGGATGTAGATAATATGATGAATGATATTCATATTAATCCGACGACAGATACAAAGTGGTTGTGTTATGTGCAGAAGGGGCATTATGAAGAAAGCATCATATATGAACATACCATTCAGTACCACGAACACTTTCATTCCTTCCCGATCGAGAATCGCGACCTGAACCCGAACCCGCTGCTGCTGCTGCAGAAGCAAAACTTGACGGCATTTGTGAAGGCATATTGATTACGTCTGAGTGACTTCTTGTTGTTTGCACAAGTAAGAAGAAAGGATTGTTGTTGATTGTAAAAGTTTTGATCGCGCGGCGATTTTAAGATTGAACGCTATTGATGCGCACAAATCTAAAAGTGTAATATGTATTGTTATCGACGTAGAGATTGTAGAGAAGATATAAATTATACCTGATTGAATATCTTACGATATTGATTTGAGATTGAATTTTATATTTTGCGTGAGTTTGCTGGGGGGGGGCGGCGAATATTCTTTTTCGATATTGAGGAACCTCGAATTTCGTACAAAAAAAGCGAAGGAAGTTGTTAAGGGCAAGAAAGGTCGACGGTTAGTAGCTTCAACTTTCTGAGAGGAGCTAGTGTGTTTTGAGCTTAGCGTGGCTATGATGATCTTTATGAGTGGTGGGTGAACGGGTTTTTTCTTTCACTTGGAGCCTTACATTGAAGGCATCATCTTTTGCTGACATAATCATTCATCTCATCTAATAAATCAATCCTACTAGGTAGGTCACTGTCGGTAGAAAGGTCCATGATGTTCGATCAACAGTCAATCATGGTCCAAACCTCATCAGTGCCATCCCAGCCACAGTTTCTAATCCACTTACTAATCAATTTGGCATTGAACCTTTAACTTTCATCATTTATACAGATCTAGAGTATACGTATGACTTCAGATTCCTTTCCTTTCCCTTCGATGGATATGCATATGATGAAGGGTCTGAGTCTTTACTCTCATGGCACAATATGGTTCTTGCTGTAATGATGACGGGTACTATGAGGGAACCGTTATGAGCTATACGCTCATCCATTGAACTTTCTACTCATCTGGCACACTATGGCCCTTGCTACAGTTATGCCTCCTCGAATTTCGAATCGGCGCGATAGATTGATATTATGAGCCTTCTACTCGAGTCACCTGGCACAATACGGCCCTTGCTATAGTTATACCTTTTTCATTCTTTGAATCGGCTATCAATTGATATCATAAGGCTTCTTCTCATCTGGCACAAGATGGCCCTTTACTATCTACAAAGCTCTTCACGTCATGTATGATCGTCATATTGCAAATTTGGCTCTAGATTCAGGCTCTAGTGTACGAGATGCTGGATGCGGTGTTAATCATGTCGCTATCCATTACGCAAAGTCGACGTGTTTCCATGTTCATGGAATACATGTTTGAATCATTATGTTGGCGAGGCACGAAATAATGTCAAGAATGATACATTAAATAGTATGACAGTTCATAAATATTGGTAATAATGGGTTAATGAATCATTTAGAAGCTGTTTGAACTTTCATAACAAGCACAACTTCTAGTCAAATGTCACGAAATAATTTTGCCGCAGCACCTCCGGTTCAATTGCATTAAAAAAATGCCCCTAATTTATGGATTTCATCAAAAGTATCATCGTCAAAGGCGCATCAAGATGATGATGATGATGATGATGATGACGACTGTCCTTGCAAATGGTGATTGCCCCATCCAGTCAATGGTTACTTATGAACATTGGATACAAATCGATTTCATAAGTCAAGCCAAAAAATGTCGGAACTTCATTCGCTAGTATCATCATACATGCAGCTATGCTTGCACACAGGTGGTTCAATCAAGGCGTACTCGAAAAGATGCCGTAGAAGGTTGCTGACAAGGATGTTGTGTTCAAAAATCTGTGCAACCATCTTCTCCCGACGTTAAGGTTTCATGTCCTGACTGCTATTTCATACCTTATTTTCAGTTTACTGGGTCTTCAGTCTTTATTCGTCAACCTGATGACGGTTTATATCGTTTATATTCACCGGCATGCGGCATGATACATTTCAGTCTCGAAGAGAACACCTTCGGAGATGATTGCACAGCGGAACAAAGGATAGGCAGTGTGTTTTTATACCATTTGAGCTTAGGATGTTGGTTTGTTATGCTTTTAACTTACCTATTGTAGGTTGCGACCTTTTTTCTTGATTTTGGACACCCAGTTTTATGCGACTTCGAATTACCTAGGTAGGACAATGAACCCTAAAACAATGCTCGTGATTGCATCATCACATATCCATTCATTGCAGACTAGTCAAATAGCTCTCGTAAGCAAGATCTGTCTAAACTTGCCATACCAACCCTCTCTAAAGGTATCCGAGTACCGGACGGTTCCAAGAGCCGTAAGCCTAGTCGCATCGGAATATTTGTTTGCTCACTCGAAAGATCAACACGATAACTCTCGCAGAGACAAGCATTGGTACATCTATGATATTTTCAATTTTTTGGTCGATATAGGTGTTGGTTGGATCCATTGGTTCCTGATATAATACAAGACGCAATGTTACACCGGTTTTAGCCACGAACAAGTGTTACGATTTGTCAGAATCTTTAAACAAGCAAACAATTTAAGCATCAGTTCATCCATCTCGTGGGTACTTTGATAGTCAGAAGATATCTTGACTCATATATGGTTGTTCACTGTCGTACCCGGTACCGGCTGGTAAAGACGTAAAAGTTAGCTCCATGGCCTTTCCCTCCTCCTTCACTGCCTCTCCCTGACTCTTCTTTACATCCCAAACCTTGTGTCGCTCAATTCTGAGCCAATAATCGAAACCCAACTCTATCGACAATATGCTTCTCGAAAGTATCGGCCTAGGAAGATCTCATCGTGATTCCAGGCATGCTCTTTCACGGCTTAGCAATCAACAAGGTTCAACCTCTGGCTGCTACGATATCCGCCATGAGAAAAATGGAGTTCATTGGGAAGGATGCCCAAACTACAATCCAAGTTCAAGACAACTGACAACTAGAGATCAAGTATCAATGGGCAGGATGAGAAATTCTGGCAGAGCAATCCCTAGACTTGGAGATCCAGTATCTTCAATGGGGCTACCTTCACTTCAACGGGATCATTCCAATCCCACTGAAAGGTATTTTGAAGGATCGGGTGGTATGGAAGCTCTTGCAATAGGAGGAACGGGCCCAAGATCTAGAAACATTGGTCAAAATTCTGGAGGTCTTGAAGCTCTGAGACTTGGTGGACAAGATCTTCGAGGTAAAAATCCCAGTTTGCATGGCCCACTACCAACAGGTCAAGAACAATTTGAAGGACTTAGCAACAGAGGATTACCATCATCTCTAGCCTCCGACCAATATGCAGCTTTCGAGCACCTACTGAATCAGAACGCGATACCCAGATTATCACACCGAGGGCTCCCCAATCCAAGTCGTCAATCTCTACGCGAAGACGAATATCTGAATTCCCAAATGCAGAATCCTCGATACCAGGATCCCCGCGTTCCAGTATCCTCTATGCAATTTCAAGACCTAGGTCCCGGCCCCCCCGAAATTGACATGGCCCCTAAGCACCACCCCGCAGTATATCACGGATTAAACTCCTCGCGTCCATCTCAACGTTCCACACCCCGAATGATGTATAATGAAATGGCCATGGAAAGTCCTCGTCCTCACTACAGTTCCCACCAGCAAAGTCCCAATCCTCTGATGTACGGCGAAATGGACAGTCCACTTACCTCCTCTCGCTACGGATCTATTCATTCTCCTATGAGAAGTAATGTGGATTTTACAACGTTCGATGGGTATAGAACAGATGATGCCATATGCTACTCATGGGCATGTAGGTAGTCGAAATTACCTTGGTGGTCATGACGGTCGTATGGAGACAAATTATCAATCTCCCTATGTGGAAGACTGGGTTAGTGAAGCGGGAATGGTAGTACAAGATGAGATGCTGCAGAGACAAGCTGCGATGGAAGGGGGTTTTTTTTACGATGAGAGGGGTGGGATGGAAGGTGATGGGTATGGAAGATCAAGATTAGTATGACGAAGGCTTGTCAAGGTTTTGATGGTGTAGTAGGAATATTAAGGTTCACGATTAGGAATTGGTAGTTTTAAGTTCGACGTTGGGTATTAATTAATGACAGTATGTTCAATGTTGTTTATTATCGTTCAATATACTTATATCACAGTTCGCCATTCATCATCGATTCCCCTTGTTTTCTACGAAGTACATAGACCAAAATACACAGCTAGCTATATCAATTCATCAACTAATATCAACATGTCATGATCAAACTCCTTATGCCTTACAGAAAAGTGGACAATCCTTCCAAGGTATCCCATCACACTACATAATGCCAAGCATAACGACCCTCCCTCACACAATTATACCTATTAAATTTGGCCTCGTGACCTCCATACTCATCCATAAATAACATCCTTCTCACAAGTTACAACATCGTCTTCGGAACCGCCGTACCTCAAACATCCAATACATGATCTGCATCCCCTCGCCCTTCCACTCAAGAGGTGACTCGGCACTGAGTCTACTAAATCCAGAACCCTTTCATGCCGGTCCGGTTAACAATAACCTTACACATATAATTCCGACTCCATTCCTTATAGGGCTAAGAACATTCGAAAGAACTCTAACACAACCCAATCCATCCACTTGCATTTCAAAAGTGGACTTTCTAGCGCAGCCAACACATCCATTTCCAATTTTCCGTCTTTTTCACTACTATAGTATAGGATTCTTATAACTTCGGAAAAACATTGTAAAAATATTGGTTTGCAATAAATGCCAAGAACGGTAATTCGGCAATGGTTGAGTAAGCTAGAACTACTTAGTAAGGTGGCGGGGCGGGGCTGGGGGTGTGGCTTGGGGTGCGCATGCAGTTTGGGTTGACGTGTGTGATTTGCTTTTTTGTCGAGATGAAAGGTTGCGAGGGGTGCGAGGTTGATGACGTTTGGAGTTGGGAGGCTGAAGTGGGTGCGAAACTGCGAGTACGATTACTTTGTTTGGATTGAGGGAATGGCCAGAGCTAGAGTACAGGAAATGAAGGGGAAAGATAATTTGGCTGAATGAAGGGGCCGGAAGCGAGGGGATAAAAGAGACAGCCTTGTCATTCATCGAATTACTTTATGGGTGGGTAGTTTATACTAGATTGCTGATAGTATTTCGTATGGAAAAAATGCTGACAACTTTGACTATGAAGGAGATATGAATGTCAATCAAACCCACAACACTGGTGATTGAATCATGTTCAATAGGTAAAATATACGTGAATCGTTTAGGATGATCAAAAACATTTATATGGTACAGGCATTTTCCTCCGTAAAACCAATACAAGCCCATCGTCATTGCCCCTCCATAAGTCCTTCTCGAAGCAACAGAAGCTTTCCATTACATGGCTAACCAGGATATGTTCACTTACTCGTGGCGCAGTCGCTGCCCCATATCAGCCAACCAAATCCTACACATCTTCCCCGCTGATCCGTCAGCTCTATGATTTAGGCTCTCAAGGCTGCAGATGATATGATTCACTGTGCCTCACAGGTATGGTATATCCGTGCTATGTATTCCGTGTTGTGTCATTATATAAGATCCTCTTACTCACCTTCAGGCTTCAGCTCTTTTCTCCTCTGCTTACATCTAACAACCACCACAACACATAGCGTTTAGTTCTACCATCAAAAGTATCGGAAACTTCATCAAACACATCAAACCTCACGATAATATCAGAGAAGCACACAAACAACCCGAAATGTCCAACCAAGACTTCTATGGTGGTGGGAACTCAAACCCATACCCATCCCAACAACCATATGGTGCCGCACCTCCTCAACCATACCCCCAACAACAATACAATCAAGACAACACTGCCTATCCTCCGGCACCAAATTACGGTCAAAACCCATACCCACCTCAAAACCTTCAACCACCCTACGGCGCACCCGGTCCTTCCCCCGCACACTCTCCATCCCCATACGGTGCTCCCCCACCCCAACAATCTCCCTACGGACAAAACCCCTACCCACCTCCAAATGATCCATACGGAAATCAACAAGTAAATGCCTACGCCGATAACCGGGGATACTCCCCAGCACCCGCACCCTACGGCGCACCCGCCCAATACGGCTCCCAAGCGCCAACCTACACCGAACCCGGCGCCAACCTCCCACCCCAACAACTAGACGCCAACGGCCAACCTGTCGAAGGCGACCGCGGACTCGTATCCATGGGCCTCGGAGCAGCCGGAGGCTGGGGCGTTGCCTCCCAAACGGGACGGGGAACCATGGGAAAACTCCTCTACGCAGCAGGCGGCATGATCGCGGGCCAATTCCTTGGAAACAAAGTGAAGAAATACAGGAAAGACCACAACAATCGCGATGTGGAATACTACGAGGATGCACAGACGGGACGCGAATGTTCTCCGCCGAGAGAAGGCGAGGGTTTGCATCCACAGCATGCGCAGCAGGGTGGGTACAGAGGAGATGAGAAGTATGGGGGTCATGGAGGCTATGAGGAGGATAGACACGGGAGACATCATCATGAGCATGGTCATCATCATGGACATGAGCATAGGAGTCATTCGCGACATTCTAGCCATTCGCATGGGAGACATCATCATGATGATGATCGGTATTAGGGGTTATTGAGTGGAGCGGAGCTGAATGCGTGGGCTACTGGATGAGTGTGCGCTGAACAAATGGTGTGGAGCACCAAGCGTTGACCCCGGGGGGATACCACAGGATACGAATTTCACATCTACAAGATATGGAATGGATATTCGAGATGAAAGGATGGATTGGATTTGGCGTTTGGATATGCTATGTAATGCGACGTAACGATATGAGATGACAGCCACTTTTCAACGAATCGACGATGGCATTAATACGTTGTCGTGGGTTGATGCACAAGAGGTTATGATGCGATTAGATATGATGGGGAGTGGGATGGTTGGGATAGGACGGCATAGGATAGGCTATTTTCAATTATTAAGTATCAATACCGAGCAGCAATTTATGAGTTTTTAGGATTCTTTCAATCCTCTATTTTCCACCATTGAGATATCAACCCATGATCTTGAATATATTCATGCCCATGTTATGACTTCCTCACTCCATTTTTTAAGTTCCCCATCATGCATCAACCCTTCCATTCCCAAGCCCAAGTATATAAGGTTATGGTAGATATAGATTCAAGTAACAAAAGGTAAGCTGGCCTTTAACACTCTCCAAGGAACACAATCTCGGATAGAAAAGAACGCCAGCAAGCAACAAACATAAATTTTAAAGCGGAAACTAACTCACCATCACGATTATAGATTTATTCCCTAGCACCTCATGTTCACAACTAACCTAATTCAACAAACGAGATAACCGAGAAAATAGTATCTATGCATTTATTCATCTATTCATCTATTCCAAAAAAAAACCTACAATAACCAAGTCCATACAAATGAAACCTCGCACACTTCCAAAAGGGGGGGAAAAAGGATTACGAGAATCCCATATCCAACCAATATCCAGTTCTAAATCTAAACCCGATCCCGCAAAAACTCATGCCACTGCCCGGCCTCTTCAAGCGTAATCATATTTTCCGGTCCAAAGATGCCGAGGTCGAGTTCTTCGGTATCAGGGTGGTAGCGAAATTCTATATCAATTGCGGGCTGTATTGAATGGAGACATATTAGTTGAAAATTCTCGGAGATGAGTTTTTGGTGTAGGGTGGAGAAAGGGGGGTGGCAGAGAAATTGAGAGAGGGGAGTTAAAAAAGGTATATCGAGAGAAAGAAACGACAATCAAACTTACCAGGTATGCTCCACAATCCTTCACAGCCTCCATATTCTCATTCCTTGTCGGCTTCACCGATCTCGCATAACCTTCCCGATCGACTATCGGTAGAAGAAGATCATCATCATTGTCGTCTACCTTTCGAACATCATGTTCTTGACAGGAAGTACCGAAGGAATTCTCATTCTCCCCGAAATTGTCTGTTTTGCTATTCTCCGCATTCTGATCCAGTTGTTCAACCATCTCCCAATCGTCGCCATCCGCGACTCTGTTCCCATTATTGACCTTCTCGTCCCCATCTACCACCTTAACAATGTTGATCCACCCATGCACTCTCACTCCCGTCCACTCATAGATCTCATCCAATCCCACATTAGCCATACCTCCCTTGCCAATTTGTCTCAAAGCTCTCTGTACAACCATTCGCCGACACCTCATCTGCTGAATCAATGTCGACGATGATTGGCAGTAAATTGAGCGTGGGGGCTAACATCGTAGACAGATCTTGGGAAAACGGAAAGCGATTCGCGAGATACAAACCTACAACTAAATTCTTCTCAGATAGGTACGGGTTTGCGATGTCGGAATTATTGCTTGATTGTTTCCTTCCCAAGAGCTTGGATGCCATGACGATCAATATGTGATCAATCGATACACCTCGGAGCCGCGCAAGCAACTTGAGGCGTTTTGCTTTTATACCCGGTATAAAGAATTCAGTTCTCATGGTCTTTTCAGTTTCCGGATAGACTATTAAAGGAGAGGCGATATGTTTATTTTCGTCGGCAGAGCCAAGATACTTCACCCATTGACTTTTCACGGTCTTTTCATTCGTCTCCTTGATAGTTGTCGCTACAAATGTCTCCCACTTTGCTTGGGGAACGGACAGCGTATCTAAAGACTTAGAGTCTTCATACCAGGCTTTTAAATGTTCAATCAACAAGGAGATGCTTATGCCATCGTAAAGAGCGTGGTGAATGTGTAGGCGCAACTCAAAGTCTTCATTCGGAATACCTGATTCAGAAACGTTTCGAATGACAAAAAGACGCATTGGCGGTTCTTCGAGGTGTTTGATACAACAGTATTTAGTCCATTCTTCCGGGGTGAGTGGCTTCGTTGTATAAAACTATCTTATTTGATGGTTTCTTGTAAATGATCTGGGCAATCTTGGACTCTGGGCCCGCCACATGGAAACCAGTGCGCAGGATATCGTGCTGGCATTGCAGTTTGAACCAGGCAAAATCAAGGCGGTGTCGGTCAAATCCATTATACAACTTGAATTTGAAAGTTGGGCAGAAGAGATATCCTTGCGAGCCTTGCCAATGTTTAACCATATATCTTTGCCCTGCTGTTGCTGGCATGATATAATCTATAGGGCCCCAAGAAGCTTGCAAACGATCGAAATCGGAATGTGTAAACCATGGCGTAGAATCTACGAGAAATTGCGTCAACATCGATCGTGGTGTCTTGCTGAGTTTTTTTGTTCTTCAGAAAGGTGCTTGGAAATGTCACGAATTGTGAGATATTTCATTATTTTCGAGGCAGTCAGTTCGATTTTGTGTTTCTTGAGAAGTGCTGGAAGTTTGAGTATTGTGATTGAATCCAAGCCCAATTGGAAGATCGTCGAGTCTCTATGAATCTCCTCTTCAGGCAGACCTGAAACGATAGAGATTGACTCTCGGAGTTTCAATTCAGTTTCTGACCAATTTTCAGAGATAGTGTCTCTTGATGGGAGTTTCTGAGGGCGGTTAGTAACTAGAGGCTGAAATGTTCGGAATCCACAAATGGAAATCCCATCAGGGCGGCTCATAATAGCCTGTTCTTGTTTATTCTTCATTATTCTTCCAAGAATCATGTCTAAATTAGCGATTATCTCTTTGGTCTGCTCGAAGTTTCTAGCCTCAGATTTACAAGCCGCCGTCCAATAAAGACTATCAGATTTATCCTCAATTTCCATTTCAACACAGATTGCAAACTCAACATCTGAAGATCCATCAATCGATGAATATAATGGATCGATTTCCTCGCTAGGCCTAGCACCTTGATACGTAAATAGTGTATCAAAAAGAGTAGTATCTTTCGTAGAAGCATCTCGACCTCCAAGTGCATATGCTTGAGTCATACGAAGAGGGAAATGTTGAAATTGACGGGTTGCAATGCTCCTATCTTGCATTTCTCGAAGCATCTGATCCAAGGTCCCACAAATCACCGATCGAACTGCGACAGTATTGAACAATGGAAAGTTCACCTGGCCGGCTTCGGTTGTATCACGACAAGCAAGTACAGAACCGAATAAAACATCGAGCTGACCCATAAGTTCTGCAAGAACGAGAGCCCAGCATGTTTGTCCTAGTGTTTGCAACGTAATATTGGAAGAGTTACAGAAGCTTTTGACTTCCTGTAATGAGAATACGGATGAGCTTTCATATCTGTGAGTGATACTCTCATGAGTTTGTGATGGTTCCTGCTTTGGGAATGTTGAAGGTGGTGAATTCCAAAGTGTCGCCTTCCAGAATTCTTTGGCTTCATTGTTAATAGAATGGAAAGCCTCTGCGATATAACAGGAATAATCAGGCCGCTTAGTAATTTCGTTGCCATAATAAACCTTCCTAATATCATCATGTATCATCGGCAAGGATCCTCCGTCGTAAATGGCATGCGATATTGCCATCATAATGAACCTTTTTTCTCCAAAATGAATGGGAAACATTCCAAACATATGTTTTTCTATCGATGCCCAACCATCTCTCAGTTTCTCTTCTGCTCCTTTTAAAAGTTGCCCAAGACTCCATGATTCATTTCCTACTAACACCTTTGTCTTTGTTGCCTTCTCCCAGTCTGGCCTGACAATTTGTGCATAATTCACGGAGGACTGCGGGTCATGAACTTCAAGAAAGCTAGTTCTCAAAATTGGCGAGTTTTTAATAACATAATCCACAGCGCGCATCAGCTTTTCCTCTTGAGTCGATGTATTTAGTTGAAAGAGATGGACGTTAAAGTATCTCCTGAAATTTGACTGGATCATTTCTTTCAGGATGCTCTCTTGCAAAGGTGTAGCTGGAAAGACTCGTTCATAATTCAAAGGAAGGCTAGGCTTCAAATGAGTTTCAAGTCCTTTACTGATCTTCATCAGTTCTTCCATAGATGGAGAGTTGTCTTGTTTAGACTCTGAAACTTTCGCTTTTTCCAGAATTTTGCAGATAGTTTGACACTTGATAATTTCGCTGACAGATAATTCAATCTCATTCTTCCGCAGTCGTGAGGAGAGCTTGATCACATCAATGCTATCAAGTCCAAGTTCGAAAATAGATCTAGGTTCATCGATGTGTATATTATCAAGCTTCGCCAGGATTGCAACCTCGCTACAAACAACCTCTTTGTTGCTGTTTTGTTAGGGCTGAAATCAACATCTTGATCCGGTGAGCTAAAAATTGGTGGTTTCGAATTTGAGCTAGGGACAAACTTCGACTGGTTATCTGGTTTGTTGCTACCAACTTCGGTTCCTCTTTTCTCGTCGCTAAGAATATCTTGAATAGTTTTTAGCTAACTCGTCGGCCAGAACGCTCAACATGGACTCTTTCGCAACCGAACTCTTCCCAACAATTTTTAATGAAAGCAGAGTATTGCTGTGGCTTAAGGTGGCTTCGAGCGCCAATGGATACTATATGATAGTTAGCTTGAACTGCTGTTTGAGAATGCGTATTTTTACTTACATCTGCAACAACATCATCATCACTAACAACAGTTTCTCTCCCCAAGCGATTCAAAAATCGTTCCTCATTAACATCCGGACGTTGAAACACAAATAGGACATCGAAAAGCGGCCCGCTTGTTCCAGCAGAGATCCATTTCCTGATATGTGTTAAAGGTGTGTGCTGAAATCCTTGCATCTTCATGTTTATAGAGTGACACTGCTCTACCAAAGATGATACCTGAGTTCCAGTTTTAATGGGAAGATGGAAAGGCACAGTGTTGAAAAGAGGACCGGCAACTTTCTCAACTTCTTCAAAATCCATTGTTCTTCCAGACGTCACGATGCCAATCGTTGTTATACTTGGAGAAATGACTTTCTGGATGGCTGCCATCCATGCTGCTTGGATGATGGCTTGTGGTGCAACAGATAGTGCCTTCCGTGTTTTCTCAAAGTTTTGTAGGTTCAAAGAAACGATTGTACACAAAATCTCTTCGATTATCGAATTGTCGAGGCAACAAACAAGGAGACCACGTGCTCAAATGAGATTTCCAGAAGGCTTCTGCTTCGGGGACTATTGCCAATGGTCCATACGCCAACGACGAATGGAAGTCTGGCCCATATTGAATGTTAAGTTCATTATGGAATTCGTCAGAAAGATGATTCAGTATCATGCCAAGACTATTCCCGTCATAAAGTCCATGGAAAATATTCAAGATCAACTTATCTTGAGTTTCTAGACCGGTTTTCTCCAAATACCACGGACTCTTGAGCATGTCAGTCTTATTCAAAGATCCTGGTGTCCTTATGTATGCCGACTCCACAGATTTGAGAACCACTTGAGCAAACCCATCATTTGTGAGAACAAATTTTGTCCGCAGTATCTGAATATTTGAAACGACACGATCCCATGCAGTAGCAAGTTTCTTCGAAATAAACTCCCATTTTTAACCCGTACTGGAGTCTATTGAAGTATAGTGGTTCATCGCTCTCAAGGAATTTGTAGATCATTCCTTCCTGGACAGGGGTACATGGTGCAATACACTCGATTTTATCGATTGAAACCCGAGCTCCTTGGAAATGGCCATAATATGCTGTTGAGAGAACCCTGCGATATTTTGCTTGGCGACAGTTAGGTATAGATTTTCCTTGCTCTCATCTGGTTTTGTAACAAGGAGTGCTTTGACCAAGCTACCTATGGTAGGATTGCTTCTGACGGTAGCATTGGTCGCATTATTGTATCCGCAGTTTCGCAAGGAGTGAGAAAAGGTGACCATAGTAATAGAGTCGATACCGAGTTGGAATATATTTGAGCTTCGTGTTAACTCAGGGACTTCCACAGGAAACAACCCGACAATATCTTTCACGACATTCTTCTCTTCTCCCGTCCAATCCGCATGAATTTGTTCCGAGAGGCTCAGATTTTGAAGGGTTTCCAAACTCAGGTCGTTGAATATTGCTGCGAGTTGTTTTGAGTCTGCTTTATTGTTTGCGTTAAGTGGAAGTGCTTTGATAGGAACGAAATGTGTAGGAACCATAATATCCAGGGAGTCGCGATTTACAAGCATTTCTAATGAAGGGAACCACTCCACTAACATCAGATCCGGTTTTCACGGAAGTAACAAAAAAAGTGACCAGCTGTTCTTTGGCTTGAGCTTTATGTTTTAAGACCAACGTAACGACCTCTTCGAGATCATTTCTGCTTTTCTTAATTACCTCATTGATTTCACTCAGCTCCAGACGCTGTCCACGAAGTTTGACTTGATCATCAGCACGACCTAGAAAGAGGAATGTACCATCGTGTAAGATGCGAACGAGATCTCCAGTACGATATACCCGTTCGTTAAACTTGGTAAGGGTGGGAAATCTTTCCGTAGTAAGTTCAGGGCGGTTGAGGTAGCCTTTTCCGACCAGTTTTCCGGAGACACAAAGTTCACCAATGCCACCTCTTAACACAGGCAACTCTGTACCTGGCTTCAAAACGAATGATCCTACGTTATCGAATTGAGGACCAATGTTGGAAGGCTTACCATTTTTTGGCACTCGAGGATACATAGTGACACCAATGGTAGCTTCGGTTGGGCCATATCCATTGTAAATGCAAGCATGCTCACCCCACAAATCAAGAATTTCTTGCTTAAGTTGTTCACCACCCGTGATAAAAACTCCTTTGCATAATGACGGGACATCATCAGGGTGCAGTAGGCGTGCAAGACTTGGTGTTAAATCGATATGAGTGATCCCTAGTTGTTGTATTGCACCAGGTATGTCTTCGAATATCAGGTCTCTAGGGGCGGAAGCCACGCAAATTCCCACGCTCCAGCTCCAGAATTGTTCTAAAACACTAACATCAAAATGGAAAGACGCAAATTGTAGCCACTTTGAATCGGTAGTCCAATGACCGGCAAACAATCTTTGAAATGCGAGCATTGCTTGAATAGCATTTTCGTGAGTTAGCAGACACCCCTTTGGCGTCCCGGTGGTTCCAGATGTGTAAAGACAGTAAGAGATATCCTGGGGAGAAATTTCTCTCGAAAGTTGTGGCATCTCAGATGAGAATTCACAAAGTACAGCTGGATCAGTGAGATCAATCATTTCACCATCTACAAAAGTTCTCAGAGCTTGAGCCGGATTACCAGCCGAAATGATCAACTTCGCGGCAGAATCCTCAACGATGAATTTCAAACGATCAGCGGGAGCATTAGGATCCAATGCAACATAGCCACAGCCAGCCTTCATGATGCCAATAATTGCAAACGAAGCTTCAGCACACTTGTCAAAACAAATAGCAATTATCTCACCAGGGGCAGTCCCACGTGTATGAAGCATCTGAGCGACCTTATTAGCTTCGTCTTCCAGCTGCTGATATGTCCATTTCCGGCTCCGATAATTGCCTGGCTCCAGACACGTTGCGAACTCCAAAGCGACCTTGTCTGGCCATGTCTTAGCACCTCTTTCAATATACTGATGTAAAAGAGTTACGGAGTCTGGAAGGACTGGATCTTGAGCTGGTGTAATAGAAAGTAGGTCTATTCCAACTTCAGGCGCTACACTGCATGGATGATCTGGATTTCTAAGCGTATCTAGGAGTAATGCATCGAATTGCTTCACAATTATCTCGGCATGTACCGCGGGTATTATGTCTTCCCTGAAAGATAGTCGAATTATGATTTCACCTAATCGTGTAGGTTGCACCTCCAGAGAAACGACATAATCAACAGTAGCTTCCTCATCGACAACTTTCCACGGCGGATTCATCACATCCTCATCATCAGGTAATTTCTGGTATGCGAAAAGAGTATCGAATATTCTTCCCTCGGGATATCCTCCCCACTTTTGAATTGATGTCAATGGTGTAAATTGATGCCTGTGAAGTTGAGCATTAGATAGCACGGTTCTAGATAACAATTGGCTATTACTGCCCGTCACATTGCAATTGACTGGAAGAGTGACAATGGTCGGAAAGGCGATCAGATTAGCATCATCACACACAGATCTACCAGAGAGGGTCATGCCGAAAGTGGTAACATTCTCTCCAGTGTACGCCATTAACAGCCTTGCCCAAGTTGCCTGTCCAGCTGCTTGCATGGTAACCCCAAGGTTTCGACACCTATCCTCGAGCTCTTTCAACGACGCCTGGGATTTGGCTTCGCGAACCACATTACTGAATGCTGTGATACGCAGCGGGGTCAAATCAGGAAATTTGTTGACAACAATGCGGTTCTCCGGATGTTCCCAAAATGCCCTCTTTTCGTCCAAAGCCCCTGAAGATTCCTTTAAGATTGAGCTTAGGAGTGTGCTGATACTAGGGCGGCTGGCTACTTCTCTAGAATGGTATAACTTCGTAAAGTCTGAGAAAATCATCTGCATAGATTGAGCATCGTATAAAGCATGATGTGCTGTGAATATGAGCAGATTCCTATTGTCTTTTTGATCCACGGTCATGTCCCATGGATTTTGAAGGCGATCTATGCCCCTCGAGGGTGCCTGTTCCCGATTTTCAAACCATGGGGTCACAAATGAATCTTTTGTAAATGTGACCATTACGAACGGATACTCTGGATCTCCAGTCTGAGCAAAGATGGTCCGAAGCATCTCATGAGATATACAAAGTTTAGTCCATGTATCCCGAACTTCTTTTATCGAATGGCCTTGCAGAAGCTCTAGAGACATACTATTAATATATTCCTGTCCATCAGAATGCAAACTTTGAGCAAGCATGCCTTGTTGAACGGCGGTACAAGGTCTAATTGCTTCTATGTTTTCATCTGGAAGTGCAGTTCTCGCACAAATCATGTCTCGATATCTTTGGTAGAAAGCGGAAAAATTAAATTGAACGTTCTCCTCACTCTTACGATTTACGTTTTGTTCAAGGTAAGAAGCAACTTTAGCAATAGTAGGATTTTGAAGAACATCCCTAGCAAGTAAATTGTGTCCTCGCGCTCTTAGGAGAGAGGCAACTTGAACAGTACTGATGCTGTCAAGGCCCAGTCTAAATATGCTTGTATCTCGACCAATCTTTTGTAGAGGAACATCTGTGAATTCTGCAATAACATCTCGAATCTCTGATTCTAGTCGATTCATCACTTTATTCCGACCTTCGTCCTTCCTGGACTCTAATCTTTTCTTTTCTCTCGCCTCTCTTGTAGTGATGATTTGCGCTCTTAGGGATGATGAGATTATTTGACGCCTTGGGTTTTCCAAGGCAGCTTCAAGTGTGTTCTCGAATTTTTGAATTAGATTATAGGCATCTTTCTCAGATAATATTGAGGTAGATGAATGAAAGACAATTTCAAGGGCATCATTTCCGGGCTTGGGTATAATTTCACAAACAAGCGGAAAATCCATGGCACCATTGTCTTCCACAATGGACCATATAGAAGAATCTAGGTCTTTTGATGGCTGTTGCAAAATAAACAGGGTATCAAATAAACGGCTGCCATTGGAACTGAATTTAGATTGAAGTCGTCGTAAAGGAGTGAATTGAAATGGTAAAGAGTCGGCATTCGCATTTTGTAACTTTCTGAAGGCCTCTAGATAGGTAGACTTGTGAATGTCTACCAACCGAGTTGGAATAGTATTGAAACAAGGAGCGACCAATCTTTCTATGCTATCAACTGGGGCTGTACGACCACTGACAACATTTCCAAAGCAAATATCAGTGGTTTTGAATAGTTCTGACATAGTAGCAGCCCAAACTGAATGAAATACTGCCAGAGATGTTGTGCTATATTTCTTGGTATTCTTCTCAATTTCGCTGAGCGGAATCTTTGTTACTAGTTGTTGAACGCGAGTCCCGGCTTTTTGGACTTGATTGGGCCTATCTGAAACATCTTCGAGGTAAAGTTGCTGGTACCCGTGTAAAGTAGACTCCCAAAATTTATCAGAAGATTGGGTATCCATCGACTTCACATGCTGTAAGAACGGAGTAAACGACACCATAGTCGGCAACGATAGTCCATGATATAGTTTCTCAACTTCATCATAAAGTACTGACAGCGCTACGCCGTCGTAAAGTGCATGGTGCATCGAGACTAATAGACGCTGCTCGCACTCTGAGCGAAGAATATTGAGGCTGTAGGGTGGAGTATTCTTGTTGTTCGTTGAGCTCTCCAATTCAATGACAGCATCTTTCAAAGTACTGGAATTGAGATGGCCAAATTCAATTTCGAAATTATTCAACACGACTTGAACGTAAGGATGCGTTTGCATGTCTGTACTAACAAAACAGGTTCGCAGGATTTCGTGTCTTTGAACCATTTCTTGCCAACAACCACGAAGCCTTTCGAGATCACCAGAAACATTGAACATTGTATTATTGCTATATGCACCACCTGATGAAGTATCGGCTGCGGAAAGCATGGCTTCTTGTAAAGGCGTACAAGGTGTAACCTTCATAACGGTTTTACCCATTTTTGTAAATTGAGAAATAGTCAATCCCATAAACTCTTCTGGGATATCGAATTCTGTGTCAAACAACGATTTTTTTGCCTTTGTCAATTTTCTGACAATTTGATAAATGCTCTGCAAGCCTAACTACAGTCGCGTACTTCAAGATATCGGAGATGTTAATTTGCTTGGTCATTACTTGGCGTAGCTCTCTAGAGAATGCGATAGCCGAAATCGAGTCAATCCCAAAGCTGAAAAAGGATGTGTTTGGCCCAATATCATCGATTGAAGTTTGAGAAATGTCAGCCAATATAGAGCGTATATTAAGCTCTAGTTCTGTCCATTGATGATCTATCGAAGATTTGGATGCTCTAGTAGTAGAATCAAGATACTGGATATCGAATCTTTCATACAAGCCAACTAGAGAGCGCTTGTCAATTTTGCCTTGCGATGTCGAGGGGAGATTAGAAACGGGGATTAGGTTTGAAGGCACCATATAGCTGGGAAGTTTCGACTCAAGTGATTGGTAAAGATTGCTAATCATGATTGGATCAACGGAAAGAGGAAGCAAATTCTCGGAGACATTGAGCCTGGAAGTAAAAAAGCAAACCAAGTGTTGCAAGTTACCCTTCCCATTAATGACCATCGTCACACAGTCCTCAACACCTGGTAGTGAGATTAAAACATTATTAATCTCTCCCAGTTCAACTCGCTGACCCCTAATCTTGACTTGTTCATCTTTTCGACACGTAAAGACGAGAGATCCGTCAGCCAGCAGACGTCCAAAGTCGCCACTTTTTGTATAAGCGCCCATATTTAGGATGATCAATAATCTTTCCCTCTTGCTGGGATCGATTCATATATCCTCTGAATACCTGAGAACCACCAAAGCAAAATTCACCCTCGCCACCTCTCGGGACCAAGGAGAATTCTTTGTCGTGGGCAAGTACAAAGGCTGAAGTATTTCTGAAAGGTGGGCCAATATTATCAATGCGATCGTCTAAGGTAACTCGTGGTTTGACAGTACAGATATTAGTTGTTTCGCTGGGCCCGTATCCTTGATAAAGCCCACGGCTAGCCCATGTGTTGAAAACCTTTTGTGTCACAGCCTCTCCAGCAGTGACCAAGAATTTGACCTTGGGGACTTTCTGGGGGTCAATGAGAGCAGCAACAGTAGGTGTCAAACTGAGATGCGTTACATCCAGGACACGAATTGCGAGTTCTATATCTCGAAACAAAACATCTTTCACAGCAGAGCAGAGACATCCACCAATTCTCCATGTAAAGAAAATCTCAAAAACAGAAACATCAAATGCTTGGGAACAAGATTGAAGAAGCCTCGGATCACTGGTTTCCGGATAGATCTCTACTAAGACATCAAGATTGCTCAGAAGGTTGCCTTGAGTGACAAGTACTCCCTTTGGTGTCCCAGTACTGCCAGATGTAAAGACGCAGTAGGAAATATTTTCAGGCTTGAACACTGAAGTGAAATTGTCGGTAGAATGTTGAGATAGGTCAATCTCATCAATATAAATTATTTCTTGCTCAGCAAAATTTTCCAAAGCTGTCCGTAATACAGAGCTTCCAATCAGTATCTTAACTTTAGCTTCGTGTAAAATATGCTGTAGTCGGTCCGGAGGTGTATCTGGAGTTACCGGGAGATAACCCGCGCCAACTTTTGCAATCGCCAAAATAGAAGCATAAAAATCATGACTTTTTTCCAAGCATATACAGATCATATCATCTTGGAGAACACCATGATCAGAAAGATAGTGCCCTAACTGATTTGCGCGATTGTTTAGAGCACCATAACTCATGTACTGGATATCAGAATTGACGTCATCAATTTTTACTGGCAAATGCAATTGCTGAACGATCAGGATCCTCGTTTGCGATTCTTTCCACCGGGGATATCAATGTCTCGTGTCCAAATTCGAACCTAGGGGTAGGGTTTTCAATAGAGAGAATTTCAGTATTGTTTTCGTTGAAGACATTTTTAGGGGATGTTTCTGCATTTTTAATGATTGCTTTCGCTGCTTCCTCGAGTTGACGAAGAAGCATGGCTATCTGAGATTCTGGGAACATTGACTGTTGATAATTTGCCTTGAAATGGATGGTATTAGAAGTGGGAGTGAGCTCGAGAGTGAGATTGAACTCAAGTTGGTCAGCTTGATCAATAAGTAAGACATTCTTTCTGCTGTGATCATAACTATGAAGAGTTTGTTGCCATATGAGAAGTGTATCAAATAATTGCCGACGAGGCTCGAAGCCACTGAGTGATTTAATGTCGCAAAGTGGGAGGCTGCTATACTCGAGATGTTTCCTATTTATACTGTTTAATTCTTCTACCAGGTCTTGGAGAGTAGAAGCCGTTGAGGTATCTATCCGAACTGGCAAGGTTGCTAGACATGGCCCAATAATATCCTCTATTCGGGCAATAGGGAGGGTTCTGCCGGAAAAAAACGGTACCAAAAACAAACATCCGGCGATCCCAAGTAAGAAGCTAGAATAATAGCGTATGCAGCTTGTAATATAGCTTGTGGACTTGATCCCATTCGTTTTGCCGCCGATTCAATATCCGATGTTGAAATTTCAGTCAAATGATGCGCAACCGCTAATCGAGCCGAAGAAACCTTTTGTGAGTGGAAGTTTGGCATTTTCCTGAGTTCGAGGTCCGACATGTGGTCTTTCCAATAATCCTTGGAAAGCTGGGAGTTAGAAGAAAGCCTACCATCACCATAGCCGCTCACAACTTCTGCGAATGGCGGGCGTGAAATTGGTGTCTCATCTCGCAATAGACAATCAAGATCATCAAGAAGTAGATCCAAGGACCAAGCATCATAAAGAGCATGATGAATGTGAATCAACAATTTCAGGCAGGATTTACTTGAAAGAATCTTGAAGCATATGGGATGATGTAGTGACGCATTTTTGGAAATCTCAAAATCATAGGCAAACGTGTCCACGTTCTCGATATTTGAATCTGGTAGATTTTTCCAAACAAATTGCATATATCCACTACTATCAGAGGACTCTGCAAAACCAGTCCTTAAGATCGGATTATGATGGGCGAGATCATGTAGCTTTGTACGAAGGTAGTCAATATTGGTAATTCCAGGCAACTCCAATTCGACCCAGTTTCGGTACGCTCTCTGATCAAGGGAAGTTTCTGCAAGCATTGCATTTTGAAGCGGAGTACATGGATAAGAGATCTCGATGTTATCTGCATCACCATTTAGCACAGCATGCGGGTCCGAGTTGATGATAGACACCTTCATAGTGGCTGGATCTGAAGTTTCGGGACAAGTTTGGCAAAGTTTTACGAGGGAGCTTAACGTTTCTGCTTTTAACACTGCTAGAGTGGTAACATTGAACCCCCGTAATCGGAGTTCTCTAGATACTTTGATAGAAACGAGAGAGTCAAGGCCTGCTCCTGCTAACCGTATGTTTGAGGGAAATGGACCAAGTACGTCATGGAGCACCTCTCTCACAGTCGTTTCAGTTTGGGTGAGATTGGTGAGATCATCCTCTCCTTCACGTTGTTGCTGGTAATTCGCTTCCAACTTCCTCTTATCTACTTTTCCGGAAGGCAAGTAAGGAAACTCTCGGAGAAGAATAATCTCGCTCGGTACCATGAAGTTTGGTAGCCACTGTGAACAAGTTCTCAGTACCTGATCTGAATTGATTGCATCGTCATTGGTGAGAGCGAAAACAATCAGTACTCCGCTTAGCACAACTGCTATTACAGTCTTGATGCCCTGGTATTTGTAAACGGCATCTTCTACTTCCCCAAGTTCAACACGTTGGCCTCTGAGCTTAACTTGCCCACTACTCATACGTCCATGAATTTCTATGCTTCCATCTGCAAGGATTCGACCTTTATCGCCTGTTCTATAATAGCTCTTATTTCCCATGGTCACAAATGCAGCCTTGTTCTGCTCTTCTCTGTTGAGATAGCCATCCGCTAGTTGTGGACCACCTAATATGAGCTCTCCAAGCTCTCCTCGGGGAAGGAATCGGAGGTCCTGCTCCGTCCCAGAGCCAGACGCTTCTTTCGCTATGAACGCCGACACTGTCTCGAATGGCACTCCAATGTTTCCAGGTTTAGCATTCGCTTCCATTTTTGGGTGAATAGTGCAATGAATGGCTGCCTCGGTAGGTCCGTACATTCCGTACAGAAGGCTGTCTTTTGTATCAGACCCGCCAAATTCTTCAACGATTGGTCTTGTCAACATTTCTCCGATCGTCATCAGCAATTTTAGTTTAGGAACATAGGCTCTTTTTTGCAACAAAGCACCCACAACCGTTGGGGTGAGTTCAAACAGCATCTATCTCTAATTCATTAACCATGCCTGGTAGATCGTTAAGCAGTTGACTACGATTGCATCCAACCAACGTTTGACCTCTAGTCATAGGGAAGAAAATCTCAAACACAGAGACATCGAAAGATGGTGCTGCGAATTGGAGAAATCGTTCGAATTTGGGAATGAGTTTCTCGTGTGCCAAGAGAGATTGCGATGCAGCTAGATGGCTGACTGCAACTCCTTTTGGAGTTCCGCTTGAGCCGGAAGTGTACATGACATATGCAAGATCATTGCCGGTGGGCTCACGTGATTCACTGACATCTTCCAACTTTGTTGGAATCGCAGGAAACTCGTCAACGATAATGATTGTGGGGCCATTTTTCCCAGGAGACAGACTCTTGGAACTCTGGTGTCGTTATTATAATGCTCGCGGAAATGTCACCTACGACAAATTTTATTCTGTCTTTTGGTGCATCGAGGTTGAGGGGGCAAAAGGCCCCTCCAGACTGTAGAATAGCAAGTTGAGAGATATAAAGCCCAGGTGACTGGGGTAGCAATATGGGCACAATGTGCTGCTGTTGGGATATCTGATTGCTTCTGAGCGTTGATTTGATTTGTGTGACAAGAGATGCCACACACGTTTGGATATCTGTGTAGCGGTACTTTTCTCGCCTGTCGTGACTAGTGAAGTCAATCGCACAAGAATTTTCGTGTTCATCCCATCGGATCAAATCATGTAGAAGTTGTGGCCCGGACAAATGTCTTGGCGGGTCATTCAAACATGAAATCTTGGTATCCATAATGGATCATACAGGTCAATCCTCATAATCTGGCTTACGACAAGTGCATGTAGTCGTCTATATTTCCTGTCGTTGCAGGAGATTGCTTGAACTTCACTGCTGTGTATTTGTATTTTGGCATGCCCAACAATGATTATATCGTCGAGATATTAGTTATGACAAGTCCGGGGTTTATACACATGGACTGGCTGAACCTACTATAGAAGATGCAAAAGTGATTAGTGCTAATATTGAATTAGTCATGTAGCAAGAGATGTGAATGATGACCTTTAGAGAGAGCGGGATTGGTTGATTAATTCAACTGGTCGTCTTTTGTATTACCATCAGACCAAGGAAGATAAAGCTAAAAGTGGATGTATTTGTACCCCATTTGTAAACGTAGTGGTGCTAAGGAACGAATTGGACGGCATATGAAAATACCTAGCCAGGAAATGAGTAAGGCGACGCGAAAGATGCACCATCAATCGTGCATTTGTCTTATTAGGAATTGGGAAAAATTGATGGTGTCATTCATTCCATGAGACTGCTTGGCGGGGCTTATAAGATACGAAAGGTTGTTATTCGTGCCACAAGCGAAAGAGCCGTCTTTTTTTGTCTCTGCCGTGCTTCAATGTCACGTTACGAAACATCTCGCAATCAAATTTGATGGTCACAATATTGGTATACAGTAAAACTTGACGTATTTTTAAGAGGATGCTATGATGTTACTCCTGTCAGTGATGATTGCATTATACGTATGATACCGAAACATAGTCTGCCTTGTGAGATTCTCAATACAGTCACGTGATAATATCTTATTTGAGTTAGAATGCCCAGGCTGGCCCGTGATACAAATTATAAATCTCGAGCAACACATCCAAACAGACAACATGATTGTCGGGGGCAGGTTCCTCTGGTTATACGGTAATATCATCAGACGAACCACTTCCACAATGGATTCAGACCTCTTCAACTGATTCTACCCAACTCACCAACTCACTCATATTCCCGTTGAAATACCGGTCGCGTAGAAATGGAAGAGGAGCAAAATGGGCAGAGGGGTGAAAAGAACCTCAACAAGGGTCAGGGTAAGGTTAATGTTGTATTGGCTACTGCACTACCCACTTTACCAATGCAAGGTTTTCAATTTTTTTCTACTAATAAATCATGATGCAATACCCATGTCAGCGGCGGCCGGTCATAACTTTAAGCTGAAGAATGGAATGCAGACAAGGATGAGATAGGTGGGGTTTCTGACACCGCTAGACAATACTTTTGATCTTATCAGATGAAAAGTCATCTAATCTAATCCGCACATGCGGTCTTCGGAGTGAAACGGCGCAATATCACCAACTGTGGTTTTATGCACAGAGTATGGTCAAAGGAAGACATTAGCTGACAACATCACCATTGGTCAGTATCAGCTCGAATGCTCAAGCATTCAAGTTTCGTCTCTAATATTTGGAGGATAATGTCCACCGTGCATTTGCCATGGTTCGTCCCTTTGAATTTCATACACTGTTTAAGGATAAGGACGTCGCACCGTTGAGATCTTGGCCAAATTTGGCGGCCATTGATGAGGCTCCATTGAGAAGCAATTCAGGTTTTGATCCCAATATTCTTTCCGGAATTAATGGCATGTCACCGAATATATCAGATGAGTATCAGTCTTGGGGTCATCAATATTGATAGACACTGCGGCGGCACTGGAATTGAGCACCATTTCAATGTCACTCAAGGCACTCTCTATCCCCTGCCTAGCTAGGCAGCTATTACCACTTTCATTACTGCCCAGGTTTATCGAGAGCCTATTTAGTTTGTGGGCTCACAATTTCGGGGAAAATTGTTGCACACGTTGGTTTTACAACTTCTGGGCCATATTTAGAATTTCTTCCGAAACTCTGATCATGTGAGCCCAAGATCTAACCCTTTGAACTATATCAACACAAGGTATGAAATGGTCCCTGGACTTAGAATGACCTACCTCCCCCCTTATCTCTACCATGGATGTGGTCTGGTGGCCTGAGCGGACTTTTAAGGGCAACCGCTAGTACTCTGATGTCCAAAGTTATATCAATTCTTGGCGGTATATTTTTGTACATGCTGTGGCTTGAGACATTGCCCTGGCCATCTTTTGTACATCGCCAGCGACTATACTTTCAGGCTACTTCAGAATTGTGGGGTTATAAAATACCGAAGAAAAGAACCAAGCTGTCTACCTAGATACTTCCGCGTTTGCAACACAGGCTTGAGAGGTACTATAGCTGCGCTGGGTCTTGGATTCTGATCCTCACTGAATTTCGAAACCGCAGTTAACAAACTGCAAGCGCAGACTATTAGGGACACAGCCCATGGCAATTTAGCTCTTGCTCTTGCACTCTTATCATTCTCGTCTCATGGCTAAGAACATGATTAACTAGCTTTCAAGTAGTTTAAATATGCCCTCGTCTAGTGGGATACATGATGGTTATCAGACGTATGCATGATCTTCTTCTGGCTAATTGCCTCTGGAAAATTTGGTGTAAATACTTACAAGCTTTCAGGGAGGAGAGGGAAAAACAGCGAGTTGCAATAGCTCGAGCATATATTCCAGAGGTCTTACTAATCGATGAAGCAACCCCAACTCTTGACTCTTCTTTGCGAGGAAACAAAAACTGGGTTGAACCATCGATTCATGTTAAGGGGCTCAAATTCAAGAAGCAATCGCAGTTATCTCTCGTAATCAAGCCATAATCATGGCTGCGGATCGTCTTATCAGTCTAAAATTTAAATCGAATCTTAGTGTTCGACAACGGAAAAACAGTGATTATGCGAAGACGGCTTGAGTGTAGTATATGGGCTCAATGTGAGTTCATTCTTCCGTTATTATGTTGAGACATAGTATGCGCTCAGATTTTTGATATCAATTTTACCATGAACCTGTCTCAATACCGAGGATGAGATAGGTGGAAGACTACGAAGTATTACGAAGTACTGCATGAGCGAAGGAGCAGTTAGCTGGGTAATGACTTTTTGTGCAATTTCCAACGACTCGAAGACAAACAAAATATCGTCTAAAACGCCAAAATGCACCAATATATCTCAGCATAGGTGTAGCTATCTATATATACATATAATCACGAACGAGGGCCCAAGTCTGCCTTCCTCCATTATGGGCAACATTTCACCATGTTATATCAAACTTCTCAACATCACGGCTAGCTAAATTGAGCTTCAACCATAAGGTCACACCTAGAAACGCAAAACTCTGTGATATGATACGATGTGTAACGTCTCAAGATGGTCCCGAGGAAACAATTACACCGCTGTTGACATGTCCCCGGATCGGTGCTTTGGCGCAAAGGTTAGTAACATAATGCAGCCTCATGCAGGGCTCATATCCACTTCTCCGATTGCTCTTTTCCGTTTGCCATCTGGCTCTATGCATATGGTACTGAGCAGACAGTTTCCTTTACGTGGTGAACCCCACAACATCATACCACCCATTGAGGTTACGAATCCTATGTCAAGCCAAACTTGCATCACCCTACACCACCAAATCTAGCACGCCAAAAGTCTTTCCACTTTCATCCATATCCAGTCAATACACGGGAAGATCTTGGTTCCAAGGTCATTCCAAATGGCCCTCGTTTCGGACATGCCTATTCGAACTTAGGAGATCTGCACTGTGATTATACTGTACTTAGAAATTGCTTCGAATGCAATTAATTAGTGGCAGGGAAAACGAAAGGTATGAACAAGGATTATGATTATCTTTTTCATCTGATAAAAAATTTTCATCACTAGTCGTCAAGATCAACCAGTTATATTGATAGACGTGGAGAATCTTACCAGATGAAAAGATCTGATAACGAGTACGAAACGAGGTGGGCCGATGTCGGGGAGTGGAGATGAATCGACTTTTGGAAAGTTTGACTTTTTCAACCTCCCTGCTCCGCAATTATCCATTATCCATTATCGATTATCCTTTTTCCATCATTCATTATCCCGTACAAATTTCGGGACGGATCTGATAAATCCTCTTGGCAAAATGAGTGGATGATTGGGAAAGAAGCAGTGCTCTTGAGGTCAATCGTTCATTGGTTCTGCTGTTTACCGGAAGCTCATGTCACTCCATCTTCTACTGTATGCGCACCCCGCAGACACATTCACATGGTGATATGACCTTTTTAGAAGACGGAGAAACGTCGGGTAAGTGTGATTGATGACAGAAGGGGGTAGAATGGATATATTTACCGGTCTATTTGATTGACGGTAGAGGTAGGTACGTGAAGATTGATTCTTGAGAGATGATGATGAGATTCAAACACACACTTACTAAGCAGCGGCTAGGCTAGTCTTCCATCAACTTACCTAGCTACCTGTATAGTACAGTACACATATCACTCACTCATCTCACAATACCAAAGAATGAGACTGGCATTCTATTCTACACAACGCAATCTTGGAAAGAAGAAAACATGCATCCCCGGAGCAATATTCTATTCAGGATATCAGACGATAGATCATCTCATACTCATCAGTTCATTCCTCCTCATCCTCCGTACATACATACTCAAACTACCTTCCATATCCTCACTGGCAACAACATCATCCACTCATTATCCCTACAATAACATCCATCTTCATCAGCCATGATTTTGTCTTTTGCCGACCCATAAAAAGTCCATGTCTGGATTCATGAACCGACCTAGGTACATATACTCAACCACTCATCGTACCGTACCAAGCAATGGTATATGAAGTCTTGGCACATATGTTCTAGGATATCATAGTGGATGTCCCCCATGTTCATGCTAAGGTAACTAACTGAATTTCTGATTCAAGATTCTATTACACAACATTTCAGAAACTAAATTCACAATTTCCTGTGGATTGAACATCATACATATATAACATATATACATATACCCTTTATAGCATCTGGAAGTTCTTCATTTGTGTCACCTACCCTACCCTACCTTTATCCATCAGCCTTTATTCACACTTTCCTCTGCATACATTATCTAGATCATTGACCGACGGCATCACTTGTCAATTGATCATCTCATATCTATCCGGAAAACATTCAACAACCCCATCATCTATTTTTTCACATCTATCCATCTAGATTTACCAAAGACCCCTCTTCACTGAGATATACATCTAATCCAAGTCATTTCGTCATCTAATCATTTCTTCGTTTATCTCGAGCTTCTGTACATTCTTCCCAATTTAGCTTAATTCGTCAACCAACCGACCAATTGAAGAGCGCAAACAAAACATTTCTTACCAAACCACATAACGTTATCACCAAAGTCATTGGTACCCATTAATACTTGCTTTTTTGTACCAAGATACATACATACGCAAACTCCCTTGGATGCACTACAAGCATACTTTTGTGTACAGATCAAGTCACACATAATCCTCCCACGGTATTTCAATTTCCAATCAAATTCTTCGGATTGCAAAGCAGATTTTTGGTGAGAGAGGTATCCTTGTATCATTTGGAAGGCACGATATTCGGAATTCAAAATTGAAGAAATTATTTAAGAGAATTATTCTTCAAGTGTTGGGTTTTTGTCGATACAAATCACCGAGGTATTTCTGGACGAAAGCAGATTCATAGCAGTCTACTAATTTTTGGACAAAACAATAGGATCACTTGATCAGTAGTTTTGATCACGTTGCTTCTATATCAAATCAAAACCTCATTTCCAAAATCAAAGAAGAAAAATGGCACCTTCAGCAATTAGCACGGGGAACTCTCCCGAAGGACTCAGACCTGTTGCCGTCCATGGCGAAAAAATCATGTCTTCCTTGAAGATTGATAATCTATCCCTCTCCTCCAATAAAACCTACACCAATCCTTCATCCCCTCCTCCGACGCCCTCGACTTGGTCTGCATCGGATTTGGCCCCGCCTCCCTAGCCATCGCCATCGCTCTTCATGATGCCTACTCGAAATCCTCTCTTCCCCCACCCAAAGTCCTCTTCCTTGAGAAACAATCTGAGTTTGCTTGGCACGCCGGTATGCAACTCCCTGGTGCTAGAATGCAAATATCATTTCTGAAAGATTTGGCTACACCTCGAGACCCTAGATCTAAATTTACTTTCATCAACTATTTGCATTCTAAAGGAAGATTGAACACGTTCATTAATTTGAGCACTTTCTTGCCCAGTCGCATGGAATATGAGGATTATTTAAGATGGTGCGCTAGTCACTTTGAAAAGGAGGGATGTGTGAAATATGGTGCGAATGTAGAATCTGTAATTCCTTCATCGCCTTCTGCTGAAGATGGAAAGATTCCTTCGTTTACTGTTTCTTCTTCCTCTCCTTCTGGAGAAACAATCACTCATGTTGCTCGTCATGTCGTTGTAGCTGTTGGTGGAAAACCTGTCATTCCACCGGTGCTCCAAAACAAGCCTTGCGTATTGCATTCTTCACAATTCGCCACCAACATTGGAAAGATTGAAAAGTTGCAAAAGGAGACGAGAAAACCACTTAGGTTTGCCGTCATTGGTAGTGGACAAAGTGCTGCTGAGATCTATAATGATTTATGGGAACGATTTGGTGAGGAGACGGGTGTTACTGTTAAGTTGATTGTTAAGGGACAGAGTTTAAGACCAAGTGATGATAGTCCTTTGTAAGTTTTTTCCTTTCCTCGCCATCAAAATTTCTATTCTATAATCCTATTCTCATCCTGTTAAAAATCACCAAACTAACCTCCCCAGCGTAAACGAGATCTTCGACCCTGATCGCGTAACCCCCCATTACAACCGACCAGCCCATCTCCGCGCCGCTGGTATCGTCCTAGACCGTGCCACAAACTACGGCGTCGTTCGTCTCGAACTCCTCGAGCACCTTTATGAAAAACTCTATCTTCAACGCATCAAATGCGAACGCAGCGGCTCTTCTCCCCGCGCAGCCATCATCGTAAACCGACGCGTTATTTCCGCCACCCCCTCCCCGTCAAACGATAGTCTAAGGTTGAAAATCATCACCGAGGAAGGTAGTGAGAAGGAACAGGAGGAATTGGACGTCGATTATATCTTCACGGCTACGGGGTACAGAAGAGATGCCCACGTGAATATTCTCTCCGGATGCGAGGAACTTGCTACTGGCGAAGGCTCAGATATCAAGGGTGAGAATGGCTTGGTGAAGGGGAAGTGGGGTGTTGGGAGAGATTATAAGGTTAAGATGGTGGAGGGACGTGTGCAGGCTAGTGCAGGTATTTGGCTACAGGGTTGTAATGAGTCGACGCACGGAGTGAGTTTTTTTTTTTCTCCATATCTTTTTCTCCTCTCTTCTCATTTTCATACATACAAACATGTATACCCCTCCTCAAACAAACAAATAGCCCAAAACTAACCCACCACCCCAGCTCTCCGATTCCCTCCTCTCGATCCTCGCCATCCGTGGCGGAGAACTCGTCGAAAGTATGTTCGGGGAACAACTTGCGCAAGCTAGAAAGAACTAATTTCTCTTGCGTATATTCTGCATCCATCTATCTATCCATCCAACACACTGGACCTATTCTTTCTTTCCTTCGTCTTCATCTCCATCTTCGTCTTCTTTTCTAAAGGAATAGACATCTCAACTGGTAAATGCATATCAGTCTGCAGCCTCAAATCTGCAGTCTCGTCCCATAAGTTGCAAGCGGTCACTTGAGGTCACTTGTGGACGGACAGTGGTTAGTTAGATGGACAGTGCGCCAATTCGCAACAAAAACAAAGACAAAAGTAGATATTACAATTGTATATAGGGTCATGGAGTTGGAGGGGATTATATATCTGTTAATGGAAATGGAAATTTTGGTTATCTTTCTTATGATTGATTATAGTTTCTATGATGTTGATATTAATATATAATTGAACAAACAGTAACCCTGCCACCCTCCCTCACACTCCATACCACCAAAAAAAAATGAAAAAACAAACTCATTCCCACCATTTCACCTTCGTCCATCCCCCCCCTTCCCACACCCCTTTCTACCACAGATTCCACAACTGAACTCTCCATCCATCCCCTTCTTTCCACCCAACAAAATCTCCCCCCTTATCCACGGGTGATGATGGGGGGGGTGATCCTGCGCACCAGGGGGTGTGCTTCATCTACCGTTTGAATGCGGAGTGCGAAGCGCGTAGCTTGGCCTCCTCCAGCATAGCCTCCGCCGACGGAATGCCGGCGTCCCTGTAGAGTGTGACCGTAGGGGTGGTCCTCCAGACCGGAAGGACGCCTCGGACGGCCAGGGAGAGAGTTTTGTCTAGTGTGTCGATGTGCCATCCCACCCTGGCGCTGACCGTCGTGCTGCGGCCAGACCGGAGAAGCCTAGGGGCTTCGTCCGGCCTGCGTACCATGCTTCCGTTCCATACGTCAAAGAGGGGATGACGCAGGTGATCACCGCCTTTCTCAAAGCAGATGCCGGAGGGCCGTCCACCGTCTTGGCCAGACCTCTGATGTGTCGAGCGATCTGTCGGGCCTTCCCGGCTCTTTCCGCGACGTGTCTTTTGAAAGTAAGCCGTCGGTCAAACCACACTCCTAGCCATCTAAGGGCCGGCTGGTCCCCTTTCTTGGGTGAGGTGGTGATTGGTGGTATGACGAGATCCTGGGAGACCACACAGTCTGGGGCCCGCGAGCCGTTCTTTCTGGTGAGGTGAATCATCTCCAGCTTCTCCGGAGCAAAGGCGATCTTGTTCCGAGTTCCCCAATGCATGATGTTCCTGATCTCGGTAGCCAGAGATGCCACATTGATGTCCACCGATGTCGAAGCTTTGTAGAGGCATATGTCGTCGGCGTAGCCGAACCTTATGTTAGAGTCCTGCGATAGGAGCTCCGCTAGGTAGAGCATGTAGAGGACAGGCGAGAGGGGGATCCCTGTGGAGTGCCGCAAGCGACGCTGTGGCTTGGCGTAGTGGAATCCTCCAGACGGACCCTAACCAGTCTGTTGGTGAGGAAGGAGTCTATGAGCTTGAGGAGGGTCAGCGGCCACCCTTGGGTCTTCATCCGGTCGAGTAGCCGGCGTTTTTCAGCAGCGCATCGAACGCTCCTTGGACATCCATCGTAACCATGGTGACTTCCAGTCCTTTCGAAAAGGCTAGCTCGACGTCGTGTGTGAAGCAGGCTACCAAGTCCATAGCAGAGCGTTTGGGGAGGGCCCCTCCGTGCTGGGGGCTCAGGATGCCGTGTGTCAGAGCTGTCCATGCGACCCGGCGGGCGATGATCCTTTCCAGGCCCTTGGAGACGCATGAAATGAGCGCTATGGGCCTCCAGGAGCGGACTGATGTCCTGTCTTTTTTCCCCACCTTGGGAAGCATGGCTACCTCCGCCAGCTTCCAGGCTTGGGGGAAGAAGCAAAGGCTTAGGCATCTACTGTATAACCCCTGCAGTGTATGTTTGATTGAGCCCCAGCAGGCTTTAAGTAGCCTGACCGTGACGCGATCCGTCCCCGGTGAGGTGCTAGAGACACCTATCGTGTTCCTTTCAACCTCCTCCATTGAGATGGTGTCTGACCAGGGCAGTGTGCCAGCGCCGTCCCAGGGCTCCAGGGGGTCTTGCGCCAGGTCATCGCTTGCGCTGAATCTGTCAAGAACCTCCGACCACAGAGTTTCGGCCTTCTCCATAGTGCCTTCGACGGTATTCCCATTGACCACCAAGGGGGGGGCTTTGAGATTGGTCCCGAGTTTGTGCCAGTTGATAACCTTGTAAAGATCCTTATCGTCTTTCACTCCGTTTATAATGTCTTTCCAGTACGCCTTCTTGGCCTTCCGCACTATCTTGTGAAACTCCCTGGTTTCCGGGGTTGACGCTGTCTGGTGTGTTTTTCGAGCCGCCAGATGTTCGCGGTGTGCGTCCTGGCACTCTTGGTCCACCATGGCGCAGCTCGACCTCTTCCCCTATCTGGCTTGCCTGCAGTGCGTATGGCGGAGTCCAGTATTGATGTGAAAAGCTGAACGAAGTGCTCGATGCCCTCGGCGTCGCTTAGGTGCCTGGCGTCCGGCAGGCCTGAGACCCCTAGGTGAACCAGGTCTGCGAACTTTCCGAGCTGCGATTCCGGGATTCTGTAGTGGTGTTGTTCTAGGGTCTGGACCCCCCTGTTGGGGAGGGATGTAACGAGCGTTTCGTGGTCGGAGCCGGTATGCATATCCTTGCGGACAATCGTGCTGGCGAAGGGGATATTTGAAAAGGTCAGGTCCAGAGAACATGTCCTGCGTTATGGGTGGGCTCGCCGGGGTTCCGATAAAGTCCATGTTACTTTCCGATGGACCATCTGGCTAGATCAGCCCCTCTGTGGGTAGACCGAACGCCCGCTCAAACATGTCGTGCCAAGCGTTGAAGTCACCGCCGACGAGACATTTAGGGGAAGTGTGAGATGAGTAACGTAGTCCAAGACTTCGGGTGTAGTGGGCTGTCTGTACGCGTTTAGGATGGCTATACCGTTGACATCCCGTCCAAAGCAGGTCTCTGCTGTGGATAGGACGCCTTTGTTGCACTCGGAGGCCAGCTCCTTTGCGTGCGTATGTAAGTCATTACTCGAGGGCGGGCGGATTCCCTGTCCTTGGGCGTGTCGTAGATCCAGGAGTCTACCGGTGAGTAGCAGTCATACCCTGGGTGGTTCTGTGTTCGCGAGTTTGTGCTTGTCCAGGGTTCCTGAGCACAGATAACGTCTAGTTCCTGTATGAACGATGTTGCGAGAAGTGTCATGTGAGCAGAAGCGCTTTTGCCTACATTGGCCCAGCCGATCTGCATCTCTCGTGGTTGGGTCCCGCTGTTGCGGCTACTGCCGCGGTGCTGGTTCTGGTGTTCTAACATACCGAGGGTGCGAGAGTGGCGAGCTCGTCTTCGTCCTCCGCCATGGATCATCAGAATCGCTAGGGGGATCAGATTCGGGCATCGGGGAGCTCAGCATCTGGCTTCCGTTTCTAGGGTCGGGGGTGCGGGGGGAGAATGGTGGAGTTCACGGCGCGAGGAGCGCAATCAGGCTTCGGCGCCCCCGCTGTCCTGCATTTTCATGTGCTGTCACGGCGGCTCCGCGCTTGCGCTTGGGCGGTGCGATGACTGGTGCTCCTGTGCTAGAGGCCGGGTCGGGGTGGCGGGCGGGGGTGTGTTTGACTATCTTGAAGGCTAGCTCGCCATGCTTTCGGATGGCGTCGAGCTCCTTACGGGTAGGTTTGATGTATTTGCCATTCACGCGCTTAGGGACCGCAGGGCAGCGAGCATGGTTGGCATCAAAGGGTCCGTGGCAATTCGCGCACTGTGGGGGTTCGTACAGTTGGATCCGGAGGGGCCAGAGTGCTGGTCCAATCGGATGCTGCAGTGGCGCAGCGCGCGTAGCGGGTGCAGCGCGACGGGTTGCAGAAGCCCTGGCATCCGGGATCGTGTCGGGCGATGGCGGTCTTCTTATCGATGACTTTGGCCACGTCGCTGCTGTCAAAGAGCCTAAAGGGTCTCACCGGCTTGAGGAATGAGATGATCCAGGTAATCTTGCCAGTGTCGAGGTTGGCTCCGTGCCTGGACGGCCGGCAGCTCACCGGATGTTGGTGTGTTTGAGCCAGTGCTTCTTCAGAGACAAGGCTGGCGTCGGTGAGTGTCCTGCCTCCGATGAGGTTGTGAAATCCTGTAGGCACATTCGTAACCGCGTAATTAAACCAGGTTACTGGGATCTCTAGAGAGTAGGCGCTAAGGGTACGCTTTGTAACCTCCGCATTCTCCTGAGTGAGGAGGATGTCGCGGGTGGCGATGTCGGAGGGGTTGATTGCCCATCCTGTCGCAGTCGGAGTGATGGACGGGATTGAAGCAAGGGTGAGGCCGTCGATCTGCTTGGCTAGGCTCTGGCGCAGAATGAAGGGCTCCGGGCGGTTAAGGAGCGTCTGTGGGTTGCACTTGGCCAGAATTCTTCGATCGGCGTTGCTGCTTAAGGCAGTGTTGGCCGACTTCGTGGGTCTTGCGGAAGGCGCACGTGCATTCGAGCTGGGTGTTTGGCCGGCGGCGCTCGACACGCTCACCGTGCTGTTCCGTGATTTCCTGGGGTCTGTGGAGCTGCTGAGGCCTGCGTTGGATCTTGCGCGATCTGCGTAGGTCACAGTCTTTGTGGTCGAGGCTGGAATATCAGCGGACGGGTTGCCGCGTGGATGGGCTGGCGCTGGGCCGCCGAGTCGGTCTCCGCATAGATCGAAGCAGAGAGGAAGGTAACAACCTTCTGTGATAGCTCAGAAGCAAGTTTGCGCTCCTTGGCAGTGGTGTACGAAGCGACGAACGAGTCGACGCTGTGTGCGAACGCCAATACCATGTCGCGTTTCTGCTTGGCGTCGCGTTCAATTGCAGCGATGTGGCCACCTATGGTGCTTGCTACGGCAAGTAAAGAATTGATTCTATATATAGGTTTGTTTGGTAATATACATAAAGTATTGGTTTGTCAGAATAGAATCAAGATAGGTTCGCAACGCCTATCCACACTTTCCCAGAAGATATCTTCCTTCGGAGGTTCCACCCAGGACCAGAAGTTTTCCCTCATGCCCCTCTACTTGTTTGCTCCCTAAGCCTACCCGGTATCTCCATTGCCAACTGCCTTATACCCTATTGTAGACCGATACGCGCATCCGTCCTCTCGAGCCGTATAGACAGTGTCACTGTCGCTGCCATTATACGCTACGCCCCGCGGCTTGTGCACCGTTTCGCGTTACCTTGCCGAATCTCTTCTGCACAACAAGGCCGACCGTATCTCGCAAGCTTTGCTGTATTTTAACCCCTAGCCAGGCAGCGTTAAAATACAGCGTTTTCAGCTTACTAACCCAAGCGCAACCTGCAATGTCCATTTCCCCAGTGTATAGTTTGTGATCGATACTGCAGAGGGTTGGGACCGCGTCGAATATGCGTATTTTAAGGTGGCCTCTGCCAGAGCTCATCCGCCGCCGTGATGCCTGCCGAATGCTTCGCGCAAGAGTAGAAAGTGCTGAAAACGTCCCTCTCATTAGAGAGTTCCTCCGCCGCCGTGATACCGCTCTTGCACATTCGTAGAGCAAAGTGCCAAAAGCGTCCCCCTATCCTTGGTCCACACATACCTCCGCCGGCCTCAAAAAGACACTATCTCAACCTTTGTTCATTTCCGATCATTCCCCTCGACCACCTTGAACCTCCAATCTGGTTATACCCGCAGATTGTACGTGTTGTTGGGTCATGAAAAACTCTGCACGCTAGCGCCCCAGAGGTGCCCTGTCAATCGCTGGCACAACGCCTTCTTTCTCAGGCTCTGCTCCCACGCAGATTCGTAAAGGCAGTCCGCTTTGAATAGATTCGCAGGCTCTGCATCCCACCGCAGATTCGTAAAGGTGGTTCCGCTTCGAAATCCGTCGTTGTTTTCGTTAATTGTCGGGTAGTTTTTATCTCCGTTCGACTGATAAATCCTCTGTTCCGGGCTCGTCGCGAGTGCCTCTGCGACACTCAGCTGCACATACCTTCACTCCCAGTACTGCCTTCGATTAGTGTACGACCACTACCAGCTCCAGCCTGATTCAATCTTGGCTCTGTAAATAAATTACAGGTTCGTAATTTATGATAGTGTAGGTGATACCGTTGGTTGAATTATAAAAAGATATAGTCGCTTGCGAAGGAATTTGTCCCCCCCAAAAAAAACTAAAGTCTGTCTATGAGAAAGGTTAGAAATGTGGATAGACATTTGACAATCTTCAACCCATGTCTCTAACCATGTCAATATGCCCATAAATCACGCAGAATGGCGATACAATCAATATCTTTTAAAAGTTGATAATCATCCTCAGCCATTCGCCTGGCGCACTGCGCCCACAGCCAGCGTCCTCCGGGACGCAGGGCTACCGTCGGGCGGCACTGCCCTCGAGCACGCCCGCATACGCTTCGCGCTCAGGCTTAGGACTCTTGACGCCGCCCATCCGCTGGTCCGCCGGCTCGAAGCGCCGCCTTTACCCTGGCAACGCGCAACTAAGCTGCGCTGCGTAGACGCACTGGTTCCGCGCGCCCCGAGGCCGATACTGGCCCAATCGCACTTTTCACCCGGCTGCAGGACCGATCCTACAGAAGGAAGGACGAAAGAAGCCGCAGCGGAGCACTTCAACGCATGGTGGAGCCAGCTAGGCAGGGATACGATCACTGTATTCTCGGATGGCACCGAACAGTATAAGGACGGGTGCAAAGCTAGTAGGCTACGGATACGCTGTGTACCGCGGCCAAACGCTGGCCAGAACTGGGAGTGGAGCGATAAACAGCATCTCCCATGTCTTCGATGCAGAGGCGATAGGCGCCCTTAAAGGCCTGCAATGTGCCACTGGATATCCTCCAGCCTACAGACGAGCGGATATGGATGTGCATCGACAGCACCTCGGTGATATGGTGCATGCGGGCAAACGCGTCCAACACCCTCCCAGTGGGCTTTCCTCGAATGTCATACCCTCATAGACCGATACAAGGTTGGCATTAAATGGTCCCCAGGCCACATGGGTATCGAAGGCAATGAGGCAGCGGATGAGCTGGCTAACACCGGCGCGAACGAGGGACGGACAGACGACGATCGCTCAGCGGAGCCTACGATTAGTGGAATAGGCACAACGGCGAAGGCCCTCGCGGACATTGCAACGTCTGATTGGTGGAGTCAATGCCACCCAGGCCTTTCGGCCTCGTACCGCAGATGGAAGCTCGGATACTCCGTAACCGAGCCCCCAGAACTGCGCCTCCCCCGTACAGTGCTACATCGGCTCCTGGCTACCCGAACGGCACACGGCGATTTCGCGCAGTACCACAGAAGGTTCGGCCACACCGAAGCGGAGCTCACCTGCCTCTGCGGGTTCGAGAAGGCTCCCGACCACCTCGTATTCTGCGAGATCTCCCAACGCAAGTTTTCACGCCTGGCCGGCTAGACCCGAACGCCCGCCCAGCCGCCCCGAGGAAGGGCGGGAGATACCTAAGCGCACTACTGGCGCATCCCGAGCTCTTCGAAAACTTTCTCGCGGTAACCCAGTACTTCGCCATCAATGCCCGTGCACAGCGAACGCGCGATCAGACAATTCCGGGTGGTTCCCATATGAGCTACGGCTCGCCAAGACAAAACCGCCACTCTTTAACCGCTACTTAGCAATAGGCCGCGCCCTACCTAAGCAGCACATCCAATCTACAAAGGCACCGCCCTAAGGTAAGAACCGGCAGAACGAAGGTGCTTCCTACGCACACACATACACTCTTTAACCCAGCGCCAAACTGGGCAAGAATGACAGCGGGAGCGCTTCTCTAAATGGAGGAGAGGGACCGCAGGGGAAAAGGGAAACGGCACTGCTCGGAGGTAGGAACGGAAGGGCAAGGGCGCTAGGAGTACCGACAGGCATAGCACACGGCTATACACGAAAGGCTCGCGGGGAGGCCCCGCCTCCGTCGCGAGCCCGTCGCTAATACCCTTCGGGAGGTTTGAACTAGCCATTCTACATAGAGACGCTAAACTGTAAATAAATAAATAAATAAATAAATAAATAAATCCTCAGCCATTTCATGTTCCATTTCCTCACCAATTATTCAAGTAACCAATTGATTGCCGAGCAAAGACCCTGAAAACCAAGTTTAACTACCGGCATAACAGGATTTAACTGGTGAACCGCTGGCTTCAATTTTCATTTTTAATTACGAGCACCACGGCGGCCCATGAAAACATGTTCAAGAAGCGCCAATATGCCTATATCATTATATCCCAACCAAGAGAACACCCAAATCTCGAATGAATAACATAAATCAATTGATTAGATAGATATCTTAAATCTCTTTTATATTAGGCGCCGTTGTGGAACGCGTCCCATGGGTATCTACCATGCTTCCCACATTTTGCGCACCCATTGAAATAAGCGATTGAAAAGCTCTTCTCGTAATGAGATTAGCGGTAAGTTGCTTTTGCTCACCAGCTTTGTCGATTATAAGAATTCCGTCGGCAATTTCTCGCGATGTAGCCCATCTACAACAAGCTTGCTCTTCCAGCCTAGCCCACCAACCTTCTTTATCTCCTATCGTTATGGATTAGCATGGGTCTCTTAATATAGGGATACCGAGGAGACTTGCCATTGATATCCGCTATCGCATATGGAAAAAACGGGATCAATGTCCTCTCTCGGTCTTCGTCCAGCTCAATGCTGGAGTTGTTGCGGTGGCCGTGATATATGCATGCCTTTCTTACCCTTGTATCTAGAAGGGAAGCGGATAGGGCCAGCTGGATCATCCAGGGCCCATCTTTCAAAACGCCAAGACGATTCTTCGCATGCTCCTGCTCCAGCTGCAGCAGCTTTCAGTTTATCTGTTTCCCAAGACAGTCTCAACACCAACCTTTTGTGACACTTTTAAAGGCAGCCAAAAATACGATGATTTCTTTTTAGGCTTGGGTTCATCGATGCTAGTAAGTAGCAGCTGTGTCAGGATGATTGCATTCGCCAATTGCATTCAGAGACGCATCAGAGACGTGAATTTGTTAGTCAATTGCTTTTTAGAGGGAAACAACCACTTACCAAGATGATCGAGATTCTCGCCTGCTGTAGCATGCGCAACATCAGGTGGTGGCAATGACGAAGATGAGGTGGTGGAATTGGAGCTTTATTCGCCTTCACCAATTCGTAGCAATGTGATTGTGAGTTGAGCATTTGTTGGAACGCCTTTAAGCAACGTATTCCTGATTTCCACTAACTTCTGCCAATGTGGAAATTTACGATTCAGGTATGAAAGGCCTCGCCCGATCAATGGATCTCCGAAAAATCCGAACCCGACAAAAAAATCCATTTCATCTTCATAAACATATAAGAGCTGGTAAACATTGATACAAGAAGTAATGGAGCAAGACAAGCGCAAGCTTAAGTCGAGGGGTCTCTTGAGGAAATGGTGGTGTTGGAGACAACGCGTTTGCAAATCTTTCCCATCCGTCAGAAATAGTCAGCAATGACATGCATGACAGGCCTCGTCTTTGACCACATTGCTGCCGACATTGGCTCCTTGGTTCTGTCATGCAAGGAGTTTGTTTGATCTCCGCACTGCTGTCTTTTGCATCTGCAGCGCTCACTGCCATCTGCGTTGGATCTGGCGTCGCATCCTCTAGAGTACTTGCGCCCGCTTCATCACCATGTGGATCTCCCTGAGGATGCTTTCCCGCTGCACTGCTAATTGCGATGGATGCAAAGCTATTGACGAAATTGCTAGCTTCTTGCTCCACCGCTTCCCCTTGATATTTTCTGGAGCTCCGGTCAGACTGGTATCGTTGCCCAATACCCCCGCCGTTGGTTTTCTTGATTCCTCCTGTTTGTGCTATCGATCAACGCAGGTGGCGCTGGAGGAAAGCAGTATTCTCGTAATGGAGGCCATGCTATAAGAACAATCACGAACCCAATAATTGTTGGCACTAGAAAGTCGATCAACCAAGCTAGAAAATAAACCGAAGCAAAAATAACTGTGCGATCTCTTCCTTCCATGACCTTAATCTTGCAATATGTTTCCAAAAGTTCACCAGCCCGACCACCACTGTCATATATAGCCGCTCGATATTTTGCCCTCAACTTGTCTGGCGAAAACTCCTCTTCATCTGCGATATTTAGGTCCAATCCACCGAGTGGTGGCTCTGTAATGATTTGACATGGTACATTTGTTTATTGAATCGTCGTACTAAAGTCCATAATTCTTCGTTTGGCAGACCTCCAACTAGAGGCGTAGGAACCTCATGGGACTCATCGCTCCAGCCCAAATCTCGCACTTCGACATTACCATGGCCTACTTGTGCTGCACCTTTTTCATCGTGATCTGCAATTGCCAGGGCGTGACTATCGGTGGGTATGTCTTCTTCGTGAGCTTCGACTTTTATGGGTAGGTTATGAATTGGTTGAGCGCGTCCACGGTATGGATCCGTAGGGACAGCATGGGGATCATTAAGACTCGGAATATCATGAGAATCCATGATGGGCGTGAGGTTCAATTAGGAAATGAAGGAGATGGCATCAAGGTAGATCGATAAAGCTTACTTTTCCTCTAAGCTGGTGGTACAGCAGATGATCAAAAGGCAAGATTTTGTTAATAGAGGGAAGATGAAGTAAGCGGATGAGAATTGGTCTAGAAATAAGAAAAGAAAGAAAGGAAAGGAAAGGAAAGGAAAGGAAGGAAAGGAAAGGAAAGGAAAAGAAAAGAAAAGAAAAGAAAGACGGATGATTTAACTTGATTCCATAACACATTCGACCTTAGCATTCGATATCAGAGGGAAAGAAGGTTGGAATGTTGATTTGAACAATCAAATTATTAGTATCCGCGTATGACGTATGATATACACACCATTCAAGCCATAAAGCGCGTTCCTTTGTGACATCTGCATCTGCCATAAGAGGGAAAAAAACTTGGTTATTCATGATTTGGATGGGCAGGTAAGAGGTGTCGTATCTTCAATAAATTCGAATCGAGAATGGATTGTGTATATATAAATATACGCACGTATACCGGAGAGAGAGATAATATATACATATATATATATTATGGATACATAGGATATAAACAATGATGTGATGACTGCTTTCCTATGTATGGATAGGTATGCCGGGTATACCCATAACATCCCTTTTTTGGGTCTTATAAATCGTATTATAATATCGTAGTTTGTAACTTCACGTCGTCGATCATAATTGATGGAAGGAAATATTCCAACGTTGATGATCCATCCATCCATTCACCCATCCATAATGTTGTCGATCAAAAACTATTTTTTACATTGTAACCAACCTTATCAGCAATCAGCTTGGCAAATGGGATGAATTTACCCCCCCCACTTTCTTCATTTGGTCATTCATTTTCATCTCATCTTCATCTCATCTCATCTCATCTCTTCATCTCATCTTCATCTTCATCTTCATCTCATCTTCATCGGTTGAATCTAAACAACCGCTCAAGCAAAACAAACTCTCAAGTAAACCTTACGTATAATTATATTTACCAATGAGATGTTTCATATATTTGGTTCATACAGACCAATTCCTATCCTATCAATCTGTTCTGTGCCTCAGTTCTACTGCTGCTACTTACAAGCATTACAATGCAGTATCTCAAAATCAGTTTAGTCGCCTGCAGCATCCATGCAGTTAGGCTTACGCAACCGCTGGCTTTTGAGAGGTGGATTCATGTTGTGAGAAGCTTCAATTTGAGATAAAATGTCTACTCGGTGATGCTACATGAGGTTTTCTTTTGCGTGGACTTGACCGCAATTGACCTGCATTTTAGATTGGCTGATAAAACTCGGAGGTTCATCAGACAATGCCTTCTGCATCTATTGAGCAGATGTGGGAGGAGCTGGAGCGCTTGAGAGAAAATGAGATCCTTCGAAATGCTTCATCTGGCGAAGGGGAGCAGAGTGACCCAGTCAGCACGAACTTGGAAAATAGGAGCAGCATTATGGTGAACACGGATGAAGTTCATCGTCTCAAAGAAAATTTCCCAGGACTTGGCCGATTCTTTTCTACCAAACCTCCGAGACCGACGTCGAATAGCAGCGACGGGATCGATTGGAGCCATCCAATGCCTGGTTAGAGCCCACCAAGCATACTCCAGATCACGAAAAAAGATGGCGAATACGTCAATACCAGGAAAGGTCTAAAAAATAAAGAAGATATAGAAAACTACCGCTGCAAAGGTTCTTGCTGGTATTAACTTGGTCAGTTAAAGTGTAAATATTTAAATATTTGTTGTAATAAATCATCGTTGTTATTCTTTTATGTAATCTATGGAATGGAGGACGACTTTATAAACGTCTTTGAAGTGCTAGTATACCTAATACAGTTAAACGTATTATTTCGTACAGCAGCCCAAAAGGTCATATAATCCATTTCCTGATATTGACAACTATCTAAAAGTAAAAAGATTATATATTTAATCCTTAATCTCCTCTTTTTATTTATTGAGACTTTTTTGATTATCAATTTATTGATATCAATCAAATTCTTTAATACTTAACAAAGCCTATCCTTAATTACAGTATCTATTAGATTGGAATTACTGTTGATCTATTTAAATCTTTATAATCTTTTTATGCTTATATAATTAACGAAATGATATAATATTAATTGTAAGTCTCTTTTTGGTTGTAGTACTCAATTTAATCAATAATTCGTATAATAACTTCGAATCAATATAAAAGTACATCTAACACGGTTAGACGTATTATTCGTACAGCAGCCCAAAAGTCACATAATCCATTTCCCGACAGTTCTTACACGGGATGAAGTTTTGTCGAAGGCGTATAAGCGTCCCCACCATCATCTAAACGATCTCCTGGCGGCTAGACCGGATATACCATCCGATACCACAATATTAGGCTTGCTACATATGCAGAGTCATCTTCTAGGCAAGCAGACACGTTCATCGACAACTTAGAACGGCCAGATTTAGCTCTACAAGAATGGGTGAAAATGACTATCATAATCAATAGCACCATACTATAACAATGATGATAGCAGTTCACTAAAGAAAGATCTCGGGCTTTTAACCAGGTATAGAATGGAAGGTTAAAGAGTGGCTCGAAGATAGACATGAAAAGTTTGAGGGAGTCAAAAAAAACAATCAAGGTCGACAATGACAGGTATGGCATTAAGCCTTCATCAGAATCGCAAATGGACTGGCCGAGCAAGGAGAACGGTAGCACCTCAAGCGATTACGAAAGGGACAGACGGAAGAAAGGAGACGGAAACTGAGTCCAACAAAGAGAGTAAAGCTGCGAGACCAACATCAAACGATGCTCCTGTTTCCGAGAGTTCGAAAGAAAATTCTACTCATATAACGCATAGCCAGTCGCCTTCCCCTTCCCAAAGTCTCTCGGATGATTACACAATCTCTTACCCGTGCCATATTCGAACATGTCCAGAATACCAAAAGTGGCTTCTCCTCTCTCAGCAAGCTCTTATGCGTCATTATGTCAATGTCCATGGTGAAGCATATCATCTTTGCGACTATTCTTCATGCCAATCACAAATTGGTACTGCCACTTCATCCGGCTCAAAGATTCGTTTCCTTCGGTCAGACTTTCGTGCCTCAAAGGCAGAATATAAGGCTCATCTCCGAAATTTCCATAAAGAAGACATTGGCTTGTCATCTAAACTGTCCAGTGAAGAAAATAGACTCGCTTGCGATGTGCAGATTTGAAGCAGAATGGTGGAGGTGCCAAAGTTGTTTGAGAAAGGTGTTGGTGGAAAAAGACGGATATACTTGCACGAACTGTAAAGCTATCTGCGAGACGGCAAGAATTGCAGCGAGGAAAACGAGATTTGGCTTTGGGGGATTAATTGGCAGTGGAAAAGTGACCCCGAAAACAACTGGAGCTATAGCTCGCCAAGCTCCCAAATCTGACAATTTAGATACTACAAACACACTTGATATACCTCCTGGTGAATCAAGGCTAGTAGTTGAAGGACTCGCCAAAATGTAATCCTTTACCTCCCTCACCGGCACTATCATCCGAATTAATTGGGTCACAACAGGGCATTGTTTCTGAAAACGTTTTTGCATCAAAAACTCGAAAATTTGCAGTTTATATGAACAAGAGCAGTGTATTGACATCAAATACACCCACACAGAATATGCCAATTCAAATTGGTGCCATTTACAACAGTCAAACAATTAGGGCATGGTTCTCTTGGAGTTGTTGATGCGGTTCGCTTTAATGAAAATGGAGATGGCGCTGTAATTGCTCGGAAAATTATTCGAATTCCTACCTTTTCACGAAAGATTATCTACCTACCCTTATCCAACAAGAAGTAGCCGTCCTTCGAGGTCTTACCCATCAACATATTGTGAAAGTCATCAGCACGTATGAAACAACCAAAGCTCCTCGGCAATTTGGAATTCTCATATTCCCAGCTGGTGATGAAGATCTTGGCCATTTCCTGGACCGGGTCAGCGAGAGAGTGATTTCCAAAGAAAAGAAACGAGGTTACTCAGCGGCTGGCAATGCTTGCTTCTGCTGTAGCATATATTCATTCTCAGAATACCAGACACAAAGATATCAAGCCAAACAACATAATCTGCAAGGGTGACCAAATTTACTTGACTGATTTTGGATCTGCACACCAGTTTAGCGCAGGCAACACAAGCTCAACGGATGGTCCTCTCGTGGGTATTACAAAGATGTACAGCGCTCCCGAAGTAATCGCTGACGATCGAAGAGGTCGATCCGCTGGATATTTACTCTCTGGGATGTGTCTTCGCGGAAATGGCCACTGTGGCTGATGGCGAACGAGTTGAGGAATTTCATGAGTACAGGAGCCAGCCAATACCGGATGAGTCAGATAGAATGACTTATGTTTATCATGCGACGGCACATATGATAGGACCATGGTTCACTGAGCTAGGAGATCTCTGGATGGCTTCTCTTCTTCAAGAAATGCTGGCTGTCGATCAGAGGCGTCGTCCAACAGCTAAAAATCTCGTTGAGACTTTGTTGACGCACTATGGCCCGCCTAATTGTTTGTGTCAGCAGCGTGTCTCATCAATATAATTCTCGCAGTATGATAGCACCAAATTCTAAGACGTATCAAAAATGCAGGCGAAACCACTTAATCCGGATATTTCTAATGTGATCATTGGCAGGTCATGATCATGAGAGTACCAAGCAGATGGGAGTCCACCTTATCTACAACATAACCATAACAAGTTGTATTCTACCTCAAAAGTTCCCCACAGATGTTAGTGTTTCGATTCCATATTAAGTTCCCCGTTCTCTTGCCATCTACTCTCATCATTGTGAACTTGAGTTGCTATGAACAGGAAATCAGGATGATGAGAAGCTCAATAGGGTTACAGCTCACCTAATTATTCACAGCCCGAGCAAAGTGCACGGAACAATAATAATGAGACTTCTATGTCTGTTTAGCATCTTCGTGGATACCTCTCCAAGTCTGATAATTTGGCTCAATAGACGAGAATCGGGGTTCGGGAGATTATCATCGATGACTTATCTACCAATGAATCCCAAGTAAAAACAACGGATAAGTCGGTCTGCATGTGTCATTTATTGGACCAAGCAAAGATTCCTTCACATTGTTAAGATTCATAGATCCATTGGTTGTGGAAGATGGCGAAGGCTTGTTAGTGAAATACGCTTGATCTATGTTTCAAGGGACAGAAATTCTGGAGTATGTTTTCTGAACTATCTGATATCTGCGGGAAAAGCACCACAAAAGTAGTTGCACATCCTTCCTCTCATCTTGGGATGTCAATTGTAGCACAGCACATCTTTTGCACTGATCGATAGTAACACCTCGGCCCCCTTTCCCCCTGGAAAATCCTTATATATCAATCGAAATACAACGATACAGGTTTATGGTCTGAAGCCATTGCACCTGCGGCTTGAATGTATGGCCCATTCATACTTACTAACATCATGGATTTCCTATTTTAGAGATCCATAGCTAACATGCTAATAACTGGATACGGACCTAATTCAATCATCAGACTGAAAACCCCTCACGCCCGTTAGCTGAGACCCAAGCTTTTGCTGACAAGCTCGTGTATGCGATATAATCAAGCAGATAAGCCATGAATCTATGCTTCACTCTATTATGTTCACTTATTGGCCGAAATTTCATCTTTCGCCTCCCCAGAGAATTTGCACGAGTCTCGGTCGATGTTAAAAAATAACCATGTTCTTAGATAGGATTTGTGGTGTCGGAGAAATAAACCTTGACGCCGGCAGTCGATGATTAATGTAACAGGGCCTGAAGCTTGAAAAAGCAACCTAGGGCGAGCAGCGAGACAATACAGGATGTTCAATTTTCTGACCGTTCATCGGTCGGTCGATCATCTCGGTGATTGGAGGAATGGTTCACAATCAAGGAAATAAGTGCTCAAAGCTTCTTCTTCAACCCGCATTTCTCAAGATTGCTACTTTTGGCCATACGATGTAGTTGACATACAATTGCGAGTTTATCTAAGACTCAGTCGTCAATGAGCTCCATGATGTAGAAGGAAATTTCCGTCTCTATATGTGATTTCTTGAATCTCAAAACTATATATATATATATGCGTTCCTCTCTTCTTCACATATCTATTCAATCTTAACTAAGAATACTCTATTACTGCGGTCCCTAATACAACAAACAATTATACTATGCGTCTTTCGACCACCATCCTCTCTGCTATTGCATCAGCGATCCTTCCTTCTTTCACCACAGCTTGTCTAGGTGCAGATGGTACTTTTCTCGCGAACGCCGACTGCACCTTTACACTTTACGCATTTGTCGATGACAACACCGCGAGCACCGTAAGTCTAAAATAGCAAGTTTACTTTCATCTCATCTTGTCACCATTCAAGATCTGACTAACAATCACCCAAGTGTTCTGGCAAAGGCAGTACTTCTGCTTTCGGTCCCTGGACTGGCCTATGCCCGGCGGGCTATTCTCTCATTATCTCGGCTGGAGCCAGGAGCCTTACGTATACGAATAGGACCGGTAGCTATGCGAGGAATTTAACGTTGACGGATCCGGGGTTCTTGACAGATTGCCAGGGGAGCAGTTTTATCACATCTCCAAATGATTGTATTGATGGCGGCTCTTAAAAATCGGGTATCAAAACTGTTAGAGTGTGGGTTGGAGCGGCCGTGGGGATACAAGATGCAGATATCTGGAAAGTTCGGACGAGAAGGTACGATACGGAAAGGACTGGCATTGGTTTAATAGATGAACGAAATATAGATGCGAGAAAATCAACCCACAATCTCTACATACCAAACCAAAATCATCTCTCTCTTTCCCCCTTCTCGTGCTCGTGTCACCATAATATCGCATCCCAAGATTCGCTTGTCCCCTACCAAGCTATTAGTTCTAACCCGACACACCAAACCATTTACGGGCACAAAACCCCACATCGATCGGTAAAAATTTCCTTGCATTCTTTTTGAACAGTATATAAACTTAAAAACTTGCTAGTTCATCAACAATATGACTGGACAGATGGCCGAGTGGTTATGGCGTGTGACTCAAGCTCTAAAAGCTTAGTTGATTCAATCAATTAGCATTCTCATGGGCTTAGCCCGCGGGGGTTCGAATCCCCCTCTGTTCAACAATTTTTCCCACTTTTGTGGGGTGCGAAATATTGTTCGGGGGGATTTATATTTTAATTTTTTTTTGGATACAAAAAATCTTTATATATAGGTAATCATTATGAACTCTGGATTCATTCATTTTTATTGATAGATCAATTAGTTACAACCCACTCGTAACGTCTTGTTTCGTTCTTTGACTAATTATAACTGCATACGCTACTATTACAATCATCATCACATGTACACGTACCGATAACTAGTCTAGCTTCTGTTTATTACGTTTAAATTCGTTTCTCGATTCTACAAGTCAGCCTTCACATCTTCAGTGTGAAAGAAAGAAGCGGTGGAATCAGGGCTGTGGGTCTTACAATCATCAATATAGTTGAGGATTTAGAAGCTTGAAAGGAGACATGTCTAGAGTTGTTTGCTTTATGGATTAGAAGGGTATCTGGGGCAAATTTCCATTCTTCGCGAAGTTGCATTGGGATGATCAAAGAGAGGGTTTGATGTGAAACTTCTGTTTTGGATTTTGTGAGGTGCTGGTTGGATGAGTATCATGAGATATGCTATGGTGTTGTGATATATTCGAGAGTAAGAGATTTCATTTGGAGAATATCGAGTTTCTTGAAGGCTTTACATAAATGTGGCAGGTAAGTGTTTGAAGGGAATATAAAATATAAAATGCGCGAACATTCCGTGATGACAAGCGAGCTTAAGCAGAGATTTGGAAGATCACATCCTCATTCATATACATTCATATCACAATGCTGGAGATTTTTAGAATAGTGCTAAATAAACCTGATCATTATGAACGATCAAAATAAAAAGAAATCCTGCAAATGTACTTTTACCCGCTCATAAACTAACCCTTGAAGATGCCCCTCGCTATGCTCGATAAACCGTTGTATCATACAAGCGTTATGTTGCCTGAAACTCCGTCAAATTGACCTGCTACAAACCCTTATTCCATCCCTTAGTGAGTTAATGTCGTGTGATGTCCATGCCGTGGTGCTAATTTCCTTCAGCCGTTATATGATCTTTAACTCATTCGAGTTTACATCAATAGGTTAGCCAGCGTCTTGAATTTCCCTTAACTCCGTTTGTTCGCAGATATGCGTGTTGCAATAGCATCCCCAAATCTATCCGAATATGATCCCTAGCCCTCCTAAAATTCGTCAAGTACTACATCATCGTCGAGTTCGCATCATCTAATGATCCTTTTTTCGGTTGAGCCTTCGTTGGTACCGCTGTGCTGTTGTTTCTTTGAAGATGGGTATACTTTCAGCATTGAAAACTTCTGGAATCCCCGCTGGTTTGCTCGCTGGCTCAGTGGTCGATTTCTCTTTTTGCAGCTTTTTCGCCGGTCCCTTCTTCCGCAACTTTTTCAGGATCAAAGATAATGGTTCCTATAAGTAATGCAGTTAGTCATTTGCGCTACCATCATCAAGATAAAGTGAACCTACATCATGCTCAGCCATATCCACCAGCCAGTTATCTTTTGGAAGATTGGTAATTATCAATGTAGATACTGGCGTAACTTTTGGAGGTCCTCTGGCTTGATCATCTCCAGACCAGTTCCATAACAGTCCACCTTTTTGCGCAATACTAGATAGGTAGAGCTGAGAAAACTCATCTAGTTCCCGCGAATGATTCATCTGAACAGTTCCAGGGCCATGTGACCATCGAGCATCTCTGGCTACCACAAAGGAAACATCCAAGAATATTTCTTTCAGCTTTGGGAGTCCTTGAAGAAATTCTACCACACCCCAGCCGCGCCAATTATCCTCAAAGACAGTTCCATCCAAGGTAATCCGTTCCAACATAGATAGGTCCAGTACAGATGACTTGAGAATGGCATCGGGTTCCCACAGAACTGTCGAGAACGACGCCACGTTATGTTCGTCAATATAGATACTATCTCCACTCGCAAAGTCTGCATAGACAATTCCAAATCCAGGATCAGGGATGATTCGATATCGCTTCAGTGCCACCGCACGAGAAGCTCGACAGGTGAGTAAGGCGCTCGGGTTAGGTGGGTTATGGTACTTGAGAAACTGGAATGAGTCAGACGATGACTGGGTATTCTTATCGTAGATAGGACGAGGATTTCCGTCGAGATACAAAATTCGAGGTCCAGGCAAGGAGAACTCCCAAACAATATCACGAATCTCTGGAGGGAGGTCCGCAAAGTGTATAAAGGGGACGATTTTTCCAAGTTTCTCTGACTTGATGGATTGTAGGTAGCGTAGATAATTTTCCCAGTTTTTTTGGACCAGGCGGCTGTAGAGATTTCTTCTGCCAGCCGTCGTCAATCCTGGACGTAGGAAGATCGACTTGAACATTTTGTTTCTTGGGAGGACATGTTTGAGTTTATTACAGCCTGTTTGGACACCGTTGATACATATTGGCAAATCCATATTGTTGATACCATGAATTTTAGTATTTGGTGATTGTGTTGCGCTGCGAGAATTAGATCGCAGCAAATGCGACAAGATCTAATAAGCGTGATGCGACTCAGGACTACACACATCCGAATAGGCTTAGTTAAATCATCACGTGCTGTGTACTTTTGGGCTCTATAATCAAACAACGAAGGTGAGTGAGTTATTATCAGGGATTAAAAGGATCAAAAGGTCTGTTGTTTAGTCAATTAAGATCCCAAAAAATCTACATTTGATGAATATGACCAGTGAATCTTGCCGATGACCCACTTTACAAAAATCACGTCACATGAATATCCCGTGATTTAGAAACAACGGCCCTACCGTTTTGTGAAACCGATGAAGGGTGGTGCTGGTGATGTCTTATTAAAACGACGAAGAACTGATAAGTATCATTCTCAGATGGACTGTGTATCTCCGTGCTGAAGTCGAAGTCGAGCAGGATCATAGCGTAGTAACTTTCCAAGGTTTCAGGCCAGTGTCTGAGCGGAGTAACTACATATTATGAGTTCTTCGTCCCTTCATTATATGCTTTATTTCCCATCCTTTATGTTTTTAAAGTTAAGATTCATGGCGAAGATAGGTTTTCGGCTGTCATTGGCCGGTATAGCCGCCGGTACATTTTTTTACCAATTTATTTACAAGTATTTGCTCCTTGACAATTTGGGGTATAATCGCATACTGGAACCGTTCCTTATTTTTGATGTAGAATGTGAGAAGATTAGTGACTTGGAATTAGCTGGTTGTGCAGATATGTGGCTGCACCAGGAGAGTGGAATGCTTTATATGGCATGTTCGAATTCTAGAGGTCGAGCCGAGTGGTTTCCTAGGTATGTCTTTGTGTTCATCTGTATACCTGTCGCTTATGAATTTCATTCGATAGTCTTAATCATTTGAATGCATCCGGTCGCAGTTTATCAGATCGAATCGCTGTTTTGGATACTCGTGGTCTTGGTCCGATCAAGAATCGATTGACCTGGCTTCAGACACAAAATTTTGAAGGCAATGCCAATGATGGAACACTTAATCTTCATGGATTTGATATCAGAGTGGACTCGAAAAACAAGAAAAATTTACACATTATTCTCGTCAATGATCGCCCTTTTGAAGACACTAGAAGAGCAGGCCCCTTTAACCGAACCCAGACAGAATCGAATAGTACGATTGAGTACTTTACAACCACATTGGGTAGCAACATCATGAGCCATAAGCAAACATTTACCAATAACAACATCGAAACACCCAGTCATGTGACTTGGGTCGATGAAGGTTTATTTATGTTCACTAATGCTCATCGTTCAAAGAGTGGTTCAGTAAGTTATATAATTGATCGACGCGGGATACATGCTGACATTTGATCTCAGAGAAGATATTCAAATCTAGTTCTTGGAGGGGGAAGTATTGGCTATTGTACACCCCCTTTTACAGAGTGTGGCATCATAAAATCCCCCAGCAATCTCAGAGTGCCCAACGGAATAGCACTCGGACATGATAATTTACTCTATGTACCATCATCCATCTCTGGCCAGATCCAGTTATTTTCCTTAGAAGCGGAACAGCGTCTCAAAAAGGTTGATACTATCCAAGTTCCATACCCGATCAACGATATCAGCGTGGACAAAAATGGAGATATTTACGCAGCCACTGTACCAGTCTTGCACAAAGCAATCAAAGGCTCTAGAAAAGCCGAGACCAAGATTCCAAGCGCAGTATTTAGAATCATGAAATTAGGTGAAATGGGAGAAGGGGAAGGATGGGGTTGGAATGTGGTGAAGTTGATGGAAGACGACGGGAGTACCTTACCCGTGACTACAGTTGCAGTGCATGATACTCAGACTGGGAAAATGTTTCTAGGTGGGGCTTTAGATCCTTTCATTTCAGTTTGCGAAAAGATAGAAGGAGGGAGCTTTAGTGCACAGTTGAATTTTTTGAACTTTTAATAGATTGACAGGCAAACAAAAAGACCTAAACTTTGATTCACGCAAAAATAGGTTCAAGCAGCGAGTTTAGATGATGTTTTCATGACGTGAAAGATTCAAATCGATTATTGATGAACGATTTAAACATACTAAAAGCACCCACAATTATTTCTTATTGCATGGAATTGGCCTAAACAGATGAGCGCCTAGAACATTCTCAGATGGAAAAAAGCCATGCCTTAGACTGGTCTTTGCTTCATCTCAAAATCATTCAGACGTTGAAAGTCAAATACAAGTCGCCAATAAAAACAATATTTTGAAAATAGAAAAAGTATGCTCTCATTCAAGGCTTATGAAAAGTATCATTAAGCAAACATATCAATCGGTTTGTGACAGATCCTCCAGCAACTGCTTCAGAGCATTTTGTGGCCTGATACTTGACAGCTCAACTCTCTCTCTTCAACAAAAGTTCAGCAAGAAAGGGATTGAGCTCCATCAAACTCTCCCAAATGTCCTTATGATGATCCTTGAATATTGTTGGTTCTCTAGCCATCAAAAAGCCACATAGTACACATCGCCCCCTTAAATGGAGCCAAAACTGCTCTGGCTATCTGCATTCCTCCAAAGAACGCGAATGCAACAAGAACATCTGCCACCAAGACATCACTAGTTTGAAGAATAGGCCCAGGTATCAATGTGACCATGAGGTATGTTGAGATCGCAGCAATACCAGCTATTGCCAATGGAATGTAGAGAAACATCTGGTATAAGCCAGTTCCCTTAGACAGGGGGTCCAGTCCAGTCCTTGACATGAGCATCACGCCTATTCTATTGGCATGCCAATAGGAGATTCCGTCTAGCCCAATGATAACAAAAGCCCAGTCATTGATTTTCGCCTCCAGAGCCGCGTACAATGGAGTCATATAGATAAGAAGGGATAAGAGAAGGGCTGCGGTTGATGAACGGAAAGCATCTTTTGGCGTAAGGGATATATTCTGCATAAGCCCCATGCTAAGATCTCGTAGGAATAGTGAGAGAGATAGCAAACCAGCTCCAAAGCACACGCTTCCGACGTTAAGTCTGAGGATCCTACCTATTGAACATTTGCGATCGCTTGAATGCCCTAGGCCAGGTTGTATACTTAAAACGTACTTTTGAGTCGCTGCGGTTGCTAGCGTCTGGGCGAGCGCTGAGATCGCTTGCGTAGTCCAATACGTAATCAACGAAAGTACAATGATCACCATCATGAACCTCGGAGGATACATGTTCCGGTCCTTGGTACAGGCGGGACTCGCCGTATCCCACAACTGCCGCAAGCCAAGAAGGAACCAAAGATAAACGCCGTAAACGATAACTGTAGCCAAGCTGGCCGAGCCGCTGAGAACTAAAAGAGGTGATACTTTGGAAATGTTGCATATATGCAAGGCTAAAACTCTGGAGAGATGTCGAGAATCGAACCAAACGATCTGCCAGATCAGACAAACTGCTGCAAAGATCATACTGACCAAAGATGCGGTCAATTGATGATACAAGACCAGTAAAGCCGCGCTAACGATGCTAAAAACGGCAGCAGCACCCGAGACCCATTGTGTGAAGTTGGATCTTCGAATTAGGAAGGAAATAACTAGGTAGAAGTACGCGAGAGCTAAAGAGATCGCAAAAGACGGCGCTCTAGTAGAGGCAGATCAGTATCCATGGCAGCAAAGCAAGTGAACCAAGGGGTGTGTAGGGGCTCAAATAATAAAATGAGAGTTGTCAGTGCCGAAACCATCTCCACATCCATAACAGAACCAACTGGTCCTGATTGCATCTTGTACAGATCTGGGTCGACAGGAACTAAAGACGATACAGAAGTAGCGATGATACAGCTGGGTATCTGGAAGCATAAGAATGCCCTTATTGTTTGGAGTATCGTAGATAATGTGAATATCGCTAGTTCTACCAGTATAACAAGTAATTTGAATTCATGAAAGCCTTAGAATATGCCCAATGTTTTTGGTTACATCAAATTGGTTCAATATCCAACATGCCATGAAGTACCCGTATACTTTGAGAAGTAAAAAGAAGGTGGGGACAACGAGATCGTATGATAGTAATAAGAAGATGGTGATGATTCGATTGTACTATATAGATAAGAAAGTGAAAAGGGCAAGATACAAATGACGTATGTAATGAGTCGTTACACGATCTCAGGTTTTACATGTGCCCAAAGCAGTTCGAGTGATTGGTACAAGGTTTAGCCACTGCGGCGGCTACTGACCGATGGAAGTAGAAAAGTTGCAACCGCCAGATAAAAGAACAGCAATAACTGAGTGACAGTAGTGAGACTTTTTGATATCGACAGCTTTGAGCCACCCAAGACTTTGAGGTATTTGATAAACTGTGCATGGTTCAAGAGCTTTTGGATTCGAAAAATATCTAAACTGCCTCAAGTGTTATGAAAGACTGGAGGAACTTGATGAGCTGAATGGTTGCATATTTGAGAAATTACTAGCCGGGTAGGTGTATGGGTGTGTTCGGTGAACAGGATATGTGAATTGAGATGTGAATTGTTTGACATGCTCCAATTGCAAGGTAGACATGAATGGCGTGACATGCCCACAGGATGACAGTTTTAGTGATATGGCAGTATACAAGGGTGCTGCTATCAAGACTGAAAGAACACATTTATTTGAATGAACTAGCAGGAAATTTGTGTTTGAATTTGAACGATAATAGTTGTTTGAGAAAAAGACAACAGCAAAATTTCAAATCGCATCATGAATAGAAAGGGAGGATTGAAAGTTCACTGAACAATCTGCCGATGTGGTGATGATGACGAAAGATTGGGAGCGCATTGAAAGTTAAATACACAATGGAAAGATGCATGGGTTTAGTTGAGAAGAGATGATGGTACACAAAACCAAGGAAGAAAAGACGGTTATGTAAATAAAGGCATGTTGCTGAGAGGAGACTGGGAAGAGCAAAACAAAAGATTGAAATCAACTTACACCCAGGGTATCTTCTTCCTAAGTAAGCCTGAAGCCTTTCGAGCCTCAACAGTTGTGAGAGGACCAACTCCACAATCAAGTTCTTCCCAATTATTAGAGAGAAAGGAGCTGAGCTCCATCTCCATCTGACCCGCACGAATCACTGTAAAGATTCCGAAAGCAAGAAAAGCAGCGAGGCCGCAAGACAAAACAATGACTGCCCAGATATCACCCCCCTCTGGAGCTTTTTCCTTTGAAATGATTGATGGGTTGTAATGATAAACAACTGCCGAAGTAGCGAATGATGAAGAAATGCCTGAAGGCGCGGATCCAGAAAAATCCATGCCAAGAGGTGGTAAAACAAAGGAGTTGCCTGAAGGTACACGCACTGAATTGGCACCCGAAGATGTGATTCGACGACGCGGTCCCATGGTGACGGTGGCAGGGCGGCGACATGTACGAGGGAATGTAGAGACAATTATGTTTCTTGCTGCTGCTGCTGCTGCTGCTGCTGCTGCTGATGTGGGCAACGATTGTAAGATGGTGGGGTGGTTGAATTTCTGAAAGGTGAGGGAGAAACTGACCTTTTGTACACATGGAGACCGACAAGGTTTCCGTGGTTCATTTTCTTACTTGAAAGCGAAGGAAGGAGCGAACTTTGCACATAACGTGGTTCGAGCTCAAATAGCCAATCCGGCCCATGGAAGTTGTCAAGTACTTCCATTCTAGCAAGTTGTCTAGTCAAGGTAGGAAGTACAACCTATATCGAGCAAGGATCGTATGGCGTGTCTTTGACGTCTCGGTTACTAAGGAAGAGGGAAGATGTATATGGGCGGCAGGGATGATTCTATATCACTATTTTATCTCATGCGTTCTTACCTTGACTGACTCTACAAGGAACAGAAAGGAGATTGAAGGTATGAAGAGATTGAGGAGAAAGGATTAGAAGAGGGAAGGCGGTGTCCAAGAGGGATCATATTGTGTTGGATGAGGAGTGAACGAGAACCGTGCAGACGCCTATTAGACACAAGTATAAAGCGTTCTGGTCATGAACATTTGCTAAGAGGTAGAACCAAAGCTTTTCTTTCCTCTTGTATGCAATATCGCCGCGAGGAGACTTTCAACCGTTTCGATCTTTACTCAATCATCGATAGAGAAATTCCATCCGAACAGCTAGCATCACGAAACAATCCAATCAACTCCTCTAATCAATCATAGAGAAATATTAGAATTCCCAGAATGAACAACACATTCCTCTTGACCAATACAAACACGTTTCAATTCTGCCAAAAGGAGGAACCATCTCACAGGGGGAATGATCTAGTCCCAAGGATATGGCCCATTGGGGTGCCCACATGATCTTCGATACACTGGGAGAAATTTGCTTTTGGCAAGCCGTTCAATACGACCCTGAGCAATGACAATGGTTTCTTTCTCGATATAACCGCTGAGAATATCCGGAGGATGAATATCATAGATCGAATTCCCATTCTTAAAACATTGAATGTTGGCAGATTCTTCTTCCAGAATGCCAAAGAGGATCAAGAGAAGTAAATGGCATCCACGGTTAGACAGTTGCATAGTTATCTCAGCGATGTTAATACCGATAGGCTAGATATCATCTATCGCCTTTATCAAGCACGAGGCCCAGATACTGGCGAGGCTTACTCATAAGGAGAGATGATGTTTGAAACCACACTTCTCGGTGCTGGGTCAGACATTGCTAATTCCGCTCTTACCGCCATTTTTTACTTCCTCACCTAGAATACTCAAATCCTGGAACGGCTGACTGATGAAACCCGTAGAAAATTCGCGGATTTTGGATCCATTTCCCATGGCCAAACTCTCCATTCCATGCAATACTTGCGTGCTTGAATCGATGAAAATCTTCGTCTGTGCCCTCTAGTCCCAATACCGGTTACTAGAGAGATGCTTCCTGGTGGTTTGCGTGTGAATGGATATCAATTTAATCCAGAGACCATCTTGGAAGTTCCAACTTATTCACTCCATCACAGCGGAAGGCATTATGATCAACTGTATGTTTATGTCCCAAGAGGCATTTGCTCCATTTAGTGTTGGGCATAGAACATGTATTGGAAAGTGCGTAGCGTTGTATGAGCTGCAAGTCGGTGTTTCGAGAGGTTTGTGGCTTTACAATATTGGAATTGCGCCGGGTTGTGAAAAGATTGGGCTGGGAAAGAATGGTTGAGTATAAAATGAAGGATTATCTTATTGATGAAAAGGAGGGTCCGATTTTGCAATTTCAAAGGAGGTGATGGTGTCGTTGGTTCTAGGACTGGAATGATCGTAGTATCATATTCTTCGAGACCAATGAGAGATTCGAATATTCGGTTATATTCAGGGGGATGAATTTTGGCGACCAACCACCCTTTTCACTTATGGAGACATTGTGTTGATTGATCTCGATCGGACTCTGTCTTGCAAAAGTTCAAATTTTGATTGAGCAATATAAGCTTTCCTTCCGTCCTTGCCATTCCAACCTGCCAGACAAACCCACCGATTCAGATGGTAGTAAAAGTGAGGTCTTCACAGTGCAACTTTCAATGTCTCAGACTATTTTAAACGATTAGGAAAGAACAGAGTTTTCTCCCAAAGTAAATCAGAAGACTTGTCAGAGCCTCAAAAAAACAGTGAGCAAATACATCCCACAGCCGAATTCGCCTAGTATCGAAGAAATAAAGCTAAGCTCCACCTTGATCTGACCTGGGCGTATTACCGTGTAGAGCTCAAAGGCAAGCACGTAAGCAGATTATCGCCAAGTTATCCCCAAAAATCTACTCTTATTCTTCCCAGGCCCATTTGTCGCATCTGCATTCTCAAGGTATATTCTCTGATGTCCTTTCACGTCCAGAAATAAATATTTGTATTCAAATTCGCTCTCAGACGGGCCTTTGACCATGTGTAGATTTACTACACCTTGATTTAATGGACCCTCGACCTAGAGATTGATGTTAATTAAACAATGAGTATAGGATATGAGCTAAATGGCACTGACATTAAAATGCATAACCAAGTGTTCTACTCCTCGGCGGTCTTTTGTAATATTAGATCTGCATATAACTTAGCACGATATCAATGCAAATCTATTTTAGAATGCATACGCAATAGGCCCGGCTCTAGCCCACTTGCTCGATGTTGGCTCGCCATATGCCCTTATCTTCTTTCCATTGCCCAACAATTCAGTGCATCGTGGATCTTTCTTGACTCGATCGGCAGCTCTATTGAATTGATTGATTTTACTCTCGGGACTAAACACTTCTGTGTAAAGAAGATAGATGACACCTCCCTGTACCGAATGTTAGGTCTCCAATGTACGAAAGCATCGTGAGAGCCATACCGTTAATACTGTACCGACAAGGACAGTACCTAGATTGAAAGTCTGCTGCGTTGTTCTGGCAACCTTTTCTCTGCCCGATAAATCGCGCCAAGGAACTCTGCCATCATCGTTGAAGGTTGTAACGGCTTTCCTTCTTGGTTGCGACGAGGTGTTTGTGGTGCCTAAGCCTGTATGTGTTGTATAAAGTCGTGTGGCGAGAAGTGGTCGCAAAGATGGAGGTAAGCTGAACAAAGTTACTGTTCTAATCGAGGGGAGCATCTTTGACTTGAGGGACTGGAGAAGGATGCAATGGCAGGTTGACTTCAGATGGAAGAAGAGGTTGTGGATGTAGAGTAGATATCTAGATGGCGGCTTGAATACAAGAAGAATAGAACAAATTGCATGAAACTCAAAGGGGGTATCAAACGAGGTATCAAGATATTGAATTTGTATAATGAAAGGACTTTGTGCTGTATCAATAGGTACTTCAATATCCAAGCATCAATGCATATGAGAAATGAGAGATATAATTGTTATAAATTTTGAAGCTTCAATGTTCAAGCTATTGTGGGGTAATTTTGGTATGATTCCTGATTCATCATTCGTTAGTCATGACCCATTGATTGACTAGTACCTGTAATCTAATCTCATGCCGCTTTACCAAAATAAGCTTAGTGAGTATGAACTTTTGAACTTTAATTGTTGCGGCGAACGCATAGCAATCTGGCCATCCCATTCATTGACTACACAATAATAATTTGGAATACAGAAAAGGGGTTTCTTCTTTCTACATCTTCAACAATTTGGTACTCAAAGCATTAAACATCTATACATTCTCTAAATATAACAAACATGGCTGCTCTTGCTTCAAAAGCGCAGTCTCAGAAACTCTTCGAGAAGTTGAAGACAAAGCCAGCAAACAAGGTACGCAAGTAAAACTTTCTTTCTGGAAGGGTGTAACCATGATGCAAATACTGATATCTCATGGCATAGATTTGTTTCGATTGCGGGGCAAAGAATCCAACTTGGACATCTGTGCCTTTCGGAATCTATCTCTGCCTTGATTGTTCATCGAATCATCGCAACTTAGGTGTTCACATCTCCTTTGTGCGATCGACCAACCTTGACCGTATGTATGATGGACGACCGCGAAGCAGATCTGAGGGGCTAATATGTTGACCAGAATGGCAATGGGACCAATTGCGGGTTATGAAAGTTGGTGGTAACGAATCTGCTACGAAATACTTTCAATCAAATGGAGGAACTGCAGCACTGAATAGCAAGGACCCCAAAACCAAATACCAGTCCAATGCGGCCACAAAATACAAGGAAGAATTGAAGAGACGTGCTGCAAAGGATGCTACTGAGTATGTTGTTGTTCGGAGATTTTGACATGTCGATACTGACTAATGTATAGATACCCGAACGAAGTTGTCATCACTGATGCAGCGACTGATGCTACTGACGGAACCTCCACACCGGCAGGCGAGCCTGATGACGATTTCTTCTCTTCATGGGATAAGCCTTCGATCAAACGACCAACTCCTCCGATATCTCGAACTGCTACACCACCTGTTGTTGGGCGAACACCTTCCCCTTTCCTCAATGCCGGTGCTAATGCTGCGGGTAACGGAATCGCAAGAGCAACATCGCCACTCGGAAAAGCAGAGGGTTCGACTGCGGCCCCTGCTGCCAGCCGCATTACATCATCCGCAGCTTTGCGCAAGGGTACCACAACAGGTGCTGGACCACGAAAAGCAAATGTCCTCGGAGCCAAGAAAACCAAACTGGGCGCGAAGAAGGTTACCGGCGATGCAATTGATTTCGATGCCGCCGAGCGTAAGGCCAAGGAAGAAGCCGAGAGAATCGAGAAATTGGGTTATGACCCAGAGGCCGAAGAAGCTGCGACCAAGAAGTCATCCAACAAGACAGCGGATCTTTCTAGCATTGCTTCACCAACACCAGTGAGCCCGGGAAGGGCAGGATATGGTTCTGGTCACAGCAGAGAACGATCAAATGGCGAGGTTTGAGCGACTCGGAATGGGTATGGGACGGCTTGGGTTTGGGCAGGTTGGAGGTTCAAAGCCTGCAGCTACTGCACAAAAGAAGATGGGTGGTTTTGGATCAGTCGGTCCCATTAAGGCAACTAAAGAAGGTGAGATGTCGAATCTACAGTTTGCCTCCTTGCAGTCTCATTGCTAACATTGCTTCAGACGATGATGAGAAATACGCCCGTCAAAAATTCGGTAATCAAAAGGGCATTTCATCCGACGAGTTTTTCGGCAAAGGATCATTCGACCCGACCGCACAATCAGAAGCCAAAACACGTCTACAAGGTTTCGAGGGAGCTACATCTATCTCTTCCAATGCTTACTTTGGACGACCTGAAGAAGAAGAGGGCGGTGAAGATTATGGCGATCTTGAAACCGCCGCGAAGGACTTTGTAAGGAAATTCGGTGTCACAGCTGGAGATGATTTGGAGAACTTGACTCAAGTCCTCGGAGAGGGTGCAAGCAAGCTCCAAGGTGCCATTAGAAGTTATTTGAACGGCTAAGTCATGATGATGGATGGCGCGTGAGGGAGTTTGGCGTTCATTGGGGCGGTATGTGGCATGCAGCATTGTGATGGCAGGATTAAGATATCGGAAGAACAGACTTGAAGCTTGCAGAGAGCGTCAAAAGCTAATCCTCTTAGTAATCATTGAGGACGATTCATTTATTGCCTTATGTATCATTGTCGTGTTCTGCCATTTAGACGGCGTCAATTGCTTGTACATATTGAAATTTGACTGCGTCTTAAAACTCAATACTAGAGGTAATTTTCATCATGTATTTTTTCTGGACGATATTCTATTTACTGGGCACTTCTTGAGCTACTGTCGCTATGCCGAAAGTTCTTGGCTTAAAGTATTGGATAGTAAAAAGTCCTGGTGGTCTTCTAGTTTTCAAAAAGATCTAATGTTCCAAGGAATCAAAGTTCTGACCTTTAACTAAGGTTGAAATTATGCTTAATCAAAAAGTCTTGATTAAACCACGATCTGAAATTTTTTAATTAGATATCAGATTTGAGAGGTCTTTAAGAGAAGATAAAATCATCGTAGGCAGTGACCTCCTCCATTTGCTTATATTTTGAGCACTGCCATTCTTATTATACTTACCTGGAGTGTTTTCTGCGGCAAGTCTGGGGTCAATATGCCCAATTTCAACCAATCGAAAGTACAAACATGTTCATTCAACAAGATCTCATCATAAATGGCAAAAAAGTACCACTTTGTTACGATCACTCTTATTGTCAGTATCCAAATCGATTGGAATATATAATAAACCGCCAACTCAATCATACCCTGCTGCTATTCTAAGGCCTCAGGACTCAAGTATCTTAATTCCTGCGTCGCTTAAATGATTTAGCAAATAATCATAGCTCCTCAAAATACAATAGCGCAGAGGAAAATGGGTGAATATCTTACGGAAGATGTTCCGGACATCTTGATCATTTCTTCCATACCCGCTGCTTGTACTTGTTTGAAGTCGAGTGTCGCAGTAGTAATGGGCATTCCTTTCCTACCGGTTTTCGAATCTGTCTTCGCTGCGCCTCTGTTCGAGACCCCCGAGTAGTCGTGATGCGTACTGCACTTGGAATTTTACCGCTGCCGGTTTTGACAGGTGTGGTTCCGTTACCGATTGAGCAATAGCTAGCTCTGAGCTTCCCGGTAGTGAAGGCTGAGGTAAGGGGTCCGGTGGGGTCGCAGAGGCTTTGTTCGGGCATGTACCAGGTGCTGCTGCTGATTAATTGGGGGGTGCTGGGCGAATATGCAGCGAAGGATAGTCCGGTTGTTGAATAGATGGTGATGGATTCGATTTTTGAGATGAGGGGGATGGGGCAGGGAGTGAGGGGAAAGGTATCGGTGCCAAGAGTGGATGTGCTGCTTGAGATAGTAGATGGTGAGGCGGTAAAGACAGCGGCGGCGATAGCAAGGATCGCAGTGGGGAAGTTGAAGGAGGGCAGATGATTTTGTATTGGGCGATAGTTTTGGTTTGGATGACTGGGGTAAGCATGTTAGATAGACACCGGATGGCTTGTCTGGTTCGCTCGCACAGTTGTAGACTGTGTAAAGGCTCGTGAAATAAAGGGTGATGGTTGTGAGAACGATCGACACGGAGGTTGCTTCGCTACTACATCCACTTCTGATTGGTCCAATGAAAATATCATCGGTGTCGGTGATGCTCATGTAGAGGCAATTAGTAGGTGTAGGGAATGACGCACTATAATCTGGCGAAGTGGATACTTGAAAACCACCCTCGGAAGATGATTGCGACTGCCCGCTATATGGATCATAATATTGAGTATGGGAGGCCAAAGTAGTAGTAGAATTCGAAAACAATACACTTGAGCCAGTACCTGATAAAGATACTTGGGTGCCAGCAAATGAAGATGAACCATATCCATAGGTAGGGACTGGAGCCGTACCGGTGGGAAAACAGCTTGGGATAATCGTCAGTCTTGTGCTCGAGTGAGTGTTCGAATTTGTGAAAATTCCTGCTTGATTTTTTGTGGCCTAACATGGGAATGTGTGAGTCCGGCTCCTATATTTTGAGTAGAAGACCCTGGCTTGATGGGTACGCGACAAAGCAAAGGTGAATCGGATTCTTTCGTGCAGGGGGGTTTGATGGACCCTTTGAAGTCGTTTCGGGTTCTGATGTTGAAGTAATACTATGACTTGTTGATGAAGCTGGAAGACTTTCTTGGGTTCTCAAAGCACTGTTGAAGCACTTAGAAGGTAGCGGTGCAGTATATGAAGTTGTTGGAGTAGTAGGTCCACTTAACCATGAAAAGAAAAGTTTCCAGGATTCAATGTTGGAAGTCGTTCTTCTAGGAAAGAAACAACGCTGACATCTGAACTGCGAACTTGAGGCTTTGCGTAGCCATATCCCCCATCACTGACATCGTAGAGAACAGGATCAACGGGCATGTAAGGAGAAGAAATGACAAGAAGAGCCCAGCTTATGAAAAAGGCCAAGAATATTGGACATCTCATCTTGAAAGCTTGTAGTAATGAAACGTCTTCAATGAAGGACAATGGTTGGAGTGTAGGAAGCGATTCTCGACGCAGAAACAAATGCACCTTCAAAGGAGTATGAAATGGTATGTAGTATATGTTCACAAAAAGAGGGAAATTTAGGAGAGGTATTAGACGGGTAGGTTTGAGATATGGGAGAGAAGTTGGGAGATCGAGAACTGAATAATCGGCTATGGTCCGCGGCTTGGCTATTGAGGGAAAATCTGAATGTATATCTAACGTAAGGAGGACCAACTCTGGCGTTTGATTTCAAAATTTCTATAAGATTCACTATTCAGATATTCGGCTTTTGAAATTCAATATAAAATGAATGCACAATATAGACTGATGGTTCTAACTCCATATCATCCCGTCTAAAAGTCGGATTTCGTAATTCAGGATACAGGGTCCAATTTTGTAACATGATAGTGCCACATCTATTTTGAGCTGAATTTTGAGTTCTGTTTTGAATTGGATTCTAGCCTTTGCCCAAAAAGCCCTCCATAGAAGATATTTGTGTGACGAATTTGCCAGTTAGTCGGCTTCTACATCTTAGGGTTGAAATTTGGGGGTTGACTTAGGGCTGAAACCACGCCCCAAAGGCTTCTCTTTGAGCCAACTCAGGCACTATCTCTTGTAGATATACATCATCCAATAGAGAGTTTCTTGTAATTCTTGAGAAAGAGTTGATTGGATGATTGTTTCCAGCCAGAAACTACTGCAATCATTGGGGTTACAACCACTGTATTGCTTTCAGATGCGGATCCTTCATTAGAGTGTTAATAAGAAATAGAGATAATTGAGCCTCATTCTTTGAAAATGGATTCGTATCGATGAATCCCAAGACTTTTTGAACCACACTCTACGCCCGGTGAAGTACCTGGGAAAATATAATGCCCAAAGCCAAGAAAAAGTGGAAAATGATGGGATTTCAACGAATGGACTCATCACCACAGCATTATCCTTAGATCTAAACTGATATTAGAAATTTCCAGCATTCACGATATTCTAAGTTCATTTATGATTTGTTTGACTACGTAGCATGGAATGAGCCTCTCAACTGCTGTCAATATCTCAAAGCACTTGGAGTTTCCATACAAATTTAATGATCGAAAACCTTTCATCGTTGGATAACAGTCGAAAACCTTTCATCGTTGGATAACAGTCCAAACCCTAGGACAGCCTGGAAATTTGAACAGGCCTCAAACTTAGTAGTGAGTGTAGTTTTTCCGAGAAGCTAAGCATCCTTTCCTTTCTCAATGATAAAAATAGCGATCAAGGGAAGAAAAGTGTGTCTCTATGCTTGTAGATTGAAACAGGGTTACTATATTAGTCACTCAACCATTTTGACCTTGAGTAGAGCTCTCGGATCTGAGGTGTCGAGGTCTGAAATTATAATCTATATAAGGCTTATACCTAATATCTACTCTCAGTTTCGATAATTGAGTATGAATTCTATATCACCATCTTTCCTCGTCTTGTTATAAATCACAATAGCCTAGCGAAAAAAATAACAAAATAAATCAAGACGACTGAATTACATATAACGCAGCATAGCTTGCACATTCATAGCGTATAGACCGAGGGAATGATGGGCGAGCACAGGAACGAATAAGGTGGAGGGACGGTGATAAGTAGCAATGAAAATAGTCGTGAAATAACAGCAAGAACAAAATCTAATGCCATTTGAAGAATTAGTACGTAAGACTGGGTCACTCAGACCTTATTATGAACCTTATGAAGGTCAAACTTCCAACAAAAAGCTCTTACTTTCATAAAGCCCTATGGTTGCAAAATTCATCTAGCTATCAGATCAGGTCCAAGACGATGATATGGTTAAGACTGACAGATAAGATGAAGGTTAATGGTCAGATCAAATTCTTGTGATTTGAATAAAGATCCAATGATATATTTTTGCAACATTCAATGTTTCTTGGGAGTCATATCATCTTGTTCTAGCTTTGGAAAGTGCTAGCAGTTAAACATATTCGAGTATACATTAGATATGTATATTATGACAACTGAAAATAGAAGAATAGGTTGACATGACATGATCCTACATTGCAATTTCATCTGACTGTCATATAATTTCCCCAACATAGACAGAGATAAAGATTATCAGCCGAAATTGCATAAAATAATCAATGGCTTGTTCTTATGGACAGTATGCCGAGTTTAAGAACAATTCGTTCCAAAGGCGTAATAGAATCAATCAAATATTCATCCTGGGTACTTGAATTGTTACAGGAACTTGGGAAAGGTGTAAAGGTAAAAAGAAAGGTAGAGAACACCAGCAAGAGTAAGATATTGAACGCCATAACATTCCTTCAGATGTTCAATTCTATAGATATTAGCTCCTTTTTCTTGAAGTACTACTTAGATTTGACCTGTCCAGATTTTATGTCAACGAAAAAGTCAGCTTGACATAGTCGCCATACCGGTGTTGTTTTATGATTTCAAATCATGACATTTTTTGACTATAAGGCCTACACTGCCTCATGATGAACTATACATATAGTATTCAGTTTCTCTAACTTTGTGGGTATAAAAGGTTGACTTGGGATGATAATTGAAAGTGTAAACATTGAGATGAAATCCATTAGATACTGCGGGGGCACCATTTTCGATGGATGCCGTTAATATATCAACGCAACAAGCCATGAATCAATTGTAAGCACATGATGACTCTTAGCATGAATATTGAAGTAGAAACATGATTGTGTTTGAAAAGATGAGTCAATCAACAACATCAGAGATATAAGCATAATGATGACTTTGAGTCATCAAAACCATAACAAATAACTTCACTATTGATCGATCACAAACTAAACTCCTTCATCGATCTCGCCTAATTAGTGGGATGTGACTGACCCCAACAACATTCCTACTCCGTCAGCATGCTCTAGACCCTGGGGACTTTAAACTGCCAGGGTTGAACCGTTCTACAGGAACCCCAATAACTCCATAACTACTTGGGTATTAGTAATTATATTCCCATCTTATTATCCTCATCCTTCCTCAAATTCAAACAACAAACAAAACCCAGAAACTCATTCTTCATGCCTAAGAAACGATTTACATCACAATATTCAAAGCCTGCTAGTACAGTTCATCCATCACTCAATTCTAATGCTACTGCTTCGGCATCGGCATCGCAAAGTATGTCCACCATGTTGAACAACTCCCAATGCACCCCGCCACCGACCATTCAACTAATGCGTACGTCGTGCAACAGATAAAAATGCACCATCCGTAAACGATCTGATAAACTCCGCTCGCAAAATTGGCATTTCTCCCACTGAACACCTCCGTGCCGCCTCTTCACTCACTCCTTCCCCTCATACCCTTCCTCCTCAAATCCGCCATCTGCTGTCTCATCCCGAAACCCCTTCGCCCACTCCCCGAAGACCCGTTCATAACCGTCGTTTTGATGCCAATGGACGTCGCATACCAGCTGGCCCCGCCGCACCCAGAAGTTGGCTAGAAGGAAGTAGACATGCGCCTGCCGATGTGCGAAGGCGATTTCGCTTGCAGCAAAATGGAGAAGAGGGACGGCTATTTCAGAGAGGGGTAGGATACTTTCCTGGGCTGGGCGATATTACAAACGGTCATGGACGAAGCGGAGGAAAGAGCCTGTTAGAGATATGTTTGAGGGGATTGGCGAGGGATTGGGAAGAGATGAGTGTTTATGAATCAAACAATTTGGCGATGTTGCCGGTCGGTTTGAGGATGGCGCTGTTAAGTTATATTGCAGTTTATGGGCCGGAGGAAGGGATTGGGTTTCAAGGGCTAAAGACCTTACTTGTCTCGCCCATACTGGAGAAAAGTACGGCTGAAGGGGAAAATTCATCAGAAGGGCGGGTCGAGGAGGAGACAGAGGATTGGGAAGAAGAAGTGGATGGCAAGTCCACTGGAGGCAACAATGATGATTTCTTTCGACTAGATCTTGGTGGCTCAATAGGAAGGTCAATTAGCTTGAAACAGCTTTTGACCCTTCTTACAGCTACCACTATCAATAAAGAAACAATACCTCGATCCCTGCCCGCTACAATTCCGCATCTTACACACCTATCACTCTCTCATCCTCCATCGACAATCTCATGGCCTCGTCTTCTTGCTCTTACACCCCATCTCAAAACCCTCACTCATCTCTCCCTTGCTTACTGGCCGCTTCCATCACTCACTTCAAACTCAAGCACTACTGTTTTTGAGTCGCCAATCGCCGGAGAAGAGATATCCAGTATGGTGCTAGTAACATGTATTTACGAACTTTGGATGGAGACTTTTCCGAATCGGCTTTGGTATTGAAGAAATTGGCAAATGGGTTTTATGGGCTCGAGTATCTGGATCTGGAAGGGTGTATAGAGTGGATATTAGTATTGAAAAAATGTGAATGCCGTGGATTGGGGCAATCAGTGGAGAAGGCTGGGCACTTTAATATTGAGGAGTGGAATGAGGGGGGATGTACTGGACTCCGAGGTGCCAGACTTTGAAGCATGGTCTGAAAATGAAAAACATATTTATAGGAAGGGTGTATCGGATGGGTTGAGTGTTGAGACCTACATAAACAGGATGAGGAAAAGTAAAGGGCTACAGTGGATGGATCTCGTCATTGATCCTAGCCCTGATGGCACGAGATTGAGGGCTGCTAGACAGGAGCATTCTGAGACCACTGTTGGAGTTGGAGCTGCTAGGAATTGGAATGATGAACTGGCTGCTGCAATTGCCAATAGTACTTGGGAGTCTTAGGATTAATCGGGCACCGAATGGCGTTTGAATTGGGCATATATTGGCATAAATGGCATAAATGGGATACATGGATAGGTGTTTGGTAGTGCACATGATGATGGAATTGCATATATAGTACCGCGAATAGCGAGTATAGGTCATTGAATGAAATGTTCTTATCACTCTTATACATGCCATAGCAGAAGCCCAAGACTAAGGTGCAGAGTTCAGTATCATATTGTTATATCGCCTCCTTCCTCACGCACCGAGACCAGAGGATAGAAGATTCCAATATGTCATAAGCTAGACAAAGTGTTTGATCGGTGTGAACAAGATTTCAATAGGCCAGATGTAGTCCGAGAACAGGACATCTTTGAATATATACATTGATTCTATACATTGAAGCCAGTGAGTGTATTGAACCCGCTGATAAGTCGGCTCTACTTGATATATCGGATTTATTCGAAACATTCAATTCATCGAAATCAACAAATCATCTTCGAAGAAACATATATAGTATTTCGAAGATTGAATATGCCGACACAAATCATAATCCAGACTGTTCAAAAGATGCCCTCGTGGTGTTTTTGAGACCTGGATCTTGGATTACAGGGTTAGTTGGTATGGATATCTCTTCTACTGATTCGGGTCTGGATTGATGTGGAGGGATCTATATTTTGGTTTCAGGGATTTCACTGTGGTTGAAGATATGTATATGCTTAATGCCAATCTACCAGGAACTGTTAGAACAGATCTTCTTGTGTTTGTATATTTTTTGATTGGAACATGTTTGTTGTCTAAAGGGTTACTAACTTGATGAGATGGATATGTGGAATCAGATGTTTGAAGAGTAATTCATTATGGTTGGAGATTATAACGATAGTCTATATTTGTCTTACGAGATTCTAATAAAATGGTAGACTATTGAATCTTTTTGTACCTGAAATTGTATTGCCATATATCTGGTACCAAGGGGGTGCCCAGTGTAGAATGGGGGATAAGAGATGAGGTAGAATTGAATATGGATGCAAAATGAAAGTTGTCATGGCTTTGATGAACGAGTAGCCATATCTAAAGTGTTAACGGTAGAAGTTGTGGTAAGAATGCAGCAGATGTAACAAAATAAGAGAATCTGATAGCTGGAGAAGACTGGGTATCACAGGAAAGTTTGGGCAACATAATAAGGTACAAAGGCATGAAGCGATTCGAGAATACAAAAAGTATTGTTTACGCGAAGAGACTCGCCGGCACGAGGAGATTTGACAATTGGATTTATTAACACCACAAATGTGCAATATATGAGCAGCTCAATGCCTGAATTCTGGCGAGTAGAAGATGATACATTGAAAGAAGGGAAATCAAAACCGAAGAGGAAAATCCTAAGCTACAGTAGAGAGCCTACGAGTTTGAGCACCATGGAAGTCGATAAAATAGTTCACATGATTGCGTATAGCTACAACAGTTCTCATCAGAGCTCAGTCTCGCCATGCCCCAACAAACAGGAAATGATGATGAACGACCCAGTTACCAAAAAAATCCTCCAACTGATCTACATCCAGCCCCTGCTCAAGAAGCGCCGAGATGCAACCCTTAAAACCGGGTCAGAACACTCAAGATCGGGTCCGGTTCGTTGTCCTCGATATTCTCGATCATGAACCCGTCTTCCCTAGGATGACGAAAGTCCTCCCATCCCCGCGGCCATTTCAATCCGTCATGTTCTATCACATTCTGGATTATCACCACCCCGTTCATTCATTGAACTTGGTTTGATCCACTAGGATATCACATGCTGAATCCCCTCCTTTCCATTCATTTCACTGTCCTTTATTCGATACAAAGGCCCAAAGCGCATTCCCATTTGCTTAAACCCCTTAACTCCATTTCCTAACTCCCATCCCGAACTAAAAAGGTCTCCGCAGAAGAGTAATAGCAACAGATGGGGACAAAAAGAAGATGATAACAATAAGAAAAACAAAATCCCAGCACGCTGGCCCATGAACGGAATACCGGCAGAGAACACGCAAAAAATTCGTGACTTCGCTTCTCCTGAGGATGAATTAAACATTAAGGGGCAGTGCAAAAGTGGAGCGAGCTATTGACGGGTATTGTTAACCTTAGTTGGGAGTCAAACTGGGGGAGTTGATTTTGAGTTTAGCCTAGTTTCGACTGGTCTCCATGTGGGGCAGCGAGTTACTGAAAGGCGGAGTCAATTTACAGTAGAATGACTAGAGATGAAGGGGTAAACCTTGCACCATGACACTATTGAATTTTAAAGCTTCACATCAACAAAGACCACCTCTTGTTTCTAGATTATAACGCTTCTGACTATTGGATTGAAATCACGGACAGTCTTACGTGGTAGTGATCAAAGCTTTGGACTTTAGATCATGCTTTTGGGAATAGTACCGAGGCCTCTTGGCGTCGGGATGGTATTTGCTGGATGAGATGATCAGGCCAGGTATGTACTGGGATGCTCAAGAATGGGGGATCTGCGCTATTGTGGTAGTGCGAGAACCTTAATTGGACATACACTTCAAAGGTGTTTGAAGCTTGAGTTTTGGATGAAGAAAGTTGTCATCGAGTGCATCATATTGGATCACAATACTCTCGGACACGAACTTATAGGTTTGGTGTCACTTGACATTTCCTCGAGGTGATGTTCTGTTTGACACCGTCTATTCGCCGCAACTTCAACATGGAAGACTGCAGAAACTAGTCTTGAAAGGGTTCAGGAAGTAAAGACGGCGAAGAGCTTCGAAAAATTCTAGTGTAACATCACATACTCACCCCACCAGTTCTTCATCATCACTTACTTTTTAGAGATTCTCGACTGCCATCCCATCTCTCTTTTTTTTGGTCTTCGTCTAACGTACGATACGGTACACCCCCAACTTTTGTCTGTGTTGATCTCCATGCCTACAACTAAATCTTTGACTTAATCACATCACTCATCAGCCCACCCACTCAATCACTTTACCATTATCGACCAGTAGAGAAAATTCATGAGTATACCTGCATCTTCATCTCATTTCGCCTCTCATCCCAACCCAAGCAAACTAAACCGGAAGTAAAATCAGCTTCGTGCGACCCCGGGATAGATTTTCAATTACGGTTTAGCCACTCCAACTCGGAGTATCCCTGGATATTCCACTTTAGTCGTGGAGTAATGAAATAGGAAACTGCTTCCTTCATTCATTTGAGATATGGAATATAGTTCTGACACGCACGCGCTCACGTACATAAACCTGCATTAGGGCAATTTCTTTTATACTGCCGTACTCGGGGCGGATGCAGAATGAATGCTGCAAGCCAGGCTGGCTTGTCTTGCCTTGTCTTGTCTCGTTTGTTTGTTTTGCCACTGTTTTGCCATTGTTTTGCCACTGTTATGCTGCCATTATTATGCCGACTCAGGCTATAGGCTCAGTGCAGCATTGAAGAGAGGACCCGGAATGTTGGGCTCGGGATTCGCACATAAAGCAAACTTGTATGCGCATTGCATTTTCTCTGCCTGTTATTGGGAAGTTGATCTTGGACATGCTATGCAATGAAGGTTGAGGAAGCATAGGGAAGTGGCATGTGATCGTTTACCTTGGTGTGCTGTATGTAATAGGCGGTAGTATGTATGTTCGCCCAACGACTCAGACCTTGAACACTTCATGGTGCCTTTGCTTTACCCCTTGCCTTTGCTTGAGCATATACATGTGCATGACGCTGGGTAACCTAATACGTTTTGCTCAAGGGAATATCTCCGTGAGTAATGGTAATTGCTAAGAGCAGAAAATGAACAATGGGATTGAGGATTGCAGTAAGATCCCGGAGAACATCCACCTGACACTCCTGACGCATATGATGATTCAAACCCCCACTTCAACTCTCATCTTAACCATCCTCACCCAAATCAACATACCATGCACAGCGGTTCTAGACAAGCCACAAGGTAGATACCGTGAGATGGAATGAGCCGGTCTCACGAAAACGAAAGAATCCTTAGCCTTCCTTGGCCTGACCCCCAACTTCGATCTTCACAATCCTCTAACCTACTGTAACATCTCCATGGATCATGAAAATTCTCGTATCCGTTCATCTGGATCAGAGACTGAGTAACATAGGGATTGAATGATCTCTATTGTGTCCAGTTCGAATATGAGTCTCAGCCCAACACTCATCCCGACCATTGAAATACAACTATCAATTCAAAAGATCCTCGACTTAATTCGACGCCACCAATCATACCATTTCATCACGAAAAATATTTGACTCCTCTCCTCATTTCCATTACCTATCTCTCCACCATTGCGCCCAAGTCCAGCATCGTAGCAACACCCTCTTATCGCAAAATCTACTTCCATATTGCCATTAGACAAATCGGAAGGCCAAAGAAACTCCATTTTTCCAAAGGGAAACAAGATTTTCTCCTTAACTTTTCTCCTCTTTGAACCTTCCCAGTGACCATGATGGCACAAACAACAAAGCCGAAAACCCATGCATCCAAAAAACGGGAATTCAACCGAGACTCATGGGAGACGGACTCCAACTCCGAGCTTGACGATCACTGGCCGGCTGGCTTCTGCGCTCAAACTCTGTGTAGCCCTTGGTCATGCGGCTGGATGCTGAGTAACGTTGGTTGTTTGAGGAAAGGTGAAGGGATAGGGTGAGATATTGGTGGAGATCTGTGCGTCGCCATCTTGCTGAAGAATGGCATTTGTTTGATTGTTATGATGTGAGTGATGATTGGTGAGGAGCGAGTGAGGAGCATATGCTTGATCGTTGCTATGCGGATATTTCAACAGCTTTACGGAACTCCTATCTCGGATCGTATAGATTCGGCTTGCATGTTCCTGATAGGTATCTAGGTCATTGCTGTAAATGTAAATGCCTCATATATTGTAGGTAAACAGACTATTGACTGTTCAATGCTGCCTCGTAATATCAATTCATAGCAAGGCTGGGTAGAGAGCAAAGAAGAACCGAGACCTTGGACCCAAAACCGGAGACTCAGATTAATCTAGATGCCAAAAAAGGGTCCCACATTCCGGGATTTTTAAGTCGGAACCCGAAAAGAGGCGTCAATATGAACTCATTGATCGGAAATCCAGTTGTTGGTACGGATAGCGGCGGGGCCAAGGTTAGTGAATCTGAAGTTTAGCGTTCATAAGATTAGATTACAGATCATCGTGAATATTATCATATATTGACGCTTATGGTGGTTGATATGATAGCGTCGAGGCTTTTGATCCAGATGATATACATATTGTGATGAAAACCCGAAATTATCAAGAAAAAGGTTTCGGGAATCGGGATGCAAGATTGTCAATTATCATGAATAATCTTGTTTTAGAAACGAAGGATGGATGGAACAGAACAAGAAAAGAACAGCACCTGATCTGGAGGAAGGCGTGTGGAGATGATTGGACGGCTGCCAACACTCTTTCGACTTAGTCCTTTCTGATTTCTAGGGCTTGATGTCGAATAGGAAAGGTTGAAGCGTACAGGAAATCTTGCTGGGATTTCACCATGAGCATGTGAGCAACATGTAGATCAACCGAAGGGGCGAATCAGCAGTTAGGCGATATCAATGAGCTTGTACCAAATACGCCAGCATTGTTGGATTTCCCAACTGCTGAAAATTGTATCTAGTACACTGATGGATTTGTTTTCAATCAACAAAACCCAAGGTGCCGTATGCTACAAAAAATAATATCCCTAAAACGATCATTGATGGTTACTTTCATTGGCCTGAGAATATGATTTCGCCGTCTTTCCCAAATGACCCCCATGGTCCCAGCCATTAGAAGCATACGATATTGACAAGGATTGACGGGAAGCATCCCCAAAGATCGGGACTTGAAATACCAGAGGTAAGTATTATATACTATACTATACTGATTGAATCTAGATGCTACTATAAACAGTTTGGCTGTCCCCCCATCCATGTTTTCCATATTATTGTTTCCTCACCAACAACCTATCATATATAATAGATCTATTCACAAGATTCATGGCTACAATATATAAGACGGCATAATATGAACGTCTTATCAATATGAAATTAGTAATTGATTGCCTAGTAATAATCCTGGTCATTGGTCATCCGGATGCACACCATTGCTTCCCTCGTTAAAGCAGATATTTCTCGATATTGACATAAGTCTTAAAATTTCCCTGTTTATAACAATAAAATCCTTTAATCATGAATAGAACGCAACGATGACCTTGCTGCATCTCTAAATCCAATTTTTGACCATGTTGTTATACTACCCTACCTCGTCGACGTTATATTGAGCAGTAAGCCACAATTTTGTCACTCTTGCTTCCCTGGCTCAGCATAGTTGCTGCCTCTAAGCCTGGAAGCAAAAGCCGAAACCCATGCCAATCAACGGCATATCAAAATGAATAACCATGTGCGACTGTTGGTATGATTCCAATCAAAATGATGGAAAAGAGCGAGGGATGAAAGGGTTTTGTTGGGAAACGTAGAGGCTGCATCTTGCAGATGCGAAGGCGTTGCTTGATTGGCTCTTTCGGGAAATGGGTGTGCTACCTGGGGTGTATCTGTCTCGAGCAGAAGCGATTCATCACATGGCACAGAGATCGCATATCACTACACAAATTGAACACGACAGTGCCGCTGCGGTGAAACGTACATTGTCGTGAAGAATTCTTGGGATGGGTATGAGTGATTGGGATGAATCTATTCCATCCTTCAAGAGAAATAGGATCGCTCACGATAGAATCAATTGAAAAAAATCCTGTCAAAGGCAGCAAATTAGATTTCCGGACTGGAATATCCTGCCCTGTGTCATAAACCGTTGAGAGCAACAGTATCCCGGCCCGAGCCGACAACTTACTTACTTTCGATATACTTCGACCAATGGAGACTTTTCCAAACTAGGGTTCGCGGATCTATGCTCTAGCCTGCCGTTTGATCTACAAATCAATGGCAAGCGGTTGTTCTCAACCTTGCCTGACTCTTTCAATCAAGATCGATAACTCTGCCGGTGATCTAACATTTCTCAGAAAGCACTTGGACTCGAAACACTTAGGTCGCATGCAATAAGAGGTGAAAAATAAAATGAAGGATTCTCCTTCAAAATGTAGATGGTGGAAATGAAGTCGTTTGTTTGGTAAATCTAGGTGCATTTGGCTGGAAGAAGGAAATGTAATTTCATGGGTCAGTGATGTGCATTTGCATAATCAGAGGGGCGAAAAATGCAACTAAATTCACGTGGTTGGAGGGGAAGCGTGTTCCGGCTTCCTGCAGCGAGTATCCTCCTTCATGCATATATTATATGTGCGTGACCAAATATCGGCGCGGTATCCTTTCTAAATTCTCTGAGAGTGGGCTTAGCAGATCGATGTATGGTGTGTCGGTAGGCTTTCCCGTAACAATTTCTAGAATACGAGAATTCCATTCGCGTAGAGATGAAAGTTATGGCGGATGATTAAACCCTGGAGCGAAGAAGTAATTCCCTTGGGTTTATCTTCGGCGTGTTGCTTGCGTTTTTGTTTTCTCTTACTCTTTTGATACGCTATGAAGCTTCGCGGGGAAGGTCTAGAGAGTATGCACCGACATGCCTCCATAAGCCCATAAGTCAAAGCGTTCAAGAAGCCACATGTGGGATATGTCTTCAATCCTTGAAGTGAGTTTGTAGAGTATTTAGGTGGTGATAGGATTGAGCATGTAAGATAAATGTCTATTGAATTTGAGATCGAAGATGACAACAGACGCCATGGGAATTCTCCATCTTTGGCTTGAGGTAAGACCTCCCACCTCTGCCCCCTATTGCTATCGTCGAAGAAGGAATTGTGAAGTCCATGCATGTTGTATTCGAGAGATAGTCGCCGGCACATCGCATTTCGCATCAGGACTTAGCATAGCTCCGTCCGGGGCAAGCATGATTTGCGAGGCTGTGCTATGGTGATCTACGTTTGCAAATGAAAGTAAATTAGCTTTCTTGAATTGTTCTCACTAAGGAGTATTGAGTAAGAAGCGAGTGTGAACGAATGAATGGAATGATTCATATAGATAAAAATGTCGTCTTAATAGTATACCTTAATTTCCAGCACTAAGATATGTCAAAAATGTCAAACATGGCGCAGCTCAGGTAGCAGCTGATGGCTTGATACGCCTACCTATGGATGGAAACCATGGTCCACCACGGTTGGTACTGGACCATTTGACTCGGCCAATTAGTAGGGGGATAGGACGATAATAGATAGCGCGAGGATGTATTTTTGATACCTAGGTAATTTGTCGTAAAGCTATGTACGCTATTGCTCTCTTAAGGTAGGGTAGACTAAAGATAGTTGAGCCATTGCCATCCGATGAAGGATTTCTCACTGACTTCTTTTCTTCGATATCAACGATAATTATCAGGGGCTGAGACAATAATACTCCGAAAAGCTTCAATAGTGTCACGCCACCATGATAGAAGGGCCTTCTTTCTTTTGAAGAGTGTTATTATGATTAAGTGAGTGGGTGAGTTGGTAAGTGGGTGGGTGAGTAAGTTAGTTAGTTGACCTAGTTAGTTGATATTGGCTTCTTATCTCTTCATTGTGAGCTGAGCTGAGCTGAGCTAGTCAATAAAGCTCAAAAGGTGTCGGTAGTTGATTGAGCCGTTAAAGTTTTGGGAGTAATAGGTCTATAGAAATTATGCGAAAAGTGTACTATGAACCGAAGCTTTGGTAGAAAGCTAGGAAGCTAGAAGACTAAAACTGCAGATGGGAGTAGGTAAATCCGAAAACTCCTTTTTACCTAGCGGGATTTTCCCCTCATAAGCTAATTCGTTCTAAACTAGCAAGTTGACTAAAAGCTGTAGCTAAATTTGATAATAAGGTTAGCGGGCAACTTGAAAATTTTCATATTGAGTCTAATGAACAACTTCAGTCTATCTATCTACTAGATAATATTTACATCTATCTCCAACAAAAGGGTAAGAGAATGAAAGTCACAGGAAAATACAAGGAGAAGAAAGGAAGCTAACACTTAGTTTGCTAATTTGGTAGTGTTACAACAGGTTGAAAGAAAAAAAGGTCTCCACAATTTTCCCGGAAAACCTCTACATAGGATTTCATTGGACATCATTTGGAGATTCATTCGCTTTGTTTTATGAGAAATAGATATTACTGGGAATTCGTTATGATGGCGCATCTTCAAGGATCATAGCCATCTCTCGTAAAGAAACTTTGGAATGCTGCATCCCCTATTGGCCAATGGTTATTCTCGCTTTCAATATGCACATCAGACATTAGCTTCCTACCTAGTACGTACCTTGGATACTAATTTAACATCTTACCTTGATATTGGCTAACTGAATCTTTCCCCGCGCGCCGCTGATGATTTGCAGAAAAAGGAAATCTTGTGAGGCTCTGAAAGATGCTTCGGGCACTCTAATCCGGCGGTACCTGATGGACATGATAGCTCAGATTTGGTAGATCATTCACAGACGTGCACTACCAAATCCAGATATAATTTTAGCGACTAGATATTGTGTTCCTGCGTCGAAGAACCCCCAGTTCAAGAGTTAGATTTTAAATGCAGAAGGAAAGTCATCACAGCCTGTTGCTTTACCTCGAACTTGAGATATTCTATTGGCTCTCACCTAGGTCCAACAACTTTGCCCTGAATTATCAATAATGATGTTCAGTTAGATCGTCAATCTTGTCTTGCTTGTCAGTTAAAGTTTAAAGGGAGCTAATATACTGAAGTCATTCCTATCAAAGTCTTAGTGGATTTTTTTTAAAAAAAACCACTATCATTTCTTGGCCCTTGATCTTGCGCAACGTTCTGTTCACCCGGTAGCTTTATTGATTCAAAATTTGTACGAGTAATTTTCGGTAGCTCCGGCTTTGGTAACGTTAAATTCAGTTCCAGGAGATTGGAACTCACCATTGCGAAATCATCACGCCGACTTGCTCCAAAGAGAAAGGGCTGATGTGTACTAGGAGAGATAGACATATTGACTGATCCACGTGCTAATGATCAGCAAACATCTTTGAGACTTTCCAACCAGACTGAAAGTCTTTAGTATCTTCAATACCTGGGTATCATATATCTTAACATCTCTCCTTGAAATCTGCAACCTGCAACCTGCAATCTGCAATACACCAACATACATGTCGATATCATCAACCTGCAAGATCCTGCTCCTTCAACATTATCTCGCATCAATATAAAAGTACGTTACCATAAAGCGTTTCAAGTCAATATCAAGGATACCGACTTCCATCCATACATACACATTCATACGCCGCATATCAAACTCGTTCTGACAGCAAGCCCAAGAAAGCATCAATTTCCAATTAGCTCTGCAGTTCTGGGGCTGGAGGCCGTCACTCCTAATACATACATTTAAGTCTTCAACGAATTGAAAGTCCACTCTTCCCGTCAGTACAGCAATGTTTTCTCGTTATTGTTGCCATTGGTTTTATTTTTCACAATCATCCTCCTCGACCATTAACCGGCGCGTTGGATCAGCCATGCATTCAAGACCCCAGCCACGTTATACCCTTTTTGTGAAGGAGCATAAGATTTATTTCTCACCCATGAACCCATTCCCACCATCCCGAAATCGTCCTTGCTGCATTGTGGTCCAGCGTGTTATCCTTGTTCATTTGATCAGGAGTCCATCTAGGAAGTGCTTCTAGGCTAACTGCATCATAACCAACAGTTTTCGTACGTTAGTTCTCAGGAATTTTCTGCAATTTTCCGCAGTCTTATTGTTTCAATTGAACTCGATCGAATTAATCCCCGAAGCAAACATTGAAACAAAAGAAGGGAATATCCAGAAGAGAAGGTACAAACATCTTTCAATCCTATTGTATTCTTTGATTTGCTTTCTGGAAGTTATTCAAACGTGCAGTACATACCGACATCATTCCTCGTTAAAGATATACAAGATCATACACATACACATACCTATATACACACACATACACATACACACACAAATATACATATACATATACACATACACATACACATACACATACACATACACATACACATACACATACACATACACATACACATACACATACACACTATTCCAAACATATCCTTACCTGCATACTTTACAGTCCCTCCACACACCTTACCATACCTGTATCTATCTCAATCAAGCATCATCGAGCTGGGAACTTTTCATAATAAGCCTACTCTTTCTGGTCTATACTATAGTACCCCCGACTACAAGCACGGCCTACTCAAGATCTATCTCCATTAACCTGACTGTATTTTGTTTTACTGTTTTTCCCAAATTCGGCCCCCACGATAAGAGAATCGGCAAGCATTACGTTTAAAGGGACGTCGATTATTCTTTCACCATACCCACATATTCCTGCCTACCAAGTACGCACTAAACCGTCACTGTCAGCATCGGAAGCTAATTTCAGTTTCCACGAGACGCCAAATACCACCCCCAAAACCTTAGATTGCGACCATAACGATCAAGCTCGGAGCTAGTTTACCGTTTCTCTTCCGCGACAGGGCAAAAAAGATTGGCTGAAGAAAGTAGGGAAGCAAGATAGGAAGCAAGCAAGTCAGCCATCCAGCCAGCAAGCAAGCAGGCAAGCAATCAAACAATCAAACAAACTGGCAATACGGTGCAGGGCAGCAGCTCAGTGCAAAGACGACTGGACAAGAAGGAATTCCTCGATCGATAGGAAGAAAAATAGAAATCAATCAAAAAATCAGATTTCTCGATTGTGAGTCTGTAGGGGTTTTTGAGTCTTTAACACACCATCCACCCACCACCTTGAACTGGGTTTCCATCATCACACGCCGCTTTCAAAACAATCCCCTGCTCGTAAGGATTTGAAACAATAAGCCGGGTACGGGTAAGTTTTAAGCACCAAAAAGGTCAACATCTTTCCTTACCGAACGTTGAGAAATAGGAACGATACTGCGAGGATATTCCTAGCGATTTCGTGCATATTACCACTCCATTGCAGCCGTCACCATCACATATCCTCGATACTGTATTTGGAAGATTCGACCCTGTTCAGTTACAACCCCCCTTCCCCGAATATCTCATCCAGAAATCATCACAGCCCCTCATCCGGTAGTGACCCTCTCAGCGCGACTTTCATTGAATATACATACTCTTGGTGTGTATTTTGAAACTTTTCAGGGGAAATTTCAGGGTATTCACAGAACCTAAAGGGAGAATATTAGCGGGGCAAGGAAGCCACTCTCACCAATTCTCAGCCCATCGATACCAGGGCTTTATTTTTATTTGCTTTTTCTTCTATACCCGGTTTCCAGTCTCGACAAGGCTGCTTCGGGACTCCAATCAAAAACAGACCCATAACCCAATCCTGATCCTGGGTCTCAAATTTAAATTTTACAAGGACCCTCTGCAAGCCTCTTGCGATTGCGATTGCTATTGCTATTGCGTCAGTGCATTCGCATCAGTCCCCGATAGTCAGTTGACGAATAAGCAACAGCCTTGCCTCTTTTATATCCCCCCTTTGGCATTCTCGGAGTGTAATTTCGCAAAAGCACGTACGGTAGCTTTGAGCGGCGAGAAGCAAGTGAGAAGCAAAGCGAACAGGGCAGCAAACAGCAGAGAAAGGCCAATTCTTTTCAGAGGTCAGCGAAAGGGAAAAGGAAAAAAGACAAGGAGACTTGAAGTTATAGTGAGGGGAAAAAAAGAGATATAGGACCGGAGAGAAAGAGGGCGAGAACGAGAAGAAAAAAAAAAGATCTGTGCCTTGAATTACTATTACTATTCCTATTATTCTTATCGTTATTTGATATTGATATTGATATTGGTACGGTGCAGAAAATCTTTTTTATAGGAAATTTGGCTTGATATTGAGATATTGAAAGAGATATCGAGCGAGAGAGAGAGAGAGAGTGTGTGTGTATGTGAGAGAGAGAGAAAGAGATATTCATTTTTATCGTCAACACCTTAATCGACTACCGTACTAAACCCTTCATCTGGTTCTGCTTACTTCAACCATATAAGTCTTTACTATTATTACTTGTTTATTTATTATTATTGTTTTTATTATTGTTTTTATTGTTATTGTTATTGTTATTGTTATTGCTATTATTATTATTATTGTTGTTGTTTGTGTTATTATTATCATTATATCTATCATTTCATTTCATTTCATATCATATCAAATCATCATCACCCTTCTCCCGCTAAATCAACAAGAGAAGAAGAAGAAGACGAGAAGAAGACGAAGAAGAAGACGAAGAAGAAGACGACTTCATCAACAACACTCCATCGTTCACCTCCCCTTCTTCCCTTGGGGGCGACGGTGACAAACCGCTTCTTGTGTCCTTTCTTGTATTTTATATGAGAAGACGAATCATCATCATCTTCTTCTTCATCATCGCTATCGTCTTCATTCCTTCCAGTACCTATTCATATTCAACGCCATCATATCATCGATTGGTATAACTCTCCCTCTTCTTCTTTCTCCTCTACTGTCCACCATTTACATTCATTCATTCATACTCGTTCTTCTTTGACTTGACGTCAAGGGTTTTGAATTGAATTGAAAGTATTCGTTGTTGGGAAGAAAGATTCCATCGTGGGAAAGAGTAGATTGAAAGAGTGAGGCTGCAAATGAACGATAGTAAGTAAGCCTTCAAATCAAAATCATTGTTCTTCAATACCCACCTTATCGATTCATCAAGCAAGATACATATTATGTTATACACAATTACTTCTCTGCTTCAGCTCTTGAATTCCTTTTCTTTCTTTCCTTTCCTTTTCCTCTTCTACTTCCTCTGGTATATTCTCCACTTGCGCAAAGCGATTAATCTCTTCGTATTCGAAATATTTTCTCTCGTCTCTTCTTTATACATACGTATATATGTAAATATATATATACATATCTTTACAAAAGACAAGTATTCTTAAAAAGAGTCGAAGTTAAAGAAAAGTTTCAATAGTTCTTTATTTGTTTTTAGGTGTCGTCGACAATTTTCGCGAAATGGTTGGTGTAGTAATTCTCCATTCCTCCTCCAATTGGTGTTATATCACAATCACAGTCACAATCACACCTGACATCTTACACATCCTACATATCTCACACCTCACACCTCACCCCTCACCCCTCACCCCTCACCCCTCACCCCTCACACCTCACACCTCACACCTCACACTTCATACTTGCAAAAGTCCTCAAAACACAGAGCAATACAGTGTAATGCTGGGCCCTTACAGTGATTTGGTCAAACAGAACGTTCCATGGAAGAAATTCCCGGGTGTGACGTTCAGTATCAACACATCCTTTCAATCTTTATCCTCTATTCTCCAATTCATTCTCTCATTCAAATGATGAGATACAAGAAGATAGGCGCGCAAAGTAGCCTAATGACAAAAAATGTTATACATCACACCTCCTAGATATCCAATGTTCATTCTTCCATGGGATCCCCCTTCCCCCAGAAAGCTTCATTGATCACAACTTTAGGGCAAAGTTCCTTACATATCTAACCGTCACGGCCTTTTCTATTTTCTGTTTTTCTATTCTATTCTGATTACTGGTTCGCCTGATTTATCTTTCTTATCCATGGCAATTTCATTAACCCACTTTGATATCTGATAATATTAAATGAATCCTTGTCCCATCTAATGCTAACTGTATTGCCTAATAGTCCTTAAACCTCAAAAAATAACGCTCAATCACTTCATGTGCTCTCAATCTGGTAATATCCAAGACCTAGCCGCTTATTCAGGGCATTCGTCTTCGTGTATTGTCGGATCCGAACCAGAGCCTGACAGCTCTTCAAGACAGGAATTTGTTCACCCTCCGTCATTACCCTCTGATATGGGGATGCGATACATGACAATTCCCAGCGACAGATGATGTACGGTGAGTCGACCCCCAAACTTCGTTGGTCATTTCTTTTTCTCCCGATGTATCCCCCGTCAACCTTGCATTTAGGCACATACGCTACTCCTTGGGTTGTCTCTGATTATCGTCCGTTTCAAAATCATGCATGCATCTACCGCTTGTGCGATCAGCGCTAAAGCTAATAGTGTGGTGGGCGTGCCACGACCCATACATTGCCATTGTTCTTTTCCAGACGTTGCACAGCTTAAGCCTCAAATCAAGCCAAACTGCCTCTACTTCCGCAATGGTTGGCATCACGCGAGTAGTCCCCGCTATTTTTGTACCACTGACGGCTGTGTTGGCTGTCATACATATGCAGTCCAACTAGGCATCATTACCGCCATGAAGAATTTTAGCCCACAGATCGTGTTCCCTCAGAACCTTATTTTTTTTTTTTTTTTTTTGGTCTCACAACCATGTTAGACCCGTGGCTGATTGATAGCTCAGTTTCAGTCCCGATTCCGGCAACTCTCACAGTCCTGTGTTCTCGATAGAACCTACGATACCAAGCTCAATTCCGTCCAATATTCCCTTCCCTCCATACGCGCATGCCTATCCGTCGACGCTGAACGGTCCCACGTACTCAGGTGGGAGCAACCCGTACTTTTCTCCGAACTCATCCTTATTTTCCATGCCCGATATTAAACCCCGCTTGAGCTCTATGTACGTACCTTCCACCCCCTATTAAGTACTTCGATACACCATCATTTTTCTGTGCACAGATAATAATGATCTATCCGCACAGTCACTCCTCCCCTGGAATGGCACCACCCTCACGCTCACCAGCCTTAACACACCCACAATCGCCAATAAGCACACGAGATTTATACGCAGGTGCAACACCACATTTGCGTAGAACGGACGGGATTTCAAGATCTCCGTCAACTTCTGGAACTGTAAGAGGCGTGCCGTTATCACCATCTAACAGCGGCTTCACAAGTCCAACAAACATGGAAGGTTCTCAACTTGGGGGGCAACTCACCCCTCCTCTAAATCCAACAGAAGTCATACATACTTTGCAGGCAGCTGATGGGCAGATCATCACCCCAGAAATCTTTGGGAAAATTGACAAAGGGTTTTTCATGGCAGAAAACGACTGGACTTGCTACAGGAGAAATTACTTTTCGCTGAGTTGCTCATTTACACTTCAGCCAATTGTTCCAAATGGAAGTCTACATCTTTTGTTACCTGGTGGGATGAGACCACAAGTACAACAATTTGCAATGTCCATAGCTGCAGTGGTGGATTCGCGCGATGGAAAATCAATAGAATTGGTCCAACATACCCCAAAGCGAGACAAAGGGCCACAAGATAAACCGCCTCGAATTACGGTGGCCCCACGACCACATACAACGCATAATATGTATGGTGGTGATAACGGGATTAGCGGTGGGCCACGTGGAATGTACGATGGATCCTTCGGCCAGTCGCCAAACACACCACCAAGTGAGGCAACTTTTGAGCGCATTCAGTTCAAAAATGCGACAGCAAATAATGGAAAAAGGAGGGCAGCGCAACAATATTATCACTTATTAGTGGAACTTTTCGCAGATCTAGGAAATAGCCAAAGTCATTCGGAACGCTGGGTTAAAGTTGCGGTTCGTATGTCCGCACCAATGGTTGTGCGGGGTCGATCACCAGGCCATTACCAAAGCGAACGGCGAGGCAGCAATGCAAGTTCCGGGCCGGGAGGGGCTGGAGGGACTAGTGGAGGCGGCTCATATACATCATCTGGCGGATCGTCCCGCATCCCGGGCGATATTACCATGTCTGGAACTTCTTCAATGCTTCCCGGTTCCAGCGGTTATGGGTCTTATGATGGTCGATCACACCATTATCGCACCGGACCGCTGCAAATACCTATGGAGCCCACTCTTTCAGCAGAAGAAGCAAAAAATATTGAAGAAGCTCCTTGTTATATGTATTATCCGACTCCACTCTGGGAAGGCGCAGAACCACGAAATCAATTACCAAGTCTTCCCGAATATACGCCGGGTAAAATTAAACAAGAGTATAATACGGGTGGTTATTCTCTACCAAGCATTATTGGTGCACAAGATACTTTGGGAAGGCATTGTGGGAGGTGGGAAGGAGTTCCGGAGTCCAAGGGATATTTCCCAACAATGGCATTGACACAAGAACTTAATATTAGCTAGCCATCAGAGATGGAGGATTAATCTCAACCTCAACTCGCGATACGATTCATAAGCAATGATATGAAGCCGCACTCGTACATCTATCTTCTCACATTTTTTACATCCGTCATGGCATAATCTTAATTTATCTTTGCGCATCACATTTCCATCGACTGTTTTGCAATTATCGTTCGGAGTATAATGGATCGGCTCATCGCTAGGTTGCTTGAAGAAAACATTTGATCGTGGAATTGATTGGCGCAAGGGATGGGAAAGGGGTGAAAGGCTCAAGGGATATCATAACTCATTTGATTGGGACATTTACTTGGGGGAATACTACAAAATCGAACGGCATCGAATTCATATCATCTCAACACGACCCTATATACATATAAGATGGATCGAATGAATGAGATGAATGAATGGAAAATCATGCATCTAGGTCTGGTCTAGGATGAAACGGGGAAAAAAAATTTATATCGGGTTTCGGTGATGGAGTTGAATTTGGTCTTGGGCACTTTTTCTTTTGTGAGGATCTCCGTCTTGGGAACGATGGATGAATGGATGGACAAAGCGGGTTTCAATGGATTGGGATGGATGGGTATATGATTTCGCCAATCGCGGATTCGGGTTGTTCTTTTGAGCATTGTTGATGGACTTTTCGCCTCGCGTTTCTGTTGTTTCTTTTTCGGTGCCGGGTTGCGTATGATGATTCTGAGGGCTCATTCTTTGATGCCCTGCTATTCTTTCGCATTACCTCGGCCTCACAAGTACCTCTTTGCTTGCATCTGCTTCTTTCTTCTATCTCAACTGCGTGTTTGTTGTTGCTCTCTGGAGAACCTATTGCCGAGGAATACATTTGAATTGTGGGCTGTTGTCAAGTGAGCCCTTTTGTTCTTTCAAGTTGCATCTGTTGTTGCTATCATTTTTGAGTGTAGGGATCGAGAAGGGGAGGGGTGGAGTGATGATAGTATGGTAAATTGATCAAGATGACAATGGCGCGTGGGGATGATGCATGCTAATGGGCATATGAGGGGATGCAGATTGAAACATAGATGAAGAGGCAAATGGAATGGAAAAGTGTGAACGATATTTTTGTTGGCGTGTTGATGTTTTGTGCGGTTTGTGGTTGTGCCATGTCAGTCAGTTAATTGATTAGTCGGTCAATGCAGGAGGCTTTTGTTGATATTTATGTGTGTGTGAATGTATGGTGATTTGATGGTGATTATGAGTATGAGTCCTGCGATGTGATTAGACGTTATGAGTTTGATTCTTTCTTTTTCTCCTGCTCTTTTGATAAACTGCAATTCAGAAGTATAGCACAGCACGCATCATAAGATACATGGCTGTTTTTTTTTTTTTTTTTTTTTTTTTTTTTTTTTTTTAATACCCCCCTCCTCGCCCCATTCCAGCAACCCTATCCATCTAAATATCTCCGTACCCAAATACCCGCATCAGATGATATCACATCTCATATCCTCATCTCCATCTCATTCTATCTCCATCCCATCAAGTATATCCCCCCCCATAAAGCGGGAGCGCCTTTCCAAATGGAGGGAAAGGGACCGCGGGAATAGAGGGAAACTGCACTGCCTTGGTATAAGGACCGAAGGACAGAGCGCGAGAAGTACCATCAGATATAGCAATAAGCTATACACGGGAGGCGCGTGGGGAGGCCTTGCCTCTGTCGCGGGCCTGTCTCTAATACCCTTCAGGAGGTCAGAACTAGCCAATCTACATAGAGACGTTAAACTTTAAATAAATAAGTAAATAAATATATCCCCCCCTGGCTCTCCAAACCCCATTTCCAAATCATCCCCAATGCTCCCCCCTTGATAAAAAAACCATAAAAAATCTCCCATCCGATAATGTTCTTACCTAGTTGGTTGGTAAAGTATCTAATGTAATAATAAAAAAACACCATCCCTTCCCCAACCTTTCAACCCCCCTCTTTTTATCCTTCACATTTTGTTATCTGTTTTGCTATTTTGTTTGTTGGATAAGTATGATGATTTTTGTCCTATATCTCTTTGTCCTTTTCTTTCTTTAACGCATTTCCCATGTGTTCTTCTACTAGTTCAGGCTTGCGTGGGAGATGGGGAGATCTGAAGATAGATTTCTGAGATTGGGGGATTTGGCGTCAAGGTATTTTCTTCTTCTTTTCTCTTTTTTTTCCTTTTTTTTCCTTTTTTTCCTTTTTTTTTTTTTTTTTTTTTTTTTGCATGGCTAAAGGTAAGGGGTCAGGTTGTAGCCCTTGGGGAAGAAAGAGAGGTATGGAGGAGGGAGCAGGGAACTAATATTGAACCAATCGAGATGTATACCAGGTAGGTATGTTTAACCAAATCTATACACAACAAACAAACACAACAAGCCACCACACAGTCAGTCCCTTCAAACCACACACCTCCCCATTGTGCAAAGACGCCACAGGCTCCAAACTGCCACTTCAGCACGATTCGCCACTTTCCCCTTCTACTCTCGATTTTCAACCCGCAACCTCTGGCCTCAACCCTGCACTCAAACCCTTTCCCCTCAAGTCCCCCTAGCACATCTATCAGGAGAGCACCGGGATCTCATTATCGTATATCGCATATCGTATATCGCATATCGTGTAAGCTACCTAGATCTACATTCAATAGATGGTATGTACGAAGGATCTGGAAATTCCAGATATTCTAGATATTTCGTTTATACTAGTCGGCTAGTGAATGTACCAATGTGGTTTGAGGATAGATATGTGGCTGTTAGAAATCATTTCACACTAGGTAGACTTGTATATTATAGGAAGCTGAAGTTTGAGATATCTGGAGAGGAGGTTTGTGGTTTTGCTTCTTTCTAAGGAATCTAGAAGATTTGTTTGTCAGTCCTCGAAAGGGGGTTGATGTTTATTGTTGCTTCGGATGGTGAGATAATGAGATTTTCCACTCTTTTCCAAAGAGCAAATTGCGTGTATTTGTTTCATGAAAAAAAAAAGTCATTTTGCAAAGCAATTTCATTGATTCTAATAGCTAGACTAAACGATATCTTCATGAGTAAGCCTTAAGCCTTTCGATCCTCAACCAAAATGACTAATACTCGCAAAGAGCAGCAGCAACAGGTGGATATCTATGACCCTGAACTGGAAAGCTAGCAAGGATCTCAGTAATTTTCCTTAGATCTCTGTCCGTCAACTCAATATCTGTAGCATTCTCTCTAATCCTAGATTCAGATCTCGCACCAAAGACTGGGATAATTAAAGGATAACCAGGCTCTCTACTCTGAGACTTGATCCAACACAAAGCCAACTGTGCTGGTGTACATCCCTTCTCCGTTGCCAAACTTCTCAGTTCCTCCACCAAATCTAAATTCTTTTGAAAATTCTCGGGTTGGAAACGTGGAAAGCTGCGTTTAAGATAGATCTCTGGAATATCATCCTGACTCTTGATCTGACCAGTCAACATACCTGCTCCGAGTGGTGTATGAGCAACCATGACGATCCCCAATTCCCCACAAACTTCAGCGATTCCATTCTCAAAAACATCTGTAGCCCACAAGCTGATCTCCGCCTCAACCATATCAATCTTCGCAACTTTACTTGCACGAAGAATAGATTTGGCTGCAACTTCACTTAATTGAATCCCACCAATTAATCCCTTTTTCACACACTCATCCAATGCTCTAACTGTATCTTCAATTGGTGTTTTCTTATCTTGACGTCCCATACCAAAGAGATCAATCTTCTTCACACCTCCCAAGATCTGGTTGGCGTTTGCAACAAATTTATAGACAGCTGCGGGAGAGCTATCCATTTTGAGAGCCTTCATGTCAACAACACCACTTTTGATACAAAGGACTACCTTATCAACATCTTCAGGATATTTGGTGAAGTAACGGGCAACGAGATGAAGAGAATTGTTGTCTGGGGAACCATAGAAGTCGGCACCATTCCAGACATTAACTCCAGCTTCAAGTGCAGCTTTCATCACAGGGAAGGCGATGCTATCAGGAGTCTGCTCTCCATGCCAGGTCATACCTTTAGAAGATCAGCTATGTATTTGGCTCGAGAAATTGGTACATGGAGGGCAGGATGGCGGTAGAGTAAAGAGTGAGCAGAAGGAAGACTTGCGCATAAGACCCAAACCATTCTGGGTGATTTCTTTTCCTGCAAGAGAAGGCATCTTTGCTTTGGTTTGATGGATGTTGTTTGTTTGAAAGTATGATAGGAACTCTGAACAAGAAAGTGAAGTTTTTCTATCGAACCTCAATGATAGTCAGTGAATTCATCCTAAAATCGAGGTTTACCAGTGATCAAAGACATATTTGCTAAGCTTTGCCCTGGTACAACTCACTTGCACTGCCTCAATAATGTTCTTGAAGGTTCACTAAAGGTGATAGAGAAAGCTTGGTAAGCGTTTCAGAGGGATAGAATATAAGAACCAGTTTGTTAGCTGGTTAAAAAATATAGCCACGGTATCTAGGAGCGTTTATTGGAGGAGGGAACGAAGCATTGAAGAAGAAAGAAACTGTTGTATATGAAGTCTCAGAGTTATAGGATAAGATCAAGAAGTTAAGGAAAAGTCTCCGAAGCCAATCAGGTTTTGATTCCGTTTGGTTGGTTACGGAAGGAATGAAGGATAGACGACTTTTGAGAGGGCACCCTTTTTCTAGGACTCGCTTCTCTTGACTTGTTCATGCTTTCTTCCAGGAGTTAGTTGTACTAGGGAGTATATTATACATAAACGCCGGTATCTCCGGTTTCGTTGACTAAGTAACTCGTGACGTTGATGGGTAACACTATGTCCTTCACATCAGCGAATGGAAATTGTCTTTCCAAGACCACTTAACTTTCTGAATTCAATCTTTCACGCAAAGATCCAGATTAGTGTAGATTGAGTTATGAAGGTAAGACTAAGATTGTTCTGATGTAGAAAAATACAAGTCACGCTGGTAGCACGTGCTTGACAATTGACGAGAGATCCTCCATTCTTAACACCATTGCAAAGAAAAACATGCTATTCAAAATCGTTCAAAAAGGCTCTCCTTACAAGGTTGTATGATTTTGAAATACAGATCTGCTCTTGGGCGTTGGATCTGGTCATTTATAGTGATTTTTGTGCATCGTGACACAAACCTGGCTCATAGATTGTACCGGGTGTAACTTAGCTCTGCTTAAAAATATTAATACCAGAGTAATTATCTCGGGCCTTCAAACATCTGTAGCATAAAATTCAGAAGATATGCCTCTATGATCAGGAATAGGGCAGTAAAAATACATTTGAACTTCATTTGCCAGCCAGTAAAGGTCGAGAAATTGGCTATTTAGTTTTGATATCTCTTCCTGTTATCAGAAACAAAAGTTCAAAAACTAAGTCTCTGGATGCTCCCTGTTTCAACTTGTATTGCCTGATTATCTAGAAGGAACAGAGGTGCTATTCTTACGACTTTCATCCTGCACGAGATGGTCATCTGGATTATGTATATACCCGGTACGCAAGTCCTCACTAGAGTCTTGCAGCTGTATATCTGGGGAGAGGAAAGGTATCATTAATTGAAATTCACGACGAGCTTCCTGGTCAAATATCACACTGTCAATGTCTCCTTATGGATAACTAGACTTCGTCCATGCTCATTGCTTTAAAATTACCAAGGATGGCTTGATTAAAACACAAACTTGAGATAGAATTTTTCCCACAGAATCTCCGACATTAGCTGACTTCTAACCTAAATCTTTGGGCGACACGTAGCCTCTAAGTGGCAACTAAATCTTTGGCCTTCAGTTTCCAGCTTGTTAATGACGAATACTCTGTCAAGTGCACGAAAAGAGCTCGTTCTTTCGTATTTGAAAAATCTTTACATACCAACGACTTGCTTGGGTTTGACCTGTATAAGCTGTTGAATGCTTGAGAAGCATGGCAAGTGTCTTGATAAATCTACTCAAGACATACTTCCCCAGGATCAATCTAATCACGCAAGTATGATATAAGCTTGGTGTTCAGATATCCTACCCAAGTTATCTAGTTCTGAGATTTAATTCCTAAGAGTCGATTAACCCGATCAATAGTTTCTAACAACGAAGGCTGGTAGAAGCAAGGAGTCTCCTATGAAAAGAAGACATCGAGAGACTGTCGCGCAGGAATTATGTCTATACAAGCCCAATTAACCAGTGCCTCGAAATCGACGTCACTATTGGCGTGATATAGGCTTCTCTGGGGCAAAAATTCATAATGAGATTATACTCTTTCTCGTCCTGGGTCTAATGGATGCAGTATTGTGAGACCAGCACAAGAATCTGGATTATACAATACCTGTTTTTTAAGACGAGATTGAGGCAATGTAACTTGGATGACAGAGAAAATCTCGCAATTCGCCACTACAACTTTGAAAAGTGGACTTATTATACTTGGACTCAATGAGTTAATAAAGCCCCCATCTTCAGCTAATGAAGATGGTCCTGGTGCTAAAACCCTTCATGATGTTGGTATGGTTTAACTAAACCTCATATAAATCTTCAATAGAAACAAGCAAATAATATCTGTTGTTGTCTTGAATAATAAACGAGCTCCCTCTGTTGTGCACGTCCCTAACTCTTGCACGTTTTCTAACTATTATGTATAACCACTTTAAAAATTTATAATAATTCGAATTAATAAGATATTAATCTAAGATTCAGTTTCATATATATTAAAATATATAATAATATAATAAAACTATAAAATCTTTTAAACTTTATATTTTAATAAAACGTTAATCTTTTAACCCTTTTTTGTATACAATTCCCCCTTTTCTTTTATCATTATTAAAATATCAATTTTTGATTTTTCAAAAAGCTTTATTGCTTTTTTAAATATTAAATTTATAATATCAAAATGTTTTAAACTTTTTTAAGCTTTTTTAATAGATAATTCTGATAATCTTAAAGTTTTTTTGCTTTTATTTTAGAATCCTATACAATTTGATAATCAACCTTCTTTTAAACTATTTTAATTATAGCTTTTATATTCTTTCTTTCCTTTTCAGTTTTTTTTTTTAAATTTTCTTTTTTTATTTTAGTTTCCTTTTTAAATTTTAATATAAATGTTCTTGTTAATCGATACTTTTTAGCTTTTGCTATTATATTAAAGGATTATATTTGAGTTTTCTTAGCCTTTTTTCCTAATAGATTTAAACATTTAAATCAAATCCTTTTTTTCTTTTCAATTTTTAAAGCTTTTTCTAAACTTTTCGATTTATATAATTAGATATCAGTTTAAACTGCATTTGTTAAAACTGCTTTAAAAAGCTTTTTTATTATTTCTGAATTAAGATTTTAATAAAATTTGAATTTTAAACAATAAAAGGCTTTTAATATAATTATATAATATTTTGTTTTTATTTTTTATTAACAATATTAATATAAATATAAATAGCAAAGAAGATTTTGGTTTGATTATAGGAATAATAGCATTTTTATTTATAAAATATATTCCTGCTTTTTTTAAAAGAATACAAAATATTATATATCGTTTTTGTTTAATCTTAAACTTTTCGAAATATAAACCAAAAATTGTATTTAGTTATTTCAACGATATCTTTTTCATTATATAAGAATAGATCAAACTTTATAGTATATTGATTTGAAAAAGGAAAAAAGAATTTAATATTTAAAAAATTGTAATCAATATATAGAATGAAAAGAAAGAATTAAAACTATAATCTTCAATTCCTTGTATTTTAATATAAATTCTATATTGATATAATTAAAATGTTTATTCATAATCAATAAACGATATTCTTTTCCTGCTTTTTAGTATATATAATATTGAAATACTTTTGTTAATCAAATAAAACTAAATATATCAAAAGATTATTCATTATTTGATACTCCAAAATAAGCTTGATTTTTATATAATACTTTATCAATTTAGATATCCTAAAAATCTTTAGAATCTTTTTTATAAATTGAAATAAATAAAAGGGCTATTTCGTCGATATAAATGTATATTAAAAAGCTAATAAACTTTTTTAATTCATTTTGTTTAGTTTTTATTATTTTCCTTTAATTATATACCTCAATATCAGAACGGTACGAGACTGCGATCAGCGGACCGGTTGCTACCGGGAGCACCACGCCCGATCCTATCCCCCCCGCACTACACCCCCGGGTGTAGAACGGACCCTACACAGGGGATAGACAAAGAAACGGCGGCGGCTAGCTTCAATGATTGGTGGAATGCTTTGCCTCCCAACACGGTTACCATCTTCTCCGATGGATCCGAATCGTATGACGACGCTGGTAAGCACGTGGGCTACGGCTACGCGATCTACCAGGGACAAGCGCTTGTAGCTACCGGAAAAGGTGCGATTAACACGCTTTCGCATGTCTTTGACGCAGAAGCGATAGGGGCTCTGAAAGGGCTTCAGAAAGCGCTTAAGCTACCATCCAATGCGGATACACAACGATGGCTATGTATCGATAGTACCTCTGTGATATGGTGTAAACGCGCGAATGCTTCGGACACTTCTCAATGGGCGTTCCTAGAAAGCCATCGACTAATCGATCGGCATGCGGTCAATATACGGTGGTCCCCTGGGCACCAGGGTATAACCGGCAACGAGGCAGCGGATAGCCTAGCAGACGCAGGAGCCAAGAGCGATATAGTGGATCCAGGGCCTACTGCGCAACCTACGATCAGTGGTATAGGATCGATAGCACGAAGCCTGGCTCACAACGTTACAAGTGGATGGTGGCGCAAAAACGAGCCAACGTTGTCAGGGGGGCATCGCAAATGGCAACTAGACTACGCTTTGAAGGAGCCTATGGAACTCAAACTCTCTAGGCCAACTCTGCATCGACTACTTGCGCTGCGATCCAGGCATGGCGACTTCGAGGCTTACCATAAACGTTTCAAGCATGAAGACGCAGAGACTCACTGTCCATGCGGTAAAGCTAAGACCCCGGAGCACCTTGTCTTCTGTGAGATCTCGGTTAGGAGGTTCCACTCGTGGCCGCTAAAACCTGTTCGCCTACCGACAACCGCCCGGGAAGGGCATGACTATATACAACGGCTTCTTGCTCTCCCACAAGAGTTCGAGCGCTTTGTCACAACAACGCGATACTTTACGTTTTGCAACCGAGAGCCTAACGGCATCCCAAACAGCGCTCGACCTAGCGCCACACCCGACCCTCCCCTCTTCCCCCCCTCTCCCCCCTCTCCTCCCCCCTTCCCTCTTCCCCCCCCCCCCCCCCCCCCCCCCCCCCTTCTCCCCGCTTCACCTCGGAGCCTAATCTGAGGCGCGACCCATAGAGCGCGGCACAACACTCTATACGACGATACAAAGGCTGCATCCTAACGTAACAACTGCCCTTTTAGCACTCCCTACCAATGCGATTGCCATACAGCCCGACATTCACTCTTTTTAGATATAACAAGCAAAGGCTAATCCCTTCAATGCAGGACGCTCCCTCAAACGGCGGAAGGAGGCTGCCCAACAGAGCTAGAGTTGTGAGAGACCGCCGGGAGGAGGCGGCCTCAGTGCTTCAACCTAGCGACGTCGTACGACACGTACCTAAGTGGTGAGCTCTTGGGTCTTCGACTCACTAGTGTATCACCCGTCTCTAGTACCCCTCGGGAGGTCAAGAGCCTAGCTAGCTCATATAGACGTTAAACATAATAAATAAATAAATAAATAAATAGAATGGTTAACTTTATATATTTTAGCTATCTGGGAATATTTAGAACATTTTTGCTTTTTAATATAATTTAATACAACCTTTATATAAACCTTTAAAAGTATTTCGTTAGGTTTTGAATCCATAGTGTCGATATTTTAAGAGTCGAAAAAAAGCGTGCAAGATCCAGGGATGTGCACGATCCAGGGAGCTCGTTTATAGAAGAGTGCATAGCAGCACCACTGACTAGCTCTGATACTGCTTCCAAACATAAAAAATCCAGTCATCGTAAATTGAGTCTTGAGTTCTGATAACATAAAGGGGAACCGCGTCATTGATTACAGCAAAAATCAAGTTCTATTCAATTTACAAACTTACTGTTATTGTAAAGAAACAAAGGTAGATAGACAAGAGAGCAAAATGCATTTTTTACATACCTTGCGACCATTAATAATGCTTTTAGATGAGAATCTGATTATTTTTTCTAAGAAAATATCCTTATTAATCAGTGGATTTTGGCGAATAGCTTTTGATTAACCCTAAGAGTGGAATGAGAGGAGGCTTGTGTTGTGGGAGCACGACACTATCTCATTCCTCTACAAATCATCAATCATTATTCATTCCAATAATTCCATTTAATCCCAATTTCTCACAATCTTCTTGTTCTCCCGTAACAGTCCATCATGACCTACCACGCCTCAATTAGATATCCCAACCTTATCTGACATATAATCAGGAAGCACATTTGCAGGAGCAAAACCATCATTCTCCTCATCCCTCACAAGGTCCTCTTGATTCCTTGACACATGATTCCCCCCTCCCCATTTAACACCTACTGATTCCACCACCCCATCATACGGCAGCGCAGCATGCTCATAAGTCGGCAACGGGGTCATGAATCCTGAGGCTACGGGCTCCGGTCGACGAGTGGGGCTATATGCCACGTAATTCCGAAACATAGGAAGTGTGGCAACCTGTCGACGTGGTTCCTCATCTCTCATCGTATCTCTCTGACGCAATTCTTCATCCTCTCTTATTCTCGTCATCATTGACCGTTGAGCCTCGCTGTTCCGTTGGAAAATAGGAAAGAAAGCGACTTGTCGCCCAACTTCCTCATCTTCGTTAGATCTTGACATCAGTCAGGAGCGTCGTTCGGGAGGGTGAGGATTTAAGGGGTGATGAATGTTTTGGTCGAGAGTTTTGAAAAATAGGATAGCTTGATATAGCTTCATGCAATTCATCATCTACTCTTCTTCTCATATTGACCATTGATTCATCAGGACGACGCGAGTTGATGGAATCTGGTTCTAAGATAGGACGTGAGATGACTCGAGCACCGGTCTCAGTGGAAAGATTAGTTTCCTGGAATCTTAGTGGTCTTTTGTTCTTGGTCATGATGGATTCATTTTTCGGTCTGATAGTTACACTTGGTGGATTGGTAATTACAAACTCATCGTCTAGATTTGTTCGCATATTTCTAGCATGAGATCGAGCCCCTTTAGTTTCCGGCTCAATGGTAGCACCCAACGCAGCTCTTGCTGCACCCATGTCACCTGTCGGCCGATCAGAAGTTGGCCTATCTGAGACGTATAGACGCCGACTTTGAGTATTGGTTGTTTGCGATCGTGATAGTGATTGACCACAAAAGCTATTGCTTTCTCCTTGCTCGCGACGTCTGCAGCAACCTAATTGAACACAACCGAACAATAGGATACACAAAGATACTAAAGTACCAGATGTTATCGCAAACTGCCGTAATTTGAGTCATCTCTAAGCCTTATATCTGCAGCTGATTCCTCGCCACGTTTATGAATGCTAAGGTCTGATAATTGTTGTACCGTTTGCGCAAGTATAGCTACTGCAATTCTCATGTATTGATTTCCCGTATGATGAAGGATCTCGATGGTCGAAGGACTGGTGTCTTCAGGTAGTTTGATATACATCCTGCTCAAGTTTTATGTAGTTGTAGTCAGAGTATTATTCGAACTTGAACTTCAAGTTATATTATACTACCCATCCCTCCCTTCATCCATCCAATCTCACTTAAACACCTCACCACCTCACCACCAAACCTACAAATGAATAAAATCTCAAAACCTCCCTCCCATACCCTAACTCAAACCTACAAACACTTAGAAATTCAAAAACCCAAGTCTCAAACACAAAAGATTAAACGCAAAGAAGAAACAATAAAAAAACAAACGATACGAAAGAAAAAAAAATCCCACACAAATTCATCTATCTCTTAATCTTCTTCTTCTGATCCTTTTCCATATTCACAACTATCAAATCCTCTTACACACAAATTTCTCTACAACCAAAAGAAAAGAAAAGAAAAGAAAAGAAAAGAAAGAAAAAGACAAACAACACAAACAACATAAAGATAAACAACAGGATTATCAACTAGACCCCCCGTCCCCGTCCCCGTCCCCCTAACCCTCTATTTCAAACCTTGTCCTCTTCCATCCACCCCCTTCACTCCCCCCCCTCTCTTACCCATCTCCAACCCAATAATCTACTCAAAAACAACTAACCCGTTAACCCTCCAAACATCTCCCCCTAACAAAGCCCTAAAAAATCCAAGTTCATCCACTCCAATCTCAATCTCAATCCCAATACCAACCCCTCTAACACACTCAAAACATAATCCCTTGCATCCATGGATCTATCCCCCCCAAAAGAAATCAAATCAAAACGTATAATCCAAAATAGCCATAAAACAATAAAATCAACACAGTACAATACAAAACAATACCCTCACACTAAACTAGGTACCTATCTAAATACCAGCCAACTTCCCCATCTATCCATTCACCCATCCATCCATCACCTACCAATACGGACAACACAACACAACCTACCACACATACGCCCAAAACGCTCCAGCGATACAAGCAAGCAAGTAGAACTGGGAAAGCAAATACAGTACCTAATATTTCTCTTTCAAAATGCAAGAATCACCAATTCATCTTTCCAAGGTTAGTACAGACTACTCTCTCCAATTGTTCATTGACAATTGAGGTCAATCAATCATAGAGGAAAATGGAGAAAAAACAAAGTTCATTTAGATAAAAACCTTAATTCATTCCACCCACATCTCTTGAAACAAATCACATCACCACCCAACCTCACTCTGAGTTGAAGCAAACGAATCTTGAGTCTCCTACAAATCGCCAGAAAGGAAACATCAAGTCAAAAAGATATTCCACAACGCAGGTATCAATTCCCAATCTTTCATCGAGCCATATTCGATGTTGATTTGAATATGATTTTGGTATCAAATTTTTGTGGCGATTAAGCACTTCCACCGTCACGATTCTTTCGGTAGCTGGCCTGCATAGAAAACGCTTCATCAGCTAACTGAACTATGGTATTCTAACAAAACTGAAAATAACATGCTTTCTAGGAATAGGGAAGAAAAAATAACTCTATAAGGCGGAAAATGCCTCGGAACGTCTCACTTCTTGCTCAACTTGAAGACCGTCAACAACGGGGGCAAGTTCACTGAGAATTTCATATGCCTTCTTATGGAATTCGAGTTGGGCAGCGATGAGATCGGCAAGGTTTCGGAGTGGCTCAGGGGTATCGAGGACCTAAATTTGCGCTTTAGTTTAATCCCCAGACAATGCATAACAGACCAAGACGTACATTCTTCATAACACCAACAGCCTCTTCAGTTTGCCCAACAAACTCATCCTCAGCTTGCTCAATCTCAACTCGAGCTTCCTCACTAATAGCCTCATCCTCATTACCATCATGCTGATGAGTTGCTTGGCCGGGTAAATGCCAGCCAGGGTTCTTAGCCCTTGCCTTGGCAGCATCAAGCAATAATCTCGAGTTCTCTACACTCTTCCTAGCACGAGTCGCAAACATCAAATTAGTGTTCAGTGTCGTAGACCAACCTGCAAGGAAACGACTTTGAATTTGACTATCTTGCGCGAGTCTTGCTTCTCCAACGCGCTCTTCGGCAAGAGCATATTTCTCAAGAGCGGTAGCCAAAGGGTCTTCATTGCCAGACGCATTTTGTTGTTGAAGGATTTGACTAGATGCTAAAGATGCGCGAGCGATGGCATGATTGAAAGTTTTAGGTTGGGGTTTAGCGGATGGGGGAGCAGTGAGGGCAGCTTGAGCTTCGGCGGAGGATGTAGCAGAGGAGAGGAGTTGGACCTTTTCAGAAACGGTGCGACCGAGATCGTTGAACTATCGGTAGACGTCATATTAGCAAAACATACCATGCCCAATGGAGAATAGAAAGACCTACCGATTCAGACAAATTTTGTGGGTAATCGTATCCTTCGTGGGAGAAGTTTGACGTGACAGATAGCATCTTCTGGTGAACCTTCTTCAATGCATCGACCCTTTTCTCCAACTCAATATAATCGGGAGGAAGTTGAGTCTACCACCAAGTATTAATTCACGATTCTCTTTGTGCAGCACAACACATCAAATCACCTTGTCCTCAGACTGGCCCAGTCTCTCTTTAACATATTGTTGAGTGCGAGCTGCGAATGGGGTGAACGAGGCTCTATTGATGTGATCATTAGTTTGCGATGAATTGATATCCCTGAAAGTGGAAGTGGAAGTGGAAAGCTCGGAATCTGTTCTTACGAGACATTCTTGCCAAAGGCTTGGAATTTGGAGAAATCCATATTCATCTATTGAAAAGTTGCTGTGGCCAAATATATGAGTTTGTGAATTATGTTTTGTTTCCCTTACTGGGTTTTGTTTTGACCAAGATACGCAATCAAGAGGTTGAGGTTGCATGTTCACATGGAATTAACAGCTTAATTCGCCTAAAATAATCTTTCACGTGAGGACCGATAAGGTTAACAAAGCTGTGATAGAGATTCGGAGGATGGGGGGGATCTTGGGAGGGAGGAGAGAATGAAATGAAATGGAATAATGGAATAACGGAATAGACATGATCATGATTATTCACTACGAGGAAGATGTTTTTGCAAGTACTTGAATGTCGAGGTCCTGCTTTTATATGATAAGTAGATCAAGATTGTTTGTCTATGAGGATGACTCTGGTGCTCTTCAATTGTGGTATCAAATCTACTTCACTACAAACAAACATATATCATGTTGTCAAAACCAAAGCTTTGAGGGTATCTCCAAATACAAATATATAATGTCCATAGCCAACTTTCCAAGTATTCGAGCACTTTGTACCAATCTTGGTTGTATGTATGCAGATGATCTATCGACTATCAATTGCTTAACATCTACTAACAAGTACGTTCTTGTCAATAAGTTTGAAACTTGGTTCTGTAAGTTCAAAAGTGTCGGATAACTTTCATATACTCTGGGTATAGAATAATTTTGGAGGCATGTATCATAGCCTTTGACATGATACCCTAATGATCCATGGAGACCAGTGGTAGAGAATATCCCGCTCAGTTTCTACTGATGATGGGGAATTTCATTAAACCCAAGGATGATATTAACCACGTAGTGATTCTCATCTTCAAATGCAAGATTACTTTTGCCATCTTATTATGACATTGCAGTGCTCTTTGCCAACTCCTTCACCCGCCATAGCCTCTGCATAAGAGGATATGATGGAATTTTGGGAGAAAATAAGATATATCCTTGTCATGCTGGGTACTGTATATGCCAGTCTTCGAATTCTGTATGAAGCTTTGGCGATCCGCCCAAAAGGAATCAATCTTGAATTGCCTCTTTATCAGCCCAAGATGGCTCAATAGTTTTGCATACAGCTTCATAATCTTTAAATGTTTGATGATCCATATTCTCTTCCGGAGTTGTAAAGAACATTGTCCACTGCGTATCAGAAAGCTTCAGGGTAGCTCTACTGCGCTCAAAATACCACTTGTTCACTGGATTATCCTACATGCAAGTCAACATAAAATCAAAACCACGCAAGCATGTCCTCTCTTACCTTGCGACTTCTCCAGCACACACCATTGGGGAAACAATCTCGAACCATTGACTTGAAAAGAACGTCTGCAACGCCGCCAGATCCTTGGCTTTTCTTTAGGACAGCAAATTTGTCAAGGTAAGGTACCATCCGCTTTCGACTTTCTTCACTTCCATCGTCAGGAACACCAGGTGGGAGTTCCCACGTCAACAATGCCCCTCCCTCATATTCACCGGCAATTATTACTCCGGCTACACGATTGTTGAGACGTTTTAAATAATCCTGGACGTCAAGTTTTTTGTTGAAAGAGTCTTCAATCAAATGGACGAGACGGGGAAGATCTATTTGAGGGTCGGTCAAGCTTATTTGCGAGACACCATTGAGGGGTGGTTGCCACAGCGTAGTCTTGGGATCTGGAAAAATGGTCACTGGCACCCCATGCTTTGCAAAAGTGGTTGGCGCCAATTCAGCGGATGGTGAAGTTTGCTTGATCGCGTCCAATGGTCCCAACCTTCCAGCAGGAAGAGATGAAGAAACAGCTGGCTTGTCTGTGAGTAGGTTATGAATTAGTGGATTTCGTTGTCGTCGGGTGCCAACTCCGGCAGCCATGAATTCTGGCTGTTTTCCAGAATTGGCTGCTTCGTCGGGTGTGGTTATTAGAGCAGAGGAGCTGGGGGGAAGTATGGCTAGCGCCCTTCGAACCAATTTCAAGTTATCTAAATGAAATCTTATTGTTGGGTCTTGCTTCAAACGTGAATCACTTCCGAGCTTGCCGGGGTTGTTTTCGGTAGATTGAAAAGGGGAGACATCATCACCAAGGCTGACATTGGATATTCCTTCTACCGATGTTGGAAGCTGAGATTTTTCGCTACAAATTCCTCCAGAACGAAGAAGATCTTGCTTCACCAAGTCGTATTCTTGTACCATGTTCAAAAAGACATGATAGCCATTCTTTCGATCAGACGCCGGGATGCCTCCAAGCGGATCAATCAAGATCAAGCGATCTAGTGATACCTCATTTCTCAAGGCTTGTAAGTGCTTCTTGGTAAACAATAGGATGTTCATCCGGTGATTGAGGAGACCTGAGTCCTGCAAATTCTCGGGTTAATGCCAGAACCATATCACTAGCTGTGATTGGAACCACCGTCTGCGTATCATCCGTGTGTCCTATCGAAGGAATTACAGGGAGCAATCCCCGTCTCAAAGGCGTCATCAATAATTCCCGGAGTGTGACATGTACCCTGCCTTTCAAATAAGGTTGTTGTTCGACGTCGAAGCCATCCTTCGCAACCCCTATCACATTATCTACCAATCGTGCTTCTGCCCCACGGGCATCAATGGCAGCCACAACACGAGCTGCCTGTTCTTTGACCCTGCTTCTCCACTCATAGTTGGATGTTCTCCGAGGAGTATCACTTCCGTCATCGCAATCTATCACGACGGTACTCACCAATCCAAGCCTGCTCAATTGTGACAACGTCTTTGCGATCCCATTCAACGTGCGATCGTTCAGTAGTTGCGGAGCTCTAATTTTCACCAATGCAACATGTAATGGTGATCCGCCTGATGTGGATGTGGATGTGGATGGCATCGGTTGTTGTACAAACTTTGGACTCTCAGCCGCGGCTCTTGTAGCTGTATATATGCTTCCCAGGTTGACTCCACTCTGAATTGCATCTTGCCGGACGGGTTCTTGGATTTTTGGTTTCGTGGAGGGCTATTTGGAGGCTTGAAATTTTGAATATAAGAACGTGCATCGCGTTTGGTTGCAGATGAACCAAGAATTGATAGAAAGAAATCCTAAGCTTGTAAGTATCTCAGTTGAATGATTCAGTGACATGGCATACTCTATCAATATCTTTAGCCTTCTTCTTGGCTGAATGCTGGCTTGAAAGCTTTTTCGCACGTTTCCTTTGCTAGTTCTTCCTTTACTCGACTAGCCGCAGATTGATTCGAAGTAAAGGTACGCCATCTATCATTACTTTGGCCAAGGTTGTTCCCACATTTTGACAATATCTGAATCTGTAGAACGTTTAGCAATGTCTCACGACTGGATAAGTCTTAATTGACTAGACTCACGTTATGACCAGCCACTCCTTTGCCCTTTTTCAAGGCTAGATTTTGCAGTAACATATTGCATGTTGATTTTAATTATTTACAACAGATTCATAAAGACATTGAAGATTGAGGAATATAGTAATATGATATGAGATGGTATGGTATGGTATGGTATGAAATGAAATGAATGTTGAAAATGAGAAAGGATAGTTGTTCTTATGTCCAATTGAGGATGAATTGTTATAAACAAAGGAAGAGACCCAAGAGAGGCGTTTTAATATTTTGATATTTTGATATTTCAATAAGATAATAAGATAATAAGATAATAACTGAGACTGACTGACTAACTGACTAACTGACTAACTGACTAACTGACTAACTGACTAACTGACTAACTGACTAACTGACTAACTGACTAACTGACTAACTGACTAACTGACTAACTGACTAACTGACTAACTGACTAACTGACTAACTGACTAACTGATTAACTGACTAACTGACTAACTGATTAACTGACTAACTAATTAACTAACTGACTGACTGACTGACTGACTGATTGACTGACTGACTGACTGACTGTAGAACTATACGGATGGAGTAGAACTGAGAACTGTGACTCGTGCAAAGCTCAAATTATTTCTCCGCACACATACATCCGATAACGCTACCTACTAGGTAAAGTACTTATTAGGAGTATTACTGTATGTATGCATGGATGCGAGAGTTCTAGTTTGATGCAAGATGTGAGATGTGATCAAGGTTAAAACTTTCTGCTCTATCAACTCAACCATGACACACACGTGACAATGAAGAAAATGAAGAAAACGATAAGATTGGTAGATAATGAATGGATCATTCCGATTACGGCTAGTTTATTGATGTATATCGTATGTACGTCACAAAACATATCTCATCTCATCTGATTAATGGATTTTTGGTTTTGAATACAATCTTTAGTCTACAATGTGCAGTCAGTCTTGTACGTAGTATGTTACAATTGATTAATTGACGACTCGTTTCTTCAATGTAAACATCTCCAGCTTACCTTATTGCCATGATGGGCAAATAAAAAAAGATATAAACATCCATGGATCAGTATTGAACTCTGTACATGAATTCCATACATATAATAATACCTACTACTACTACTTCTACTACTCCTACTCCTACCACTACTACTACTCCTACTCCTACTCCTACTACTACAAATCAAGCGGAATCAATCCGACATAAAAGTGGCATTCTGTAAACTCCATCTATTTATATGACAAAATCCCATTTGTTAATATGACAGTACATTTATGTAATCATGATTAATCCAAGATCAAGTTCAAATATTGTAACCATATATATAATCTTCATATATCATTTGAACGATCGATTGCAACTCAAAAATTCACATCTATAATCCCTTACCGACCTACCTAAAAGATCGTCGTATTCATTAAACATCTTCAACAAAATGGCTCCTCAAGTGGCATGGATTGGTCTTGGAAACATGGGCAGAGTAAGGCTTCATCAAGATACCCCACGACGAGACGATACGTAATTGACGCATATCCTAGGGCATGTGCAAGAATCTCGTAGAGAAAGGGCAACTCGATAAATCCCTCATAATATTTAACCGCACAACAAAGCGCGCAGAGCTTCTTAGCAAGTCACTACCATCTGGCAAATCAACCGTCTCTACTTCCATTGCAGATGTTGTTTCCAAGTCGGACATTATCTTCACATGCGTAGGTGATGACGCTGCTATCAATGAGACAATCGATGCGGCTATTCAAAATGGCGCATCGGGAAAGTTATTCGTTGATTGTTCGACAGTCCATCCGGATACCACCGAAGCATTGGCAAAGAAGATTGGTGCAGCGGATGGAGAGTTCGTTGCGTGCCCAGTTTTCGGTGCACCACAAATGGCAGATAACGGACAGCTCGTTTGCGTACTTGCTGGACCAAGGGAAAGCGTAGAGAAGGTAAAACCGTACACTAAGGGGGTCATTGGTAGAGCCATCATCGACTTCGGTGGACAGCCTGTAGGAAAAGCTACATTGCTCAAAGTAATTGGAAACACCTTCATTCTCAATATGGTTGAATGTCTTTCGGAAGGTCATGTTCTCGCAGAGAAATCTGGTTTGGGTAATGATAACCTCCATCAGTTCATTGAAACAATGTTTCCTGGTCCATATTCCGCATATTCTAATAGAATGATATCGGGCGATTATCATAGAAGGGAGGAACCGTTATTTGCAGTCGACTTGGCCAGGAAAGATGCAGGACATGCAATGGCATTGGCGAAGAGTGCAGGCACTCGTTTGAAGGACCTCGAAGTCGCAGATGCTCATTTGGAGCAAGTGAAGAATTATAAGGGGGAAACTGGTGACATTGCTGCTATTTATGGAGCTGTCAGGCAGGAGGCTGGCCTCAAATTTGAAAACTAGATTATGGAACCAACAAACGTCAATATTGAAAGATCAAACGAAACATGAAATCATGAAATCATGAAAATGAAATGTATTGGTTTTAACAATTTGATTGCTTCAATTCACACAAAATTAATGCGTAGACAAACCTTGGAATTGATAATTATGAATATTGAGCGCATGCAGTTATTTATTTCATAAATTCAATCATGCAAGACGATTTGCAAAAAGAAAGCACTAACGCGCCAAGCTAACATTTTTAGCGCGAGTAGCCCGGTACCAAGCTCCATCCATTTGATAATCATCAACCTCGAATAAGAACAACAGCCTTGAGCAATTCCCAATCTCGAAATCCAGACCTCCCTATCACAGCAATCAACATGGCAAACGGGTACGCATCATCTCACAGTCTCTCCTGCAAATTCCGAATCTGCAAGAGCGGTGACGTAGCTAACGAAAGGGATTGAATAGTTGGAGCATAGTCATCGGCCTCATCATCGTAGTGCTCGCCTCTATTGCAGCATGGCTCCTTTCCCCTAAAGGCGAAACCCAAACGTATGTACCTGTGGCGCCCCGGAATACTGTGCCGAATATACGCTGGATGGATACTGGCGGGATTGTGAAGGCATTGGTGGCTAATACGGTGGCATACAGAATCTGGCGCAGTTCCCTCATCCTGTCGTTCGCAAGTTGTTATATTATGTGGGGTACGTAGACCTCCCATCGCTTTGGATCAGATCTTACAGAGCGGAAAATAGAGGAAAGGGTGGAATGTCAATACTAACTAACATTGATGATAGCGATTACGTTCTTGGCACAATGGCATCCACTTATCGTACCAAGAAGGGGAGATTTGCGACCGGAGTATGCAAGACATATGAGTTGAGTGGTATCTAGGGGGCGGTCAAATTGATAGTGACGGAGAAGATGATGGAGAGAATGAAGGATGAGATGTATTATTGGGCGTTCTTGGGATGGGTTCGACTCTTAATAAAGGAATGAAATGCGGGTCGTGTATAATATAGGGATGGATTGTGAACATGGATGCTTTTCAACTATATTAACGACTAATTCGTTGCGCCAGCATATACATGTCTTGCACACATCTATATTCATGTGAAGTCGAGGGTTTACGATGTTCTACTTGCTTTGGACAAATTGATTGGGGAGCTGAACTGTAATGCAGTCCTCCCCCCGGTTTTCTGACATTAACCTTTTTCACTCTTATTCTTTCATCATAATTGAGATAAATGGCATTCGTGTTTATGGTATCATATCAATCTCCTTCCACCTTCCCAATTACCCTAATCCTAACCTTCCGCCCCATTCCCTGCCCAATTCCACGACCGCCCAAAGCGCTTTCCCATCCGCCGCTACCCCTGAATCTCCAACTGTATCAACACCATCTAAGCCCACCGCCCAAAGTATTCCCCTCCCAATCATCCACCTACTGATAGCTCCAACCGTTGCCAGTATTGCCGCAGTTCCATATCCACAATCTAATAGAATCTTCAAAGCCTCCACATTATTTGCCACAACAGCCCATCCTAAACTCCTAGCCGCAGCAGGCACATCGTATTCCCCCATATGACCATAAGAATAGGGAACAATTTTGTAGAGGATGAGACCAGGAGAGCAGTAGATACCGAGTTCGGGCGAGTGTACCTCGGGAGTAGGCCGAAGAATACTAAAGGCGAAAACGGGGAGAAGGTCAGGAACCGGATGGAAATGTGGAAACTCAAAGTTGAAAAAGCGCAGAGAATTAAAAAGAATATGTATTGGAAAACGATGGGTTTGTGCGGCCAGGCGGAGGAAATTCGTATTGTCTGTTTCAATGGGAATAGAGATAGAGGCTGAGGTTTGCTTCTCGATGCGCGCCCATGTTAGATAGACGTCGAATAATAGGAGGAGAATACCCAGGCGAACTATTGAAGGCTTTTGAGAGTGTTAAAAGGAGATGGTGATGTAAGGATGGGGTGGGTAGCATACGTCAAATTGATCATGTTCTCTCATTAAAGTATTATGTAGTAAATGTCTATAAACCTTTTCAACACCAGCATGATTAGTCTCCTGCCATATATGCATGCGATCGAAGCGGGAGAATACCTGTGGTTTGATCAAAACCAAATCTATGAATAAAACCACAAAATCATGTTCAACATATTTATCGCAAAATCGTCCACAGTTCTTGCATACTGTTAGACGCACTCCATGGCCAGTAGAACCTCCGGAGTACTCGGTATAGAGCTGTGAAGTTGGATATCGACATTCGATGCAGATGGGCATTTCATTGATCAAAGAGGCGAGAGATAACAAGGGAGAAGAGACATAGTTTTTGGTATGGGATATATTTATATTCTTTTGAGGGGTGGATGATGAGATGAGATGAGATAAGAAAAGAATTAGTCGAGGCGGTTCAAGGTAAGGTTGGATGGTCTGTGCTGAAGCTACAAACTCCCTTGGGATATGAGGAAAACTTCACTTCGTATCATCTACTCTTCAGACTTTATGCCTACAGGATGACACTAATAGATTTTCAATATTCTAATACAGTTAAGTTGCTGTGTTCACGTTGATGAGAGACCATAAAAGCTTCAGTATATGGGAATGGAAGCATTCCTGAAGTCTAATCGGATGTTATCAATGGTTGGACTGTAGCTACCGCCCACCATATCCAATATGAGGTTGCACTAGAACTATCAAAAACACTGTCGGCGCTCTCTTCAACAATTTCCAGTGTTGATATGTGTGCTTCTATGGCTCGGACAGACTTATGTTTCTTGCTCATACAAATCAATTTAATCAACTGACTCAAACCTCATTGTATCTTCTGGCATTCAAACAAAACACGGCACTGGTGTTCTTCAGAGCCCAAAGGTCAACAATGTCTAGAAGCACGCCAAACAAAAACAAAAGGCGCAGGCTCTCAAGAAAAGCTTCTGGGAAGGTTGCTGCAGGTGTTGCTCAGCCTGAAGGGATTGCCCCGCTGGACATGGGTTTCATTCTCGCGGAAGTATCTAGATTACGAGAACAGGTAGTCAACTTGGAAAACGTAAATAACCTGAGGGTGAAATGTGAATCAGGACGTCACAACGCAGAACGTGCAAGACCAGCAGCAATCAGTATACCTGTCGATGGCTCATTATCCCCCGAAGAATCTGAGCATGAACCAGATGCCATAGGCGGGCTTTATGATGAGCCAGTCGGTTTACTGAGTGTAAACACATTAGCTTACTAGCCTCGTTAGCATCTGGAAGCGGGAGAAGATGGTATTAAATGAAGAATGATTCCAACGCCGAAGAATGACCAGAATCTGGGTAATAGTCACAAGAATCAGAGCAACTTGTGGTCGACTTTGAAAAGTACTTGCGCGCAGATGTAGCCCATACCTTTTTACATTTACAATGGGATGTCACCATGAGATGATTCCCCCCAATACAAGATTTACAACTTTCTTCTCAACCAAACACAAAGCTTCGTATCAATTTTTGAAGAATGTTTTGGAGGAAGTTCTGGAAATGGTTGGATCGTATCAAGTAGATTAAGGTAGTATTTTGCTAACATTAATACTTATTTCCTTTTCTGAATCGTAAATTGAACCCTTCATACCTCATAATCCTAGTGCAAATGGTGCTCAGGTAACACACCATAGCTGTTACATATACCTATCAAAGCTTTCCCTTTTTCATTCGTGAGGTCGGCGACTCAAGTTTGCGATATCACGGGACATATCAAGTCATGCGATCTGATTTTTTTTGGATACAATGCAATATTTAAGGTTTTTCTTGAACATATCAACTACCAGCAGGCTCATAGGCTTGGTAGCAATCCTACTAATGCATTGAAGTCTTCTTTGACCATATCTATGCTAAGGGGTTCATGACCTGAAATGCTCGAATTGAGGTATGCCCCAAGGAAGAAAAGGAACCGTCTAGAGAAGAATTTCTCCTTCAAGCAATTATCACTGAAGAAAAGTTTAAGAAGATCACTGAAATTCAGAGTGTGGCAGCCTTTGAATATTCAATGTGCAAACTTATAATATGGACTATAACTCGAACATTTGAGATCTTGAGCCGGCTACTATTAATCTTTCCATAGCCTACTGCTTGCTGATTGAGCGTGGGAAGGTCAAATGAACATTAAATCTCTACCAGCATCAAAGAACAAATACCTATATGAACATCTCCATCCACATTCCCATCCACATATGAAGAATCAATAGGCTCCCAATCCCCCCCCTATCAAATCATCAATAGCGCCAAATATACATACCACCCGAATACAAACCACCTAATCCAACACAAACCACCTAATCCAACACAAACCACCTAATCCAACACAAACCAACAACCCACAGACAACGCCCCAAACACCGTATAAACTATCTCCCAATCACTCAGCCCTATACTACCTTCTTAGAAACGCTACACAGCAATGCAGCCCAACAGTTTATCCAAAGCAGCAGAACTCACAGAGCTCTAAATCAAATCAAACTCGTCAGCGTCTGATCAAGGATAGAAAAATCCAAACTCCTCACCTCTTCCTCTTCCATATAAGATCCCCTCCTGATAATTTTAGCGAGCGTAACCCTTTTTCTTTATATAGATTTTGACTCGAGCTTATGTTGTGTTGCACTGCTATTGCAGAACTGGGGATGGGTGGGCTATAATATTGATGGATCGCGCTTTTGGAACTCGCAAGTTTTCTTTCTTATAAGGTGGATGTGAGGGTTTGGTTGGGATATGGATCGATGGGATTGGCGTGGGAGGTTGGAGTTTTGGTTTGGATGGGGTTGGGATGGTTGTTGTTTCGGGGTTTTCTTGATGATGTGGGGGAGGGGGGAGGGGTTGTGTGTTGGAGTTTGTTTGGTTGAGAAGCGGGAAAGTGAGGGAATGGGAAGATAAGAAAGAGGATGCTAGTTTAGTTGTGTTTATTGTTTGGACCAATGGGTTGGAAGATGGTATTTAGGTATCTACTCAACTGATTGTTAATTTAATTTGATTTCTTGAGTGGTATATTCAAATTTAGAACAATATTAGGATTTATGCTGAGTGGAAGATTCTTGGATTAGCAGTGATTTATCAACCACCCCGGAACATATGCTTCAAAAGTCCTCATGTAATCGTAACCCGGACTATTAGAAGCCATATATCAACTAATAAGCAATTACGGCATCTCTCTCCAAGCATACTGCATCATCTGTGCTACCGCAAGTGCAGGTTGAATTCCCTTCACCAACGCCAATAAGTAGAACGTTGCATCAATCCCACAACTAATACCCCCGCTACTGATGACTCTAACTCTCCTATCTAAACTCAACTGCTCCTTCACGTATCTGAAGTTCAAAGATGCAGGGTTCGGTATGACTGTTGTTGGTTTGTGCGATGGACTCTTTGCAGTATACGCATCGCAGATAATTTTGAGCTTCGAGAGTGTGAGAAAATGAGTCGTAGCGTTCAAACCTGAAAATATACCTGCGGTGCCGAGGAAGAGTGCTCCCGTACAGATCGACATGATTATACGGGGGCCACCCAGACGAGATGATGGTCCAAGATATGAAAATATCTTGATTATGTTGAGCATGTCTGAGAATGTACTGTCTTGATGGGGGTAGAGATGAGGGAAGATGTCATCTGGTATGCCACCGGGTTGGATGAGGATGTCATAGTTTTCGAGGGTTTCAAAGGCTTCTATTAAGGAGATGTGGCGTTGGATCTTTGCACCTTCGGCTGATGTGGTGATATCGTGTTGGGCTGCAATGGTAAGTTTGAATGGATCTGCGCTCAATACGACATTTCCAAGGACATCAAGAGGTCCATGAATATCAAGCGTATTGAAAGTATCATATGCGAGGAAGAGTATAGAAATTCGGGATGGGTCTGATGCACCCTCTATTGAGGTGTCTGGTTTGGTTGCCATTGAATCTAGAACTCTCAAGATTGTCCTTTAGAAGCCCGAATATATGTGGAGAGGCCAAGGTGATCCGACTCTATAGAATGATTTTACGAGGGTAAGCTGAAAGCCTCGTCGTGATTATACGAGAAAGGCCACATCTTAGACATCGGAGAGACAATTGACTCAGCTTACCGACTTTGGCTCTGAGATATCCAACATCGAGCGGTGTGGTAGTTCCATCTGACTGAGGCGTCGAAATGAGCTCAATGACAATGTCGATACACTTCTTGAATTCGAAAGAACAAGAAACACATGATCGGTACACACCTGAGCTGGCAAGGTGCTAAGGAACTCCGCTCCCGATGAACGTTTTCACAAACTTCAAAACTGATAGCGAAGAGAACGAACACAACATGAATCTCTGCTTTCCACCCACTCGCATCAATAGGAAGAAGCACACTTGCTTGGCTTTCCTCTCACCAGAAAGTCGCTACTCGTTCCATCTCACCAGCGAATGATACCGGCACTGAAAGACCATCTCGATGATGTTCAATACGTCGGTTTTGAACTTGCGTTGCGTTACACAATTAAGAGAGAGGGATAGAAAGCCATCAATCGCGAAAAACTTGATTGGAACCCCACCACCACGACAGCAGCTGACTTTGTGACCGTAAGTAGAAAAGATATTCATTCTGAATCCAATTGATTGCATATGCGCCTTTCCTTGCGCACATCACGCCTTGCGTTTGACGGTTACTAACTTTATGCACGATGAGGGAATGATAAGTGGACTCTTATCAATATACTGCGGGGTACAAGTAACATTGAATATTGACTCCCGAATATATTGGATGGATAGAATTCTTGCACTCACAAGTAGCCTTCTACTATAACTACCATCTATTCTCACACACGAGCTCAATCGCAATCGTGGTCAGAACCACGCAGCTATACCAAAATGACATCAACATACACCACAACCTCCCCTCCCACCCGCAAACCATTCCACGGGTCCTGTCATTGTGGACTAATCCGTTTCGTAATCTTCATGACGCTCCCGCCCCAAATTATTGAAGCTAACCCTGCCGCTAAATCTACCATCCGTATCCGCAAGTGCAACTGCACCACCTGTCACAAAATGGGTCTCTTTCATATTCGACTCCCCGATTCCCCTAATGATTTCATGCTTTTAAACCCTACTGGTATGCCACATGAACAGGGAGGATGGCAAGATCAGGGCATGAAAACTTATCAATGTTTTAATAAGACGTCTGATTGGTGGTTTTGTGGGACGTGTGGTGTGAGACCTTTTGCTATGGGGTTGGATTTTCGGAACGGAGAGATTAGGAAAGTTAATCTGAGAGAGACGGGAGTTACCGAGGTTGATGGGAAGGAGGTGAGTGAGGGAGAGAGAGAGGTTTGGATGTGTCCGAAGGAAGGAAAAGGGGTAGATGGAAAGACGGTGGAATGGGAAGAGGGAAAGACGGGCTATTTGAGTGTTAATGCTACGGCGTTGGAGGCTGGCCAGGAGGGTTGCGATTTGCGAGAGTGGCATGAGAAGGGATGGATCAATTATTTGGATTGTTTGGACCGGAAAGAGGAGAATAGGTTAGGGCGGCCATGGAGAGGTGGCATGTACTAAGGTTGGTTTGGAAATTCAGCAAGTCTAATCAATTGCAGTAAGAATCATAGGATGCAAGAGACATTTCATTGATTTTCCAAATTCATTCGCTAGCTAAAGATCTATGGTTTCCAAGTTACGCCTGCTCAAAGGAAAGGGATATAATGGCTAAATGCAAAAAGACAAAATCACAATTTACTAGGAACCCAATTGGGTTTCCTCTTTTCCACAAAACTCCTCACTCCCTCCTTCATATTCGGTCCTTATCCATCCTACTGTACCAATTTTGCTCTATCAGTCTCGTCCCTTCCTCCGCGCCAACACCTTCCCATCCCATCTTGATTCCCTCTCTACTCACAATAACACTATCCGGACTATTCGCCGCTATCAGTTCCGCCATTTTGATAGCTTCTTCAACACACTTCCCAGTCCCTACAACCCTATTCACCAAGCCCCATTCCATAGCCTCCTCAGCTCCAAGCGTCCTTCCCGTCAACGCCATTTCCATAGCTCTTTGTTTCCCGACCGTCCTCACTAATCTCGTCAACGCCCCCGCCAAAGCCACAACCCCAATCTTCACCTCCGGTAACGCAAACACAGCATGTGATTCAGCAATCACCATATCGGCATTTATGATCATTTCGCACCCACCCCAAAACAAATTCCGTTCACCGCACATATTATAGGCTTTTTTCCGCCTCGACGACTTAAACCACCGAAACCCGAGGCGGGTAACGAGCGAGCTTGACTCGAGGCAGATGTAGATAACGAATTATTCGAGTCCAATTCTTTGAGATCCGCGCCTGCACAGAAACTCCGTCCAACACCTGTTAGAATGGCACACCGAAGCCCGGGCTCGGCGTCAAACCATCGGAAAACACGGTCTAGTTCGTTGTGGGTGAAAGTATCGAGGCAGTTGAGTGATGAGGGACGATTGATGGTTATGAGGAGGGTGGAAGCTGTTGGGAAGGACAGGAGGGTATTTTTGAGAGGTGTTCCGGTGGACATATTGTGGAAATTAAGATGGCGGGGTATTGTAGATGATGTGCAGATGCAAAATTGAGATAAGAAAGAGACAATTAAAAGAAAATTGTGCAACTGTAATGTACATAGTACATTTGCAATGTGCTTGGGGCTGTAGTGAAAGATGCGTTGTCAATCAAGGGCAAGGGGCCCATATTTGGTGGGGAAGTTAGGCTTACCGCGGCCTCGGCAAACTTTTCAAGTGTCCAATTAGACATAACCATTCTTCTGAACCTCCCCTTACGTATCACCACAGTAGATCAACTATTTCTGAATCTAATTCCTTCTTACCAATGAAATTTGAACGTTGATTTGTTTTCTTTAGAATTAGACCATCATACTAACTAAGTGCGAGCAGCATTAGGTTCAGAATCTCCCACCGTCCCTGGTTCTAAGTCACTAGACATTCTCTACTAATATCGGCTGACCTCAAAATAGAATACTTGGCATGCAGTCCCACAGAAGCTCTAGCCGCCGAGGCGCCCTTGCTAGTTCCCGTGGCCGTTCTTCAAGGTAGTTTTCAGGTTGACCCTAGGATGGTGACCCAGTATTCAGATCAGTAGAGAAGCTATCGCCCTCGCTACCAATTCGCTTGATTTCCACATGAATGATCCTGGATACTCTTGATCCGAATCAATACCTAAACGTCCAAAATGCTTGATAGCAACACAATAAGGAATGACGTTGTAAGTCGGTAGATGGAGAGAAATGTACTCGGATCATCAAAAGTAAGAAGGCCGTTTGCTGCTTCAATAAGGAAATTCAATGATAGATGAAGATGTGGAAATGAACGTCCATCTACCGCCACACGTGCTCCGATAGACTCCGCCACTTTTTCTAGGGCAAGTCTGACCCGGAAAGCGCTAGCCCTGAGGGCCAGGGCAAGAATGGCGATGAGCGTCTATTTCACTCTCAAAATAAACTACGCTCCTTCTCTGTACGCAGAGAACGTATTTGTATGGAACCCGAATTTGCCTTCACTTGTTCGAGATAAATTTTGGCAATGATCTCCGCAAAGCTGTTGATCATCCCCTCACATTAAGTCGGTGGAATACTCTTTTACACATCCAGATACGCCAAAGCCATGAACATAACCGCCCCATCAATATTATCTGTGTAACTATTCTTACTCCAATCATTGCGTCCTAAGAAAGACAATTCTGCATTCTCCGAGCTCTAAAATGCAAGTACCTTCTCCCCCAACTCCTTCATTGAATTTACTAAAAGCGGCGTTGGCCCTACGCCCTGGATCAGTAGCATGCATTATTCGAAATTCTCTCATATATTCGACGTCGACTTCTGAAATATGGACGTATATTCTACAAGTCGACCAAGGATTGGCCGCTCTGACGAATTCAAGGTGCCTAAAATTCCAGACATATTGATTTTTCCTGTCACTGGAGAATATTTCGATAACTAGAGTCTAGAAACCAAGCTACACCCAGTAAAATAATCGTACAAATATTCACTCAAGCCACACCAACCGTCAAATAGACTGGAATTTTATCCACACTTTCCCATCTCGTTCCAATTCAATGTGGTTTCAAGCTACCTCTTAGAGTCCATAAGCATGATTAAGATTACACACAATTGGTCAGGCTTAAATTTGTGAATCAAGACTAGAGCTTAAGCTTGGAGGTCGATGAATATTATCTTCCCAGAAACAGCTTACTACTAGCTGTACGTTGCAGAATGTTAGAACATTCGTGCATCTTTTCTGATCTGTAAGATCCAGTAACACTAGCAATCGGTATATCGTTAATATATTTCTGGCTCAAACAGCTCCAATGGAAGATTTTGACCGTGAGGTCTTGGGGAGGTTTGCAGATGGATAGATGATATTGTAACAGAAAAAAGCAATGTATTTTTCTACGGTTCGATTTAGCTGAAGTTTCAAATTCGTAGCTAATAGTTGAAGTACTAAAACCTCTACTTGCACTCATGCATTTCTCTCATCACAGGCCCCTTTCTCTACAGTCGATACTCACTTCAGAATGTTATCATACGAGGATAGAGCTCTCTGTCGAAGATATTGAAAAAGGCATTCACATAATCAGCTCCTAGTTTCCCAAGGGTATATCCCCAATCTTCTAGACTGACCTTCAATGCCTCATCCAGCAAAGATCAGATATCATTATCTCGTCTAAAAACAGAATCCCGCCCTTAGTTCCCAAAGTCTGATATCAACAGATGATGACCTTTCTAGGAATAGAATCAGACCAAATCTCTATTGCGTCCTTAATCCCTAATTCTGACCTTAACAATTCGCTCATCAAAACTTAGATGATGGATAGAGCTCTAGGAGGGGAGAGACCGCTGCCAGTGCTGGAAAGAAGGTCATGGAAGGTAGATGGCATTATTGATTAAAGGTCTAACAATTGTCGAGTTGTGTAGGTATGGGTTTACTTTACTGTTTGTATAATAAGTTAGTCTCTAGCACTATATCACGCAAAGAAATGAATCAACCCGTAATTAAAGGTTTGATAACAATATAGAAAATAAGATTAAAGACTGCAGTAATGGTATTATGATGATGATGATGATAGGAATCTGTAGGTAAATATGCTACGATATATATACACCCATGATGACCCCCAATGCCTTTTGCTATCCCAATTAAAGCCACTCCGATTATTGATTTCCAATTCGTAACTCATCATTTCGTAAACCAGCCTTTTCTTCCTATACACAAACCCCCGTCCTTTGACAAAATCCGTCACTATTACTATTCATCCAATTTTTCCGCAAAATTGCTTCTCCTCCTTGTATCCGGCACTGTAGCCGCAGCCGCCGTGGACACAGCCGGCCCCCCACCAAGATTATCCGGACCAAAATAGTGCTGTCTCCCTTCGCCCACCCCTTGCGGTGGCGTTAATGGACTAACCACTCCAGGTTTTTCAACCCCATCATCAATCTCATGCTCATCGTTCGGTCTCTCAATCTGAATTTGAGGCGTGGGAAGATTTCCATAATCTCCATCTACACTTACACTCGTATCACTAAGCTGCCTCAAATGACCCTGTCACTTTCTGCTACACTACTAAGATCACTATGAACCCTCTCCCTCCGTACACCATCGGCATTTTCATTCAATGTTAAGCTATCCGCGCGTGCAGGAGAGATGGGAGTTTGTCTTGGACTTTGACCCGAAGCTCGAGAGACGGTACTAGCTTGTGAGTGGTTTGAGCCTGCGGAGGGGGAATGGGCAATGGGAGTTTGACTCCGGGAAATGTTGTTCCAGACGTTAGATTTGGGGGAGAGAGGTACGAGGCCTGTATTATTGTGAAGTTCGGATGGTCGGGATGTGGCTGCGTGAAAGATGTGTTAGTCTCGTGATTCAAAGCTACAAATTTGGGTGAAACATACCATCCATCTCTGAATAAAACTGGTTGTCTCCAGGCATTTCAAAGGGTACATTAGATACGCCAGGTATACGTGTATGATCAGTTTCGGCTTCTGATGATACAGCATTCAATTCTGTTTCGTCTGTTGTGACTGTGGGGGCTTTTGCATCTCTAGGAGTAGAATAAAGCCAGCGAATAGTTCGTCTTCTGTTTTCAGTCATAGTTCCAGCTTCGCTTTGACGTTCTGACCTTGTAAGACCAAGGTACTTGCGACGGCGATAAAGCATGATAGCCAAGACGACAAGCGTAATGAAGAAAAGACCAAGAACAACACCCAAAACAGGCCCAAGATATGCAGGCGTTCCAGATTTGGCAGCAACTGCTGAAGGAAGTAATGTCGTTCTATTATTCGTAGGTGTTGATGAAGCTGGAGTGTATGGATACCAATTGATGATTTTAGTTCCGTTATAAGAAGTACCGAGAAGGTCCGTCATGCTTGAATTTGTGAAACCACCAGATGGTTTGGTCTGAGTAGCGCTACCAGTTCCAGAACCTCCAATCACAGAGACAACCTGACTGGGTACAGTATAATTGCTCCATACCAAAGGGTCGTAAGAATTGAGCCATTGAGGATCACTGAGATTGAAGATTTGCACCATACCACCTTCGAGGCAGGAGGGTGTATCGCCACTTAGAGAGGCGTATCCACCTACAACCACCATTTGATCCGGGTATGGCTTGGCACATTTATGTCCAGCTCGGCCATGAGTATTGTTTCCAGTGTAAACTTTTGTCCATATAAATGAAGGGATTGACAAAACATACACATCATCCGAGAAAGGTTGTGTAGCATGAATACCATCATAGCCTCCATACCAATATATATTATGGCTTGAATGATCTTCGGCTGAGGCAACCACAGTACATCCTTGGGTCAATGCCCCAGGAGAGCTTCCCGATGTTTCTTGTTCGTACCAAACTTTCTTAGAGATGTCATATACGGAAACCGACGTCATAAATCCTGGACTAACTCGACCCTATTAAGAGTCAACAACGAGCACTTATCATGATAGTTTACAACTTACACTTTGAGCATTAACGGATGCATTATTTGCTTGGTTGATAGTAGCGTAGGTAGGATCAATAACGCCTCCAAGTGCAACTAGTATTCCCTGATCTGAAACTGGAATCCAGGCAATCTCAGGGTTAGCACGACCTGGTACAGTCGAAGGTAGTGAGTCATTAGACCACTTCGGTGCGGTTTGACTCGACATATCAATGCTAATCAAAGTTTGGGATGTCACATTCGCGAGGTAAGTTGCATTTAGTACACCTGGATCATTCCGAATTTCTCCAAAGTCCGCAGCTCTATATCCTGAGAAGTAGTAGCCCAAGTTTTCAGATGGAATACTGACCGCTCCTCCATAGGTGACGTATCTTGTTAAATTCGCTGGTAGTTTGACTTGTTCGAAGCCTTTGATAAATTGCTTGCCGGGAGTACCGTCCGAGAAGACTTCATATGATACGGCGGAATCTTCGTCCGGCGAGGCAAATGCATCTGTGTAAACCAGCATTCCCCCATATGTATACCATTCATCATCATTTGCAAACATTGCTCCATCCACATAGTTCGGACCTACATTACTGGCAGCTCCACCATTTGGTGCCTTGGATATAGTTGTAAAAACCGAAGTGATATTGTCGGATATATGAAAGGAAGTGTTAAAGTTGAGGAGGTATACGATTCCAAGAGGGTTTCCTTAAGGAATGTAAGTACAGTGTAAAGACTTCAACATCGGTACTTACCATCACTATACGGACTAGTATATGATCCATCATTCAAGCCAGGCTCCCAAAACAGTTCACCTCCATCAAGATAGAATGTATCCCGCACAACCGCAGCTAGTATTGTTATTTACTATTGCAACAAAAGTTGTTTCAAATCTCAAACTATCATATTCGCAAACACATACCTCGAGGCGATGTCCAGTAACACATCGTGGTATTTACCTGATCTGGAAGCCATCCCGCTTCTTGTCCCAAGCAAAATGGGATGACTGCGCCAATACAGTAGATGAAACTTAACCAAATCATTATGAACTGTAATTATGAGGGGTTGAAACCCTTCGTTTATTGATGGCCTTGAAGATGAAAGTTGAAGAGGCTCTAGCACATCGTAAAACAACTTATATCGTGAATTTACCTGCAAAAAAGTTTTCTCTTTGCTCTTAAACATCCGTTATCAATATTACCGAATGAGAGGTGATAAAAACTGTTGCCACTTCTGCCACCAAAATCGGCGATTCTGTAACTTTAATGCCTGAAGTCCATGAGGCCGAGCAAGATGTTGGTATCTAGACTTAACAATGCTTCTTACTGTATCAATGTATACGGAAAAGGAAAGAAATGAGACCCGAACATGGGTTCAATGTACCTCTCATGAATGTGCCCGCTTTGAGTGGGTTAACGGAGATCTACTTGGGATTGGAGGGGAGAATGCTTGCACTTGCATACTGCAAGAACAGGGTAACTCAACGGACGATTTGACAAGGAGTTGAATATTGATCCAGATTAGGACTTAGCCTTAATTATCCCCTGCAGAACATCAGCCTTGTGTGTGCAGAAAATGATTCAGCTGATTGCCAACACAAATTAATCCGATCTATCTCGTATGGAACGAAAATTAGCCTCAGGAAGATATAAATATCAGTTACATATCTTCAATCTCAACACGAACTGGCGTTGAATGTATCAGGATTTGAACAGCCAGAATAATGTTGGTTCTTCTAAATGTGTTGGTTTCATCAACCAAATCTTCCTGCTTCACGGATAGCTGCTGAATCATAGAGTGAGAAAAAGGCCGAACACGGTATCGGCACGTTGCGTATATGTAACGATGCGATGTAGAAAGCATACTTGTCAGAATCACATGGTTCGGTACGTGATACCTTCTTGAGTTATGACCTGCGAAAATAGGAAAAGAATGGAGCAATCTTCTTCATTTGTTTTCTCCCATTGCTTACGAGACCTCGCTGGTACCCTAACGTTGACAGGTCGGAGTTGACAGGATAGTACAAGAAATGATTGAGTGTTTGTCCGTGAAGTGGGGTAAAGAATGTTAGAAGAACTCTTTTTGAGTTATCACAACATAAACCCTAGTTTGTTAAGAGGCTCTGGAATGGTCTTTTGCTTCAATGATGATCTTTCGCATGTGTATTAGATTATGAGTAAGTACTTAACAAGCAAGGTATGAGATGGTATAAGTATGAAATATCAAAAGTGGAATAGAGTATCGTTTGGAAGTAAACGAAGAGCAAAGAAAGTGTGGCAACGAATCAATAAAAGAAGAAGATACCTGCTACATCATACGAGAAAGAACGAGGAAGCTGATGAAAAGTCGTTTGGAAGTAACATATGAAGGAGGTATGGATAAAATGTTGGTCGGCTTTACCGACCTTACCGAATGAATCCTAGTTCAAGGGTACTTAAGCGAATATTCTAATTCTCCAATGATAGAGATGATGATGATGATGATGATAAATCTCTATTAACCAATCAATTAATTGATTAATCAATATCTACAGCTGCTAGGTAGTTCTAATAAGTTATGGTCTACTCCACTGAACCACAATTTGACTCTGCTTCCTCGCACCAACCACCTCTTATTTTCTTTTCCCTCCCCTAGGCCTTCCCCCACCCTAGGGTACCAGAAAAATATGGGCAATATGCCATATTATTGTAGAATCCCGATATAAATCACATTTTAGTACGTTTTTTATGTATATAGTAGTAGAAGCTTCTATACTTGTTTTTATACTATAAATTATTTATTTAATTATTTATTTTAATTAATTAACTATTTCCTACAAATAATTATTTTATATTATTAATTCAAATCTATTATTAAATATAATAATAATTTTTATATTTATTTATGTTTAATATCAAATATATTCCTTTAAATTTCTATAAATAAGAATTTCGAAATTATCTTTTTTGTTTTATTTTTTTATTAATAAAAAACTAATATATTATATTTATATTTATTTCAAAGTTCTATTTGTTGTTATAAATATTAATAAATATTTAATTTAGAATCAATTAAAACCGCAAAATAAATAATAACGAAATAAGCGATAATAAAATAAACGATAGCGAAGTAAATGATAACGAAATAAGCGATAGTAAAATAAATAATAGTAAAATAGGCGATAGCGAAATAAACGATGGCGAGATAGGCGATAGTAAAGTAAGTAATGGTAAAGTAAACGATAATAAAATAGGCGATAGCGAAATGGGTAATAACAAAGGTTATAAATTTATGTTTTATATAAAAAGTAAATATAAGTAATTATTAATAGATTGAATATATACTATATTAGTTTATATATTATATGAATACCTTTTAATACTATTTCACATTTGTATAAAACGCTGCACTATATTATAAAAAATAATAAGCTGCCATATTTTTTATAGTAATATGCCATATTATTTATGGCAATATTACCATATTTGCCGTATGGCATATTGCCATATTTCTGGTACCCTAGGGCCATGCGCATACGATCCCCTCCATCCACAAGCTACCACCGCCCACTCACACCTTTTACCCAAGTATCTATCAATCCATAAATCCATACACACATCCATCCATCCATATGTATGCATCGAAAGGTTCTATTCACTCGTACGCAATTGATCAACCGCAATATGAATGCAAGAGGGCGAGAGTAGAAATGAAGTGTGGATGAAGAGTGCAGCAGGTAATCAAGTCCCACTACTGGTGACTGACCAGCTTCAAGACCAATTTCAAGACCAGCTTCCTATTTCTTCGCTTGTTATCTAATGCCCAATACCTCTCAAACACCTAATACCCCTCCTCGACCGAGCAAGTCATATTCCAGTGATAATTCAGCACTTTCTCCACCGCCACTAAGCCACTTTATCACACTTTGTTACCTGCCAACTTGTAATCCAACCGGCTTTGCAGAATCTTTGATAACTGTTAGTAGACAACATGAAATCGTAATGTTCATTTGATTCAGCCATACCACCCGGCAATACGGAATAGCCCCCCAAAATAGACCCAGCTGTAATAAGATGACAAGGGACGGCATTTCGGGTTCTTACTTTTCCCACAGTAAACAAACAATTTATTCCTATCTTTCTTACTGTATTACATTTCAATTAACCTTTTTTTCATGTCGTGCTGATGATTCTGTCAAGGTGGCAATCAGTTATACGGAACATTTTCCGGAAGGGAAAGGACATGAACTGCGTGCATCTCTCACTCGGGTATCATGTAGTGATATGCGAAAGCCTTCCTCATTATTCTCGCCATCCAAGAATTGCATTGGATCTATGGATCCGTCTGCCAAGATGCGTATCATTTTTTGGTTGGACGACATTATGCAAGTATCGTATATGGCATTTGCTGAAATATCAGTCCAGGGTAGTGACAACAGGTACATTAAAATGTGCTGTCCTATTGAGGCTCATATCTTCCCATTTCCTGCCTTGTATTCTCAAAAATCTGCCCTGATGTAGTGTTAGTGAGACAAGAGATCGATTTCCATTGTTTCCTCTCAAATCACCTCATAACCCTGTTGTTAATCCATGTACTGCCCTTCGATTTTTATTTCTCTGCCCTTGGCCCTGCATCTTTTTCATGTCACGACTTTGAGATCCAAAGTGGATTATCAAAGTAACGTGGTGTATTGGTAGATTCGTAATTTCTAGGGTCCCCTAGCTCTTTGCCATTTCGAGATTTCTCTCAACAATATCGTCTCGACATTTTGCTCGTTTTACTTTGTCTCTCTTGTTGTTCAACAGTCCTCGTGGCCTACCTGCACGGCTTCGGATCTCTTTTAAGATTGTCTTGGCACTTATATGACTGTGGGAATTTTCGATTAACTTTTTTAATTGGCTATAAACCGCCTCGATTGGAGTTTTCCGATCGCTCATTCAGCCTTGGAGCAGGCTAGCCGTGGTCGTATATTATAATCAGGCATACCAACTATCATAGAGCAACCTGAAGTCAATCGTTCTTTTCCTGAACCAGAGAAGCAAGTAGCCGTCATCTTCATCTTTCTTCGCTCGTTCGAAAGATTTCAGCATATTGCTGTTGTCTACACTATCGTTATTTCGAAGCGACAGCACAATACTTCAAAATGGTCTCTAAATACTGGATTGGAGTACTAATAGCGGGGTTGATTGGGGTTTCACAAGGACAATACTTGAATACAACTACGGCGATTGCGGCACCATTGACACCAGAAGGGCATGGCCATCAATCAACGTGCGATCCAAAAACTGTGACAATTACAGCTCCTGGAGGAGGATATGGATCCTTTCCTACAAAAACTATCACAGAGATATTTATTTCCGTATCCACAACCACATGCTATGAACGTACTACAATTGAGTGAGTTCCTACTGGCTGATGGAGGCAAAGCGAACATATACTAATTTCATGCAGAAAACCAACAACAATTGTCTCCATCTCTACTTCTACAGCCTATCAAAATCAAACAGTAAGATATCTTTATTCGAGCCATAGAATATATCATTGATTGGAAATCAGACTACAAGAACCATAACTTCAAATGTTGGAGGTGGCTATGGACCCGGAACCACAGTAAGTTTGACGCATTTTGAATTATAAAGGAGGGCGTTCAATTGACTGAAAAAAAGGTTACCGAAACGATAACTGTGAGCGCGAGTGCCACCACCAGTCCAAGTGGCGGATATCCATATGGAGGGACTACTGTGAGTATTTCTCATTTGATACTTAAGGGGACGCATTGTTGATGGATTTTAGATCACTCAGACAGTCACTCAAAATCAAACTGTAAGTTGAGAATCTATAGCACTCGTCAAGATTTCAAGAATACTAATTTTTCGGAAGATTACAAGAACAGTTGGGGGTTATCAAATTCAAACTGTACGCCCACTGAACCAATACCATCTGGAGAAAAGACCTAACATTGTTGTAGATCACAGAAAAGACTACAGAGACTGATTTTATCACTACGACGTAAGTTACCAGACTTTTCATATCATTGGTATATCTTCACCTGGAGAAATCATCGACTTAGCTTCATCAATGCCTTCATGTTATGTGTAGCAGAACTTTTTGTGCAAAAGCCATCGCGAGAATTCTCGCCTATCACTGAATTCTTACCACAAGCTTCACCAAGCCTCGTTCTTCGAGTACGCGGAGCGAACTCTTGAATATGGCTAGTTGGAAATTCTAAGAGCCCTAAAACCTTCAATTTATTCGCTCCCCCACCAACCGGAGATTATATACCGTTTATCTTTGAGACTTCTAACAAATCAAATCAACAGCGCGTCAGATTATGTTTCGGCAACTATAACTACAACGGATTTTGTGACAATTGTAAGAGCCCCAGCTCGGTTTCGAGCTCTCCTGGGTGCTTTCCAATGCTAATAGCAAGCAGACAAACGCAACTACCGCTAGCTATACTAAAACTGATTTACTGACCACGGTAAGGAATCAGAAAGCCTTTCCTCACCCTGAACAATTTCAATATCTGTTATTGCGCCTAGTCACCCAGTGGTTTCCTGTTGTACTCGGCCCAAATAATGCTACATACGTTCCTTGAATATTTCAACACTTTCCTTCAAATCTCATCTTTTATTCTGATTCCATTTCTTTTACTTTGGTGTAACCATTTTCATTCCCACTAAACACTTTGCTAATTTCCCATCAGACTAGAGATTTCAATTTCACGTCCACTAAAGAGACCACTAGCTTTGTCTGGAAAACTACCGTTCTGACAGATGTAATAACCAGCTCGATTCCATATACGTAAGTTTGATCTGCCTTTTGAATATGCACTCGTCTCCCAATGCCTGTTTCTAGACCCCTTTTTTTACACAATGACTCTTTTTCCTTTCTGCGTGGCTGGACCACATCTTGGTTTTAGAACCTTAATGGCGATTAATTGCTGGCTAACTCGCTCTAGAACCACACTTATAAATAGTTATGGATACCCCGTAACCATTACTAAATGGAGTATCACGACCTCTACTCAAAAATACACCTCAATTTACTCAATCACAAAAACTCTCCCTCCTGTCACCCGCATTCGAACCGAAACTATCACATGCACCACTTCAATACCCTACACAATAACTACCACTCTCAGCGGATATCAGCTGACCGTGACCTCATGGAAATCAACAACTTTCGTATCCACATCCATAGCTTATGAAACCACAACTCTAATTTCCAGCACAGTTGAATATGTACCCTCTGTGACAACAGTAGATCATACTATACCTACGACTGTGGACCATTCGTATACTTCTGTATCCACAGAGACGTTCAATACAAGTTACCCCGTTACTGTTATCTCGGATCATTACAGCACCTATACCCAATGGACTACCGTCACTTCAGAACGTCTGTCTACCTTGACCTCCAGCATAATTGTACCAACCACTACCACTCAAATCTCTGATGTATTGATCCCAACGACTGTAGTTTTGGAGGTTCTAGTCCCAACGACAATCGTCTCGTCATATCTTTCAACCCTCACGCGAAATATTAGCACTTCATATCCATACACTGTCTACAAGACTATTATTAGTTCAACAACTTTCTATTCCACGTCTTACATAAGCACCGCCTATATTATAACTGACGTGATTACATCTTTATCGATATATACAACCTCGGTGAGTTCCCTTTCTCGATAAATATTGGTTATATCTACTAATCGATCTCTAGGTACCAACCACTACTACCCAAACTAACGTAATGACAAGTACTACTTCGGTAAATCCTCTTTGTATCTATATGGGTGAATCCTCGCTTATAAATTGGCTAGGTACCAACCACTACAACAGAAATTAGCGTATCCAAGAGCCTATCTGTCTCGGTTTCGGAATCCTATATCTATTCAACTTACAGCACCACTCTCACTGAAGTCCATTTATCCACGATCACTTATAGTACCTCATATCCATATACCGTTTACGAAACGATCGTTAGCAATCACTATATATTGACCACAGAATACCTCCCAACCAGTAGTAAGCTTAATCAACTCACCGAATCCTTATCTCCACATTTCATTTTTGTGGCCCTTTAATCGCGTTCCCTTTCTACTTCCCAATACACACTTTACCCCTAATTCCTCCCTGGTATCTTCCCCTCATAGCCATTACTGACCCCCAATTTTTCAGTCATAAAAATAATTTCCACGAGTATATACATCCCAACAACCGTTGTGTCTCGAATTACTACTTCTGAGAGTGAGTAAAATGTCCTCGGAATACTGAAATTCCTACTAACATCAAATAAGCCACAACGGCCACAGAAAGTAAGTAAAATGGCCAATGAAACACCTCGAGTATTAAACTAACACCTCATCAAGCCACCACAGCCAGTTTCACCGAAACTGACCTGGAGAGTAAGTGATTTCTTGGCTGAGAACTCTAGAATGTAAAAACTAATGAAAGATGTAGCGACGACGGCTAGTTTTACAGTAACGGATTTCACGAGTGAGTGGCCCCTCATAATTTTCTGCCTTTCTAAACTTGAATCTTAATTTTCTTTCCTCTCTCTTCCCTTACTCGCGGGTGTAAGAATGAGATATGTTTGAGAGAGAAAGTCTTTTCATAATGGCTTGTCCTATTGTTGATGAATATTTCCCTGCTCTCTGTTTATCCATCTATTTCATCGCCTTCCCTCTTTATACCCTGCTTTTTTCTCTATCAGATTTATACCTGTTCTTTTCTTTCCATTTAAATGAATTTAGATCTTCCACCCATTCCTTCTTGCTATTCCACTGGGAGTCATGTTTCTTCTCCTCGAGCATAAGATAGAAAGCTTGGACTTATATACAACCTCGGAAAATCAATACTAACACCTTCCAGCCACTACCACAACATTGGTATCAAGTGAGTGTCTTTAAACAAGAGGTATCCCGTCCAAGCTAACTGTCCAGCCACAACTTTCACCTCGATCAGCAGCATCACCCTCCCCCCTGCGACCATCACTTCTACAGTTTCTGGAGAGCGAGTCACGTACACGAAACCAGGGCCTACTAGCTATATCACATCAACTATAACCTCTGAAATTTTAGTGACATCAGAAATCACTCTCCCAGTTAGCACGGTTACGCAAAGTGAGAGTGAGCATTCCCCAAGATAGATAGGTTGAGAGTGAGAGGCTAATATCATGGAAAGCAACGACAGCTACTCTTCCAGATAGCACAGTCACGTCTGATATCTATATCACCACATCAGGTGAGATTCCACTGAAACTGGGGCTAAATCTTATACTGATGATTTCTAGTTCCTGGCCCAACTTTGACCACTTCAATTTTTCGGGATCTTTGACTACTCTTACCCTACCTGGAAGTACATCATTTTTTATCACGGTTTCTGGTCCAACAATTACCTCAAATATCTACGTCACTACTTCTCGTAAGTTCCTTCTCAATTTTAAATATATTCTATGCTAATGCCAGCAAGTACCTGGCCAAACTTTTACTACTTCCATATCTGGATCTTTGACCACGATCTCACTTCCTGGAAGTACATCAGTATCGACAGTTTCTGGACGATAATAACTTCTAATGTTTATATAAAACTACTTCACGTGAGTATTATATAATACTTCTGAATTATTTATTTTGCTAATGCAAAACAAGCAGTTCCAGGTCAAACCTTCACACCACTTCCATATTAGGATCTTTGACAACAAATCTCCCTACCCGGCAGTACATCAAATTTTGACAGTTCCTGGCCCTACTATCTCCCTGCCTGGGTCTTTAACGACGATTTACCCTCCCGGGAAGCACATCGACTCAAAACATCCCAGGACCTACATATTATTTCATCCTTATCAGGATCTTGACCACTATCACTCAGCCTGGGAGCACATGATTGTTTCATTGCCGGGTCGTACGTCGACCCTCACTCTTTCTGGGTCCTACTATCTCGCGCTTTCTCTTTGACTACTACTACCCTCCCGGAAGCACTTCAACTCAAACCTTACTACTTATATTTCATCCTTATTAGGGATCCTTTTATTACTATCACCCAGCCTGGAAGCACCTTGGTGTCTCTTTGCCGGGCATCACCTTGAACGGTTTCTTTCCTGGAGACTACGTTTCTCGCCCTGATACCTCTGAATCTCACCCTTCCTGGAAGTACCTCTGTTCAAACTATTCCGGGGCCTACAGTGATCAGCTCCATACTAGGGTCTTTGACCACCATCACCCAGCCTGGAAGCACCTTGGTTGTCTCTTTGCCGGGCAGTACATCAACCTTGACTGTTTCCGGCCCTACGGTTTCTCTGCCTGGATCTCTGACTACCATCACCCTTCCTGGAAGTACCTCTGTTCAAACTATTCCGGGGCCTACAGTGATCAGCTCCATACTAGGGTCTTTGACCACCATTACCCAGCCAGGAAATACCTTGATAGTAACCCTTCCTGGACAGACGGTAACCTTACCAGGTTCCACTGTTGTTCTACCCGGAAGCACATCTACCCAAACCAATTCCTGGACCTATAGTCACTAGCTCAATTCCAGGATCCTTGACCACTATTACTCAGCCAGGAAATACCTTTGATAGTAACCTTTCCCGGACAGACAGTATCTTTATCAGGCTCGACGATTGTGCTACCTGGAATTACATCTATCCAAACCATCCCTGGACCTACTGTTAACTACCTCAGTATCAGGATCCTTGACCACAATCACTCAGTCAGGAAGTACATTAACCGTAAGTCTTCCTGGATCAACTCTGACTTTACCTGGATCAAACCATACTTGGTCCAACGGTAACTCTACCAGGCTCGATTATTACTCTACCAGGATCAGTCACCACCTCCCAGGACAAACCGCTATCATTCAAGGATCGACATTTACCGCCCCAGGAGAAACTGTCACATTACCTGTATCCGTGATTACTCTCCCTGGGTCAGTATCGACTCTTCCTGGTTCGATTTCGATTCTCTACAGTGACAAAATCGATTGCCGGTTCCACAGTCACATAATACACAGGCAGGATCCACTACAAATCTCAACCCTCCCAGGTTCGATCAGCGTTTATCCAACCACTATAAGCCTTGGAGCAAACTCTGCGAGGATCGACAGCGTATGTAACCGGTCCCGGATCCACTGTGACAGTGACAGAACTCATAACCTGTCCGTCTCCCACAAATGTCGGTTCAGTGACTCCACAAGACTCCAGCTCATCGGCAGTCTTCGGATGTTCTCCTGGATACGTTTGCAACCCACCTAAACCAGATCACTGTGCTCTATGGGCAGATCCACCAGCTGAAGACTATCTTTGCGAAGCCAAATACTGCATCCCTGCTCCGAACACAACAGATGTATACTGGCCAAAGAATCAAACTGGCTACTATCCTCCAACAGCCGGATACTTCAATCTTAATCCCAATGCATTTGGTCTCAGCTTTGGTATCTTTATCGAGAGAAGGTCATCACTGAGATCATCATTGGTAAACGAAGGATCTGAAGTTGTGAAAACCTTCACGACCGGTGACTGGACATCTCAAACCGGCATATCGCACTACCCAGCCGTAACTCAAACAGGACTCTCCACATCTGCTCTTGCCAGCCCATCCAGTCATGCTCGCCGGGGTCTCTACCTCGACTTTTCGGTAGACAAAGAATCTCCGAATCTACCTCAGAACATCTCAACCTCTTCACAAAACGCGACTCCAGTATCGCACCCGCAGTTTGCTATTCAACCTGTAACAATTGCTATATTGAAGCTCTCAAAGTGGGAAAATCACACCGCTCTCTGCAACCAAACTCGGCATTCACATCCGATTATTCATCTTGCGAAGCTTGTATCGAAGCGAACAGTAACAATGTAAAACAAACCTTGCAAGCATATGTGGAGCCGCAATTTGGACAGTTCCTTGATTTCTGTAGTGCACAGGTGCCACAGAGTCAGGTAGCGGGTAGTACCGAGACTCAGGTGATTACGAACGAAGACTGCGACCGTGGTGCCGATTGAGGCGAGTAGTACGATTAAGGCAAGATGTCACTACTAGTGGCTCGATTGCGGTTGAGAGCTCTAGTGTGAACGCGAGTCCTAGTGTTAGCATCACAAGCCAAATTGCTCCAGTAGGTGCATCCACAACAGCATTCCCAAGCTCCACAAAAAGGTGCTTCATCTGGAGTGTCACCCGGCTTATCAGGAGCAATCAGCGTTCTGACCACATCTGGAACTGAAACTGGCTCTAATCTCTACAGCTACGGGCCCCGAAAATACAGGTGGCTCATTATCCACGGTGACCTCCTCAAAGTGTCCTGAGAACAAGCGTCTCCGGTTCTGAAACTGCATCAAAAATCTCAATCAACATCAACATCACCATCAGCGCGCAGAACCAGCATCTGGATCAGCATCGATATCGCCATCAGTAGCAATATCAGCATCAGGCTCGGCATCAAAATCGCCATCACCATCAGAATTAGCATCCAGCTCAGAATCTTCCATAAACCTGAAACTTCATCTCCGACTTCAACAACAAAATCTGAATCTAGTGCTTCATCCACGCAATTCGAATCTGCTAGCGCATTCAGGTACGGGACCTGCCCAAGGTGCTGGCTCAAACTTAAGACCTCCAATATCTTACATAATGTTGGCAATGTTGGTTGTATGTTTGATTTGATGATTCAAAGGTGCCATTGATCTTTATTATACTTTTCTCCAATCGCGGTTTCCGCATTTTACCATTTAAATCTTCTGATTTCACAATACCACGACACAAGCCAACCGACGCGGAAACGCCAGTGCATTTAATGTATCATGATCTACTTCGCATCTATACTTTAAACTATTTTTTGTTCTTTCTTCTTGTTATTCCAATGTCTTGATGAATCAAAGACATAATACATACGATCTTTACTAGGTGATTTAATCATAATCATAATCTCGATGAGGAATGAGAATGATACCCCGACGCTCTTTTATGAATTTACGAACTTTATGCTTGCGCGCATGATATAGTTAGCATGGAGAATACGGTCTTTTGGCATCAGATGGGGAACTCATGAATGGGAAATTACAGAAGCATGATATCCCACTCACACTCATTTAATGGCGTTATTTTTGATAATTGAAATTTGATGAAGGAAGGGAACAAAGGGAAGAAAAGCAATAAAGAGGAGAGAAAGAAGTCTTGCTGGCTTCTTGAGAAAGGATAATGTTTGATTATTGATTACAAAATGGATCGGATATTCTTAGACAAGTATAGGCGAGAAAAGGAGTGAAGTAACAAACGAGGGCATAGGGGGGAAAAAATAAGAAAGATGGATAGCACAAAGGTACAAAGGAGCGAAACATTACATGGCGAGAAAGAGGAAGGTATTCAAGTCTTTGGTAAATATATATATATTTTTTTCTTGTGGAGGATTTAAATGTTGACTGATATGGAATAAGATGGAATGGGTGAGAGACGGCAGCATGTAATGAGGAAGAATATGCCAGTAGTAGAAGAATCGATGGAATGCTAGTAATAACGTATACATCAACGTGATCCCAAGTATTCCAAATCTCTCTTTCTTTTTTCAAATGTGAAGATTTTTGAGAAAACATCTCGATGGTTGGTTATTTAGAAAGGATCCCATTCCTCCGTGAACTTCGCATACAAGACTCGCGTACACAATTTTTCTTGCCCTTATGTATTCTCACTCTCGCCCTCACTCTCCCCCTCATCAACCTTGAACGGAAGATTAAACTGGTGCGTATTACGCATAATTGATTCGGATATTGTGCACAAAACATATCGATATCATCGCAATATAACAAAATAATATATACTCGAAACTAAGACGTGTTAGGTTATGTCAAGATAGTTAAAGAATCTGCATGGTAGAGGGGGTAAGAACGAGGTTTGGATATTGAGTGTTGGATAATAATGTTAGATTTTGTGTGCTGGTATTTTTAGTCTTATACCGATATATATGAGGTATAGTAGGTTGGGAAGCTGAGTTGTTGGCTGATACTTGGTATTAATATTGGTGTTCAAAGGAACATGTGAACTCTGGAAGAATGTTATGGGGGTTTTGGGGCGTAATCGTTTCCTTCCTAGTGGACTTCATGCGAAGATGTGATATCCTGCTTCTATTTATCGTTGGGATTTTTGGAATTCTGGATAATCTGGGCTTTAGGTTGGATCTGGTTGAATTTTGCCGATTTTGATCTGTATATCAAGTATTCAAGGGTTTCTGTGGGGGGGGGGCTGGCGTGAAGGGAAGCGGAGAGGGGAAATGGCTAAGACACAATTGGATTTTATGACAGTCTACCGAAATCTATTCGGGCCAAAAGAATATAAATCTAACGATATTTACATTTGGGTATATTACTATTTTATTAAGTCTTTTTACTTTTTCGAAATTTCGTTGCTTATCTCGGTCTTTATCCGAGTTATTGTGCCAACGCCTCCATAGACCCTAATAGACAAAGTTAGTATGTGTTATTATGTGGTTGTGATTGTCTCTGAATTTAGGGGTCCAAATGCCGATGGAGATGATAGGGAATACTCACAATGCCGTGTAAACCTGGGCAACACTTGCACCTGCATTCAAGACCTCCAAAGCTTGCTTTCCATTCGTGATACCACCAGTAGCGAAACACAACTTTCTGGTCGCTGTTTTTCAATTCTTTGTTGACAGTGAGAGATTTTGCCTTCTCGGCGATAGTAGACGCAAGGCTTATCCTCATTTGGTTGGAACAGTTGTATCCTGTTGTGGTGGCCCTTGGTCAAGTAATGCTCTATACTCTTGACCAAAGATAAGGTTCTTTCAAACATGGGTGGCCCAGAAAAACCTCCCTTGTTCTTCAAGAATTCTACTTTCTCTGGCAGAGATTTTGATATCATCGGGAATGAGCTTATCTCTTCGGTTTGTAGTGTTACCCACAATTACACCATCTACGCCACTTCTCCATATAGCTTCAACGATCCCCTCAAGCTGTTCATCTTGATCCTCATCAGGCGATACTTTGACCATAACCTAGGCTTTGTCTTTCGATCAACGGATTTTGCGGCCCCAACACTCCTTCTAGAATTCGGATAATGGCTCACCTTTTGTAATGTCCTCAGCCCAGGTGTGTTTGGACTACTAACATTGACTACCAAGATATCGGCATATTGGTGCAGTCTCTCGACGCAGTAAACATAATCTCTCTTAACAGCCTCAATATCATCACCAATTAGTATCCTTGTTCTTAGCAACTTGAACTGCAACAACTTCCCATCTACCAAACTTCCTGGGGAACACCCGCTTCCCCATTTAACACCTTCCTCTCAGCATCTTCGCCAACACCTAATCCATTCTGGTATGCATATAGACGAACTCGCTCTCTCAATCGCATCGCCATATCATCCGCACCCTTCGAATTAAGCCCATATCTATTAATCAGAGCATTCTGACTAGGTATACGGAAAAACTCTCGGCTTAGGATTTCCCTCTTGAGCAAAGAGGTGTACATCCACCAACCTCAACAATCGCAGGGCCCATAGCAAACAAAGCAATCTGAACTCTGCTAATTTGTCAATTCCTGCAGATGTACCAATTGGATTTTGTAACCTTTGTCCCCATACCTCGACACTCAAATCAGCCTTATCCGTATTACCATCTCTAAACTTCGATCACGAGGATGGAGACCGAATGAGTAGAGGGTTTTAAGAGCCTTGGTGCCCACATGATGAGCTTCCTCGGCATCAGAATATATGGCACGTAATGCGGGAACTACCAGCCATTGGTGTATGCTAGCTCGAGTGTCAGGTATATGAGGTAACCAAAGCCAAGAGAGAGAGCTATCGAGGTTCCAAAAATGATATTTTTCGAACGAGTTAGGATGTTGATGTTTCGGTATTGGTTGATGAGAAGCGTTTGGTAGATATGCGGGATAGGGAAGAGGAGAGGATGGGACGCGATGTGCGCAGAGTGCGCAGTAAAGGGTTCGACATAACGAATGTCTGGCCAACTAAGAACGAGGATAATCGGAAACTGAAGGACTGAAATAGCTGGCTTGTCTTGTGTGAAAGCCGAATTCACACTGGGTGTTAAAAATGTTGTTCCGTCCGTCATGCATGTTTCGGATTGGGTTATTCCGTTCCGATGGTGTCCCGCTAAAGATCGTTTTGATTCCTATTCCTGATTCCTGACTCCAACTCACTTATGAACACCTCTCATAAGACTTGTTTTACCTATTGATATAATTCAATAACATGGATCGTTGGAAACTCAACCTAGATAAACAAAGCTCTCCCTGGAGAGTGATTTTCTAGAAATCCTGTCGTACTGAAGTTGCTGAAAAGAGGTCTTAAACCACGGGGCATTTTTACACCAATTGCAAATTCACATCACGATTACTTCATTTTAGATCGTGGCAATGAATAGTTTTGTTGCACCAAGGTCAGAGCAGATGATGTCGAATGGGAAACGGGAAACACCAGAAACTCTGTTCTATTGATCCTATTTTTTCGATCAGTCCGATTGGACAAGAGCACCAAAGGAGGTTAGGTAGAAGAAAAACTGAAAGGGGGTTACACAAAATACCTAAAGCACAAAAACAATGTTTCATTTGGCCAATTAGATCGATTATAGAGACTGATTTGAAGCTCAATTCCTGTCTTTCTCTCAATATCCCCTTTCTCATCCATCACTGCCATCACCTGCTTCCAGTATTTTTGAATTGTCGTATTCTTCTCACATCCACTTTCCCTCTTATCCCCTCTTTACTATTTACCATACTCATTCACTTGAATAGATAGTCCTAGACATCAGTCTTCCTGTCATCGTTCTCTTTCGCGCTGCTGCTTTTTTTTTCCTTTCTCCCAATATCTTCCTCTCTTCTTGCTGTTTCCATGTATTTCTAATTGTACTTTCAGTTGCTTTCGTAACTTTATCTGGCCTTTTAATCCTTTTCGTAATTCTTGTAAGGTAGGTATTCCGAAACTTCTTCACTTGAGGTAGTTTCTTCAAGCCCATTCCATTTTTTATTATTGAACCTCATCAGCTTTATATTTGAAGAGGAGCCTATGGCATTCATACTCTGTATCTGTGCTATGCCATTTCAACATTAGTTTGTATTTCCTTTCTTTCGCCTAGCCAGGTACAGTAGTTTAGACCCCTATGGAAGAAAATTCACTAAAGCCCCGCACTTGTGATGCTGTTTCTATAGAACCGTAATTAAATTTCTTATGCACTTGTAAATTCATTCACTCTTGACCTGCATCTAAAATTCTTAAAAGAGCTTCTTCGGTCTGATAAATTTCCTTCCTGTTTTCTTCTCAACACACAAACTTCTTAACTAAAGTTCCCATGAAACGATATAATTCTCTCTTTTTTACTACTCCATTATCAGTACTTAAGAGTCTATCCACATTTTGATTCAGGTCTTTCTTGACCATGAAGAGGAAGATTACAATGCGCAAAATTCAGACGTAAGTTTCTATTTACAATCCATCCAGTTGTTTGAGGAAAAACTCTTCATCTATCTTTGACCACAACCGAGCTCGTCAGATCTTTTGAATAAATACTAATAATTGATCCAGAATCCAGAATCCAACAATCCGTCATTCAAAATCACAACCGCACAAAACCCTTGTTGGTGAATTTATGCCGAAGAATCGTATCTTGAGCTACAAACGCTTTCCCATCATGTTGATCAACAATTCACAAAGCTTGTGGATGTCGATAGGTCCCTTCTAGATGCCATTGCAAACCATCGTACGCGGGCTGTAAGTATACTTATTCCTTCAGTGCCCTAAGATATAATACTAATATTTTCTGGCCTAGGGACAAAATTGGGAAAAATTCATAAAGGATTTCCCCACGGCCTCTGGTGCCTTGAAGTGTGTCATGGCGAAAACCATTTCAGAAAACCACATCGTAGTCGTTTTGGAATTGGAACGCTGTGAGCAGGAGCATCTTTTCGGTAATTGTCGAGATGAACTTGCGAGTATTAAAAATAACTTTGAGCATGTTGGTTCATTGAAACTGTATTTCATTATCACATCTGCTAACATTGACCAGGACTATCCTAATTTCAAACCTCGAGATAAAAACTACTCCATTACCAGCCGCGTATCGTCCCCTGCTACTTACAAACGAGCAGATTATCTCATTCTTCTCGAATGCTTCTCACGAGGAAGTTATCAAAGCAGTAACCGCGCCCAACTCTATTGCCGAGGTTCAAATTAATTCCCTGTGAGAAGCGCCATTCCAGAGACGGGCTTCCTCTGGAATACTTGGTTCGGATCAATAAGGCTAACCTTTTTCCACATAACGTTGGCATGAATTCGTATGATACCGCGCAAGTCGTTAGAAGGATAACTCAACCAGATCGAAGATGTGATTCTGATTCTTTCATAACTGTCATCGCCACTGTCTGGGTTTCGGACCCCAAGAGCAAGAGGTTTGAACCCCATTTAAATCAAAAAATTGTCACTCTTGGTGGACAAGTTGCGTTCGATGATATGTTGCACGAAAAATCAATCTACGTGGAAATTTCAAGAAACGATTTGAAATATCCGCGTGCAGCAAAGACTACACTCAGAACCTTGAGGGTTTCTGGAACCTGATTAAGACCATCTCAGTAATCAACCTGAATTTGAGATCCGAAAAAATCAACGGTTACAGAGACAGACATGACTAGGTTGAGGGAAGGAGTTTGCATGTCGTGGACACTTCAGATCAAATTATTCCTCACTCGGAAAAAAAAATACATTCCGATTTTCAAAGGAAATAAAACCCAAGAAAATTTCCAATCAAGTTTATTTTATCTCCGCCACGAACCTGCGGCAGAAAAATGATACAAAGCGAAGAAAACGACCATACCAAAAAACACACGACATCGACAGGTTTCCAGATACAGAGCGAGGGCTCATATCGAAACATATACAATGCCACCCACATATTGATCTGAGAAGGCCGCTACCATGATTCTGTCTCTATCACTTGCCATTATGTTATGCTTGAGTTTAGAGGAGTCTGTCGATTTTTCTGTTTTTGCGATGATTTTGGGATTTCATTTACATTTTTGAGTTTTTGATAAATATGGCTTGCAGTCAAATAATTAGTTATGACTTTGTGGCAATTTGAGCTTTATTTGTATTTCTTTAGTAATACTAAATTTAAGGCAATAAAATTTGGATTTCATTTCGTGCAACCGTGACATGTTTCTGCGAGTGCCTGATCTTGACATTATGCAAAATCCATCTAATCTTTTACTTCTTTATCCTATCATTACTCTAGTTTATATTGTAGGAGAATCACATGGTCACATAGGCGCGAGGTCATGTAATACAATGTACAGCACTTATATACCGTAGTCCTTTATAGTCTAGAATACATAACTTGCTTATATTACTTCTACCATACCCTAACCTTGTATTGTGTATTCTATTACTCCTTTTTCCAACTATCGTAACCATTATCTGTATTCTACACTAACAGCTTAATGCTAACTTATATCTAGATTTGGGCGCCGGCTACGAACTTTCAATCTTTGATTGAAGAGCTGATGAGATTAAAGCGCATTCGATGGAGCTGGGTGGTGCTATACACCAACTTGAGGCCGTACTGGGAGTGAAGGTACGTGCAGCGGAGGGTTGTCCCCTTGCGATAGGCCCGGAACAGAGGACTACCATCAACACGGTTGTGAAAACCATCCGACAATCGAAAATATATATGACGAATTCGAAGCGGTGCCGGCCCTTACGAGTCTGTTGTGGGAAGCAGAGCCTGCGGATGTCTTGCGGATAGCAAGCGCCAAAGCGGAACCAGCCCTTACGAGTCTGTGTGGGAAACAGAGCCTGTGAAGGAAGCATATATAGTAGGAGATAGACAGGACACCTCTGGGATAATAGTATACGAATCAAGATACCAACAACGCGTATGTTGGCGCTCGACGGAAGTTACAGATGGTAAGGGGAGTAGTGGTGAAAACTCTTTATGTAGGGTAATTTCTGGATTTGGAAAAAAGGGACGCTTTTAGCACCTTATCTAATTGAAGGAAAGAGAATTATAATATATAAAAGAATTGGAGGGACATATTAGCACTTTATCTTATAAGTGTGTAAGAGCGTAGCATAGCGGCGGAGGAACTTTCGAATGAGAGGGACGTTTTTAGCAAGCTTCGCTTTAACAGAAGCACTTATTAGACAACATGGCGATGGATGAGCTCCGGCAGAGGCCGCCTTTTAATATATATAATACTACGGATTTCGACAGATACTATGGCGGCGGATGAGCTCGAGCAGATGCTATTTCTCAATTCGGGTTTTGCCGAATATAAAGGATTCATTTAAATTACGAACTATACATTGGGAGGACGGATTCGAATATATTTATTTTGGTTAGTGGGCTGGAAACACTAGTATTATACTGCTTGGCTAAGAGTATAATACTAGCAGAGCCTGCAAGACACGGTCGGCCTTATAGGGGAGAAGAGATTCGATAAGGTAACGCGAAACAGCATTTATACACTGCGGGGCGTGGTATATAATGGCAGCGACAGTGACACTGTCTATATAGCCCGAGAGGACGGACGCGCGTGTCGGTCTACAATAGGGTATCAGGCAGATGGCAATGAGATACCGGGTAGGCTTATGGAGCAAACAGAAATAGGGGCGTGAAGCAATGGTTTTGGCGTTAACCAGAACTTCCGAAAGTAAACACATTATAGATGATTTAATGTAGTTGGAAAATTCTACAAAAGCCTAGTACTAGTGGCTTTATCATAGTGTGCTGGGAAAGCGTTTATAGGTGTAGCGAACCTATTTTGTATTATAGGGTATTCTAGAAAGTAACTATAATATAAATCTATTTCTGTATTTCGCCCATCAACGCCCGCGCACAACAAACGCGCGATCTGACAAGTCCGGGTGGTCCCCAACAGAGCTACGGCTTACCGAGACAAAACCGCCATTCTTTAACTGCTGTATAGCGATAGGCCGCGCCCTATATAATCAGCGCACGCATCATACAAAGGCACCGCCCTAATGTAAGAACCGGCAAATTAAAGTGCTCCCTATATGCACATACGCCTTCTAAGGACAGCAGCTATACTCAAAGATCTGCTACACTTAAAAGGTAAGCTAGCAAATAAAAAGCGCTAACCTATAAATATGTAGGATTTAGAAGAGAGCGAGCAGGGACGCTCCTCCAAATGGAGGGAGGAGGACTGCAGGAGTAGCGGGAAACGGCACTGTCTAGGTGTAGGGACTGAAGGACGGGGCGCTAGGAGTACCATCAAGTATAGCAACAGGCTATGCACGGGAGGCGCGCGGGGAGGCCCTGCCTCCGTCGCGGGCCCGTCGCCAATACCCTTCGGGAGGTCAGAACTAGCCATTCTATACGGAGACGTTAAACTGTATATAAATAAATAAATAAATATCCTAGATTTGAAGGCTATTCCACTGCATGATCTACCTACCTTCTCTCCTTTACAATATCTCTGGCTTCAATGTGGTCTCTCCAGAGCTATACTAACTTGACAGCTTGTAATAGGAACTCTAGAGCTTCCAAGATGAAGGGAGCAGTACCACTAGATACTAATTAGACAACCTCATTATGAAATGAACCCCTCTCAAACTAATGGCAAAACTTGGTAAGAATGTAAAGCTCTTGTATAATTCCTCCATACGCTTTCCCATCACTCCCAGCATCACAGAATCAACAAAACGCTCAGGATGACTGTTTTGAAACACAATATTTCCCTATCTAAACCATTGTGAAGTAGCGTCTTATTCGATCTAAACTGCTGATCCTCCTGAACTGTGACTCGCAGCAAATCTAACATCAGCCATTACATTAGCCAAAGAATCTCAAGGTACTTTCTTAGTACTTTCTTCGAAGTTTTTGTTTTGAGAGCATGGTTTGGAAGATTTGTATGAGTTCTTGCTGACCAATACTTTGAGATGCGGGATTTCGAGAGGTAGCGCCAGAGTTATGGCTAGATCGATGGGAACTTCACTTATCTCAGCAATGGAGAACGTTCTAATCTTGAACTTAGATCGTATTGAAACCTCGAGTTTCCATGCCTGTTCGAGATCACACAGCATCTGATTGATCGAGGTTCCTTGTGATTCAATCTTTTTAACATACCTGACTGCAATTTCTGCGAGTATTTCAGCATCTCATGTTTCGATTGACGCAACATACTCGGGATTCCGATTCGCAGAGAGAATTTCTAAATCATGATCTATGTCCTCTTGACCAAACCCTAGGCTATGGTGCATCCCTTCACATCGTGCTCGAACTTGTGCCCAGAGTTGGCTCACCCTAGGGTACCAGAAATATGGCAATATGCTATACGGCAAATATGGCATATTGCTGTAAAAATATAGCGGCTTGTCATTTTTTGTAAATATGGCGCAGCGTTTTATGCAAATGTGAAATAGCATTAAGGGTATCCATATACTATATAAACTAATATGGCGTATGTTCAATCCGTTGTAATCGCTTATATTTATCTTTTATATAAAACATAAATTTATAACCCTTGCTATCGCCTACTTCGCCATCGCCCACCTCGCTATTGTTTACTTCGCTATCGCTCATCTCATTATTGCTTACTTTGTTATTGCTTACCTCGCTATCACCCATTTTGCTATCGCCCATTTCGTTATCGTCCACTTCACTATTGCTCACTTCACTATCGCTTACTTTACCGTCGCTTATTTCGTCATCGTTTATATTTCGCCGTTTTAATCGATTTTGAACTGAGTATTCATTAGCATTTATAACAACAAACAGAATTTTGAAATAAGCATAAATATAATATACTAGTTTTTTATTAATAAAAAATGAAACGAAAAAAGTAATTTCGAAATTCTTACTATAGGATTTTGAAAGAATATATTTGATATTAAATATAAATGAATAAAGGCATATTGGAATGTAAGAATTATCGTTATACTTAGTAATGAATTTGAACCAATAATGTAAGATAACCATTTAAAGGAAATGGTTAACCAATTAGAATAAATGACTAAACGGAAATAATTTATAGTATAAAAACAAGTGTAGAAGCTTCTACTACTATATATGCATAAAAAATGTACTAAAATGTGATTTATCGGGATTCTACAATAATATAGCATATTGCCATATTTCTGGTACCCTAGGGTCGGTTCTTTTCTTTAATGATCGTCTTCCTCAAGCTATTGCTGGCTGAGACGTGTCTCACTTGATTTTGGTGCTTCAAAGAACTTCTTAGAAGCATCTACCAATAGCTTTTCAGCCTTAATTTTCTGAGTCTGTGTTTCCTCCGTAGGAATCGCCTCACAACGATCACTCTCCTCGAATTTGGTACTACGTTTTGTGTAATTATTTCCATAGTACTTTTTTGATATAGCACTACCTATGATTATTCTCGTATTTTATAATCTCCTCAATTTCTGGCTTTTCGCCATAAGAACAATGAAACCCAACTATCTCAAGAATTTGTGTTATTATATACACGCTAGAAATTTCACTACGAAGAGCATCTTCTAGCCTAGCAAGACCTTTGGAATTCTTTGTTACACGGTATTTAACCAAGTCTTTGTTGAATATAGCAAAGATTGTTGTATACCTCTAGTGAAGAAACTCATCAGAATAGTTTTTTGGTATAAAGATGGTATAATAATTCTATCAAGAAAAACTTAAGTCGTTCCTTAGTAAAATCATTCCGGGGGTTTAGATCCGATGAAACTCATGTGATGGCTTTACCGTTCTGATTTGAGAATGCAGCAGTTTTGGCTATCTATCAGAAATGTATAGTTTTAGGTATACGTACTGAAAGCGGTGATAGATCTGGTTCGGCAACAAAACCTCATGTGATCCTATAGCTAATGCTGCACCGTAAACCTTGTCTAACTATTCCTGTGAATCAAGACATTCATTTAGATGAGCCTGAAGCTCTTTCAGGTTCGCTCTTGGTTCGAGAATGAGAATGGCTTTTGAAAAGCCTTGAGATATCCGTCCATGTGCCTCGGCCTTGTTCAATTGCATAAGCGTGTCATATATGGGCCCATAAAGTACAACGCCATGAGAATTGTAACCAAGGGGCAAAAATACATTCTCTTCCATATTCTAATCATAAGATAAACTTGAGGCTTTTCGTACCCATCATCACCGCGACAGTAGCATATTCATGTATCTAGATATTGTTGTCATTATGGTTAGTATGAAGCACACATCACGGAAAAACAATTAACCGGTGGGTTTTGTCAGCAAGCAAGTTGAGCAAAGGTTAACCTTAAAACCTTATACCTACCTACTTTTGCTGATGCTGAATCAATATATCACACATCGCTCAATATTGATTGATCTATCAACAGCAATGGGAAAGTGTGTGAACGAAGTGAATAACTTCAATTCAATTACCACTGTAATATAGCAACTGTAATAAAGCCCTAAGCGAATGCGAAAGAGACTAGCTCTTTTAGTAAGCCTTTATAAGGCTTACTACTTTCAATACGTAGCTAGCTCTTTAGATAGAATACAATTAGACATACAGGACCTACGATATTCGTGGGTGCTACGTCTTCCGTATCCTTCTCGTACCAACAGAAAGCGATAGCGAAATTTTCTCACTTACTTCTTGTCATCCTACTTAGATATAAAGTATCGTCACCGAAAAGAGAAATCACGATGAGTGATGCCAACGTTCGTCTCAAGCATTGTGAATCCCTTTATGGCGAAGGTGGCTTCCATCCCATACACCTCGATGATACTTTCAAACATGATCGCTACAAAGTTATACACAAACTAGGCCATGGAGGATTCGCAACTGTGTGGCTTGCGCGAGATAGTAAGAGAGAAAGATATGTCGCCCTGAAGGTTCTTGCATCGCGTTTATCACGTGGTTCTCCAGAAGTGGAAATACTACGTGTGTAATGAGATCTAGGTGAGTAAAAACCACTATTTAATTTCTCCTATTGCGTCTAATTTATACTCTCATATTTACTAATTGCCTATTGTCCAGTCCTGAACGTGTCGGGAAATCTCACGTCATGTCCTTGCTGGATCATTTTTTTCATCGAGGCCCTAACGGAGAGCATCTATGCCTGGTCTCAGAAGTTGGGGCCCCAGCAAGCCCCAGCATCAGCGGTTCAAATGAATGTCCTGGTGAATACAAAGGAAGCCGACGTTTGGAAGCTTTTGTAGCAAGAAATGTATGCTTGCAGGCTATTAATGGCTTGGATTGTATTCACAACACCGGAATTGTTCATGGAGGTATGCAATATCTCATAACTCCTTCCATTGTCTCCAAATAATTGATTATGGATTTTAGATTTCACCCCTGCCAATATTCTTTTGCAGCTTGCCAATATCGATGAGTGGACAGTGGAACAAATCTATGAAAGACTAGGCTTTCCTCAAAGGCAGAATATTATACGTACCGTGACAACTCTTAAAGTAAGAGAATCATCCTTTCCCGATTACGCGGTTGTAGCGATCGACATGAACGCTGTAGATCCCAAATGGATATCTGATGAGATCATAATAATTGATTTTGGCATCTCTTTTTTTCCAGGAAAGCCCATCCCTCGACATTGGTACTCCGAAAAGTTACTGTGCACCAGAGTTCTTATTCGGGTTTCATAGAAGTACCGCTTCAGACATCTGGGCTTTGGGATGCACAATATTCGAAATACGTACCGGTGCCCGGTTGTTCGAGTATCAAGGCACTCCAAAAAGGGATGAGATGTTAATAGCTACAGTGAGGTTGTTAGGAACTCTTCCTGATGAATGGTGGGGCGCATGGAAAGAAGGTCTGAAATGGTACGAAACACAAACCAAAATTCCTCAAGGATCAACGGGAAATATTTTTGAAGAAATTATGGAGATCGGAGCACACGATGGAGATATTCCTCCCCACAAAAGCAAACAGAAGGATAAAGCCTTGGAGCATGTCCAAAACTACAAAAAGCTCTCCTCACAAGGTGTGCTTGATACAACAGACGATCTGGCGGTATTAGTAGAGACCTTGGATACCGAGGAAGCAGAGGAAGTCTTGAGAGAGGCAAATGATTATAGCCCAGTAAAAGACGGTTCTGGCTCCCACGAATCTATGGAAGTTCCTGGTTCAGGATCATCAAATCAAAAAAGTTCAAATGCGAAGAATTCCAAGGAAAACAGCTCAGCGGTTAATAGTTCAGATGCCAAGAGTTCCGAGCAAAAGAGCTCAGAAGTGGAAAGCTCAGAAAAAGCTCCCTCTTCTGAGGGTATCTCGACTGGTGCTATCAAAGCAGAGGCTCCTAGAAATCATCTCGCTAATGTGCTCGAGGAAAATGAATCCAATCCTCCTGGACACATAATTGGATATGCAAGTAAAGTTTATCATGCTATCGAGGACGTAGTACCTGCTACTAAACCTGAACCGCATTCCGGATCTGCCAATGCTCAAAGTTTTCTTGAACCTTCCGGATTTAGGATAACCGTTTCTGAAGCCAAATCTTTCGAAGATTTACTTCGACATGCTCTGAAATACCAGCCCGAAGAACGTAGCATTGCGTCAAAATTATCAAAACATATCTGGCTTCTCTGATATACCCAAGGAGATTGATTAATCGACAAATAACCCAAATCATAAGTGCTGAAGATTGACAGAAAAAATCTGTTGTTTGGTGGGTGGATGAAAAGCTTTGAAACTTCACTATGTTGATCTTTATTTCGCAGTTTCTCTTATAATATGTTTTTTGCTACTTGGAATTGTCTACTTTATGAACACTTGGGTTTTAAAACTGGATCTTCAATATCATAGCCACTGCAATATCTAGCAATGCTATATAGACAGTGCTTGGTGTTTTGATTCAACCGAAAAGTTCTCTACTGAAGAAAAATCATCTTTTAGTCATTGTTTTATTAGTCGTTTGATCTCACTTTTTGCGAACACTCCTCTGACAATTGGTTTCTTTCCTTTCCTTCTGCAATGTCAAGTTATTATTCTGTTATTTTCTACGAAAAAATTAATATCAAGAGAGGCAAGTTGGTTCGCTAAATTATTCTTCCATGTACACTTTTCCTCGAATTATTGCTATTCTGTGTGATTGATATAACTTAGGGTTAATCTGTTTCCATATTTGCCTTTCTTATTTTTCTATTTCTGCCTTGAGTTTATGAACAGACAATACTCCCGATGGTGTTTACTAGAAAGAAAGCAATATTTAAGAAAAAGGAAAAAATAAACATGAATTTAACCCAAAGCTGAAAGGCTCTTACAAGAAGTTTTTGACAATTTCGTTATTTAGTATAATCAGGTTGGATTTAATTGAAATAAAAGAGCATCTGCATGTATATTAAATATCGAGCTCTTTCGAAATGTACTTGAAATTCAACCCACTTATAAGGAAAGGCATTAGTACCCTCGACCAGAACAGATTTCTACTTCTACAATACTTAAAGAGAAACAGTGTATGCCGCTTGTGTGCAGTGGAACCTTGAGATTCTATGCTATGTATAAGCTGGCGGAGATTGCCACTAATATTCATCACAACATGAGTTGGATTTAAATCATCCATAGAATATCTTCGTAGTAACTAGATACAATGGAAAAGTACATAAATAGCGGTATGTATACGGGTTTGCTTGAAAATAACAGAAATTGATCAAGAATTGGAGAATGGTGAAAGAACTTCATCGTATGGTTCATTGATCCTCTAATACTTGAAATCGACCAATGCAAAATAGGCAAAATAACCTCAAGGAAAGATATCTGGGTGCCAGCCAACCGATAAGGTTGCTCGTGCGATGTGTTGTGTATAACCCCGCACCCTTAGGTATCACCAAGCTTTGCACCAAGTGAATTCTTTGGGTCTATGACCTGACGATCTCTTGTTATGCTGGAGATCTTGCAGTATGACGGAGTTCGTGTTATACATGGCTTGCCTACCTCTTGAATGTCAAGAAACTTATGCTCTGTTGAAAGAACTCTTGTTGTACATGTTATCTTTACGTCGTATGGAATCAACCTCGTATTACGCTGTAAAAAAGATACGTCATCATTGGCTGCATGAATATTAGAGGACTGAAGTAGTCAACTAATCAGCCCTCTAACAGCGTCGGTAGGTGAGAGATAAGCAGCTTGGAATTTGTCACGCTCAATCATTCATCGCTGATCAAATACCATTTATTGGCTATGAGTTAACAGAATATATATGCATCTCGTTCGTTTTGAGGATGTTTGTAGGAATGTACAAGTTTGAACATCTGAAAACTGTTGTGATGGTCCGAAAAGCTGTTTCTGTTCTTGAAAGCGGAAACCTAATAAACCTGAGATTGAGAAAGATTTTTGATTCACTGAGCAGTGATCCATCGCCCCCAGGAGAAAGAGGGAGACATCGTGGAGATACGCAGTACTGATTCTGGATATAAAAGAAACTGCCAGGGATCCGAGCTCGTATGAAAAGATTGAAAATTCTCAAATCTTCAAAATCTTCACTCTTTGGTAGAATCTTTTGGACTGGCATCGCATGAGTAGGAATGGTGAGGGGGAAAAATGAAATCAAAAAGTCTCGAGTTGTGATACACACCCGGTTTACCACCACTAATAGACTTCACAGATAGATTTCAAGATCGATATATCCATTATCGCCTTTTGAGAGAAAACTGCCTAGAGAATGCCTTTCAATTCATTAATAAGACCATTCAAGCTGCAACTCAGTTGGGTTGAGAAATACAGAGCTATAAGCGATCTTTCGCTTCAAGAAAAGTCCTTGATCTTGAAGATCCATCACCGCGATCCTCTCTGGCTCTTCTTTGAGGATACAGACATCACATATTCTATATTCTACATCAATACCCGGATAGAAAACCCACCAAATCCATAAATACCAAGAATTCACATAACGATTCAACACGTCTTTCGTTCATTCAATCAAATCCTCCTCTCGAGTTACAGCACCGTAACAAACACCGTAACAAAAACCGAACCAAACACAAGTTCTCGTATCTCCACTCCAACATCTTCCACTCCCTCCCCCTCCTCTAACACCATCTTAATCTTGAACCACAGTCATGCTTGCATTGTAGCCTTGCATTCACCTCATACACCTATCTCCAGTACTCTATCACGACTTCCAAAATATGAGACCTCCCTGCAATTTAACGAATTCCGCACCCCTTCCCCCCACCCGCGGCCTCCCTCTCGTACACATCAATTCGTCAGATAAACCGCATAAACCTCATAAACCACTGAATCCTCAAATCAAAACTCAACATCAATCCTAACCAACGAAATCAAAAATCCCATCCTCGCGATAAGATCAGATCAAAGCGGCATAGAAACCTCCTCATATTCACATTAACCGATCCTTCACCCCAAACCATCATCTTAAACCATCATCTCCTCGCAGCGCAGATCATTCCAGTTGCTATTGAGGAAGGGTACCTAGGTAGATAGACTCATCTAATTATATTATTATATTATGCTACACTCGACTATCTATCCATACCTATCTATCCCGTGCTTATATAAAGCTACCCAGCGCTTACGGGTACATTATATTATATTATATTGTTGAAAGATTATGTGGGTGGAAAGCATTAATATTATGAAGCTATAAAGACTAAACTAAGATATATAGGTTTATGCGCTTTAACGTTATCACATGATAACTAACCCGATATGGTATAGTGAATTCCCTGATATACGGTATGATCGATATTTCCAACATATATTATATTATATTATATTACACTACGCTACTTTATCCTCCTCTATATAAAACACAAAATCGAGAGATACACCGGGTGAGGATCCGTCTGAAGATGTGGAGGTAGGTATCTAAAGGAGCCCAGGATGAAGGGGTGGGTGGAGTTGGCGCTCACGATTTTATAAATAAAACTCTCAGCGTAATAAGCGACAAGAAACTCCCAAGTTTCTAGAGAGTCGGGATAGCAAAGTAGGGAAACAGGAGATCATGTTAAAGTATTGGAGGACAGCAGGTCTAAAACGCGGAATTTTCATAACTACCAAACATTGATGAGCTAGAAGATGAAAACTCCAAGGGGAAAGGGAAATTATATTTTGAAAATGCTGCGTGAGGCGGGCTATGCTAACGCATGCTAAACGTTGGATGCATGCATGCATCAATTCGTAGATACCAAAGAAATATTATGTGCACCATCTTCACCTCCGTATATCACCATCCCATATCCAAATTCCAGATCTACGTCCACGGCTCCATCATATTTACCCTTCCATCTGATAACCGCCCTCGTGGGTTTCAGCTTCGCTCTAAAATCTACCACTCAACAGCCCAGCCATTCTCTTCCAAAAACTCCTCAATCGCATGTCGCAAACCCAGATTTGGTCGTAGATCACTGGGTAGCAATGGTTCCCTCGTTAATGGATCTGTACTGCTTCTTTCTAGATGTTGGAGGATACTTGTACGTTCATAGGATTGACCTGTTTTGGTCTATTTCTCGTAGGTTAGTAGGGCTCTATTTGTATATAGGGTTAAAAGGTAGAGGTGAAAAGGTATGGAAAATGGAAAGCATATAGAAGATGGAAAATATACCATGACAGGATCAATCATCACGTTAAAACTAATACCATCGATTGCCCAATCCGGCATTTCTCTTCTCCTGCCCTCCTTTCCTTGCGTTTTCGACGAGTCTAAAAACCCGCTCGACTTCCTCGATTTTTCTTTCCCAGTCTCCAGAAGATTCGTCAATAATCAATATTCATGCGATCCTCACCATCTTGATCCCCTCCCACACTATCCCGTCGCACCCTTCCCCCTTCTCACCAGCCCTCCCTCCTCATCAACCCAACCACTTCTCCCACCAACCCCACTTCTCTCCCTCATCCTCTTCTCCTCCCTAGCCTCCCACCCCTCTTTCCTACACCGCAACCCCAAATCCAAAATACTAGGCAAACTCTTCCCACTACCCACCAACCCCATCCCTCCAACGGGCATAATCCTTTACACAAAACTCCCTCGCAGACTCCACCGCCTTGAGCGCATTATCATATTCGTGGAGTGCATGGTACGCCTGTGCAATGTTGTAGTGGGCTTTCATAGAGACGCTATTAATAGGCGAGGAAGAAGTGACGGCGATGGCGGATTGGGAGGAAGTGATTGCTTCGGGGTAGCGAGCGAGTTTTCAAGAGGGCTTTGGAGTGGTTTGTGTGAAGGATGGGATTGAGGGGGTCGAGGGAGATGCTGGGGTTTGTGGTGTGTTAGTGTGGGCTGCTTGTTTGTAAATATTTGATATATAGCGCTTGGGTTAAGACGTGCAAATGGGTGCGCACATTCAAGGGGAGAAGTTATAGGGGAGTAAATCAAAATGATAAACTAACGCTTTACTATAAAGTTGTTCCGCGACTTCATAATTTCCAGATTGAAAGTGATCATTTCCTCTTTTCTTGAATTCGAGAGCCTTTTGAGGATCATGAGGGAGATCCGATCCTACCATGATGCCACTTTGCTAATCGGCAGGAATTCAACCGATTTCGAGTTTTAAGAGTCTGCGAGTAAAATAGACTAGACCTGTGAAGTACAAGCGCCAACCAGTGGCGTTTATTTACAGATCAGATAATTATTCGATTTTTAATGTTTAGTTGTGAATTCCTTGTTCTTTGAGTTGCGTTTGATATATGTATTGATTTCAGCCTTGTGGTATAAAAGGGGTGTGCTCGGTGTTGAGGAAATGTGATCCGGTATGAATAGATAAGGTTGTATTGAAGGATTGTATTATTGAAACCAATTAGCAAAGGGCAGGTTGAATGTAACGGGAAAGAAAGTAAGTTGTTGTGAGAGTGTAGAGAAGAAAGTGTTGGGATTGATATTATCTGGAGATGATAAGTGCCAGCCTCGTGATGGGATTGGTAATTCATCCAAGGGTTTGAGTTTGGAAGCTTCGAGAACTTCGAAAAATAGTAGCTGTCATGAACTTTAAGAGCTGTCAAGTTCTAAACCCAATATCTGATATGATTTGGAACCATCCATGGCTATATGGGAAGATGTAGATATTAGGATGAGTGTGATTGTGAAGTCTAATTCATATAATGTCTTTTGTACAATTCGGTATGTTGTTTCCCATGCACTTCTTGTCTTTACTCTATCCTCCCCACTCTGGACCAGCAGTCGCACAACATTTAGAAGGGCTAGCGTAGAACAAATGTTAGTTGGTGATTCTGTGAAGGATGTTCAAATGGGGTGGAGTTTCATGTTGTAGTTGAGAAGTCGGTTCATGAAAGGGGGGTTTGGGAGGAAGTAACCGATGTACACTAGTGACATTTGCTGCTTCATGTCATGCATGTCATGCAGGTCATGAATGAGAATTTGTCACTTCAGCATATCGACCGCTTTATGGTCTCTTTCCCCGGATCAAAAAGGCCACTGCTAATCCCAAGGATATGAAATAAGAAGGATAAACGTACGTTGTCTGATGCAGGAATTTCCCTTCTCCAGCGGTCACCAATAATTGGAATTTTCTGTTTAATTCATGAGCCCCAACCCCAATTTATTCGATATGACAACTTACAACCATGATATCATTTCGTACTCTGGGAATGTCGGAGAAGAAGAAAAGGGCGAAGAATCCAGCTGAAGCACCGAATCCTGCTAGAGTAAGGCCACTACATCATATTATTAGCTAGGCCCTAAACAAAATTCTGCCCACTTGAAAAATAACATAAAAATTCCCAATCGGAATTCATGGTCTGTTGGTCCCCATGTGTATCGCGTCTCTTCAAGGAAAAGCTACATACACTTTAGAAGCGGCCTTTGGAGTCCATCCAGCAAAATGTGGTTGAATCTTGTATCTGCGGACTCATCAGCCTCTGTCTATTTCATGGAGAATCTCGCATCGTACTTAGGTCCGTAAGGTGATTTGTATGTTGAGTAAGAGACAGGTCCCTTTGGAGGTGTGACACCTGTAGAAGCGTGGAACTGAAGGCGCAAATCTTGTTAGAAAAATGTGCGAAGGGATCGCCAGCTGTATTGGATACTTACATCGCCGTTGCTGCCCATTTTGAAGAGGAGAGTGTGTTGATAGTGGATCAATGGTAGTCTTGAGGTTTGGGGATATTCTCGTGATTGAGAATGTTTGTCGGGGCCAGTCGAAATAATTGCGATGGCCTCAGGCTTTATTATGTAATCACCATGAATTTTGATCATCCAACTGATCTTTGAAGTTTTCAAAATTCTTTTTGTAAAATAAAAATAAAAACAAAAACTATGGAAAATGAAGATAAGTTGGAAAGTGTATATCTATCTACTTAGTATGTATCTGCTTATTCTTGTATTTGTTCTTCATTGTCAAATCCTTTCTATCGGCAATAAAGATATTGAAGCTATTGAAGATATCACAATCAATGTCATATTCCCAAGTGGGTTTATATATCAGACTCTTGAGTGTTTACTATCATCTCTCTCCCCCTATTTCAACAAGCGATTTCCCTTCATTTCCTATTAAAACCGGATACGCTATTAGATACGCTATTAGATACGCTATTAGATACGCTATGTTAAACCTTTTCTGAAAATAGATGATATCAGAGCTTGCATGTATTAGAAATTCCATACCACATTCTCTTGCTTTTGCTCCTCTCTTTTAGTTATCACTCTCCGTTGTGTTCACTTTTTTGGAATCACGGGCAAACAAGTTTCATTGGAAGTCTCCCAAAGACATAAGTCAAGACAAGTTGCCCAAAGATACAACGGAATCGCCGAGTTTACAAAGAATTTTTCTTTTATTGCCTTAGGGTCCAGGACTGGGTTGGACTGGATAAGAGAAGCACATCCAACATTTCATCAAAACTCTAGGGCTGAATATGCTTATGAGATAATCTCAAAAACCTCACTTGAGCGCAACTACTCTTATTCCTGGCACCACTGATAACATGCACAAAATCCCGGAATCCTTTCGTCCGATACATCGTTCTCTACCCTTTCTCCATCGTCCTCCACATTTTGCCCTAAAACGCTTAGACTTACTGCAAAGTATATTCTGATCTATATGTTTATACATACGAAGAGAGAGTCTTGTGTTTGAAGGAAACATTCATACAACATATAATCAAATTCGAATATTCTACGATTGGCATGGTTTTCAGGTCAGATATTGATGGAAGGAATTATCATTCTTTCGACAATTATATTGTTCTTTCTCTCTTTCTTTCCTTCTTTCTTTCTTCCGCTACTCATGATTATATTATCCTCTCTATGATGATCTACTTTGTATTTAGGACAATACTCTACGATGAACTGCATATTAATATATCTTCAAGAAAAGGAAAAAAAACAAATATAACCATAATTAGATATTACCCCAACATCCATGGATCTTTATGTTCCCGACCTTTTCAATCAAAGGATTCTAATTCGTCCCCGCCTCGTTACTTTTTATGTCATAAGCATACATAATCTGCATGCATCAGATCAACTAGCACCTAAACCTTACTCCGCGTACTTCCGATAAGAATTATCGATCATTTCCTCATATTCTCTATCCAGCAATTCAAGAAAGTGTGTGAATATGTTTGATAACAACAATGATGATGGTCTATAGTAGTTACTATTTGAGAAGCTAGTTGTCCCGTCCTCCCTCATTTTCATTTTCATTTTCATTTCCATTTCCATTTCCAGATATAGATTTAGTTATCAAGTTGAAAGTTATGTAAATTGCTTGTTCTTATTCAATATCGTGAATCAAAATTATATATGCGCCATACCTACAACTACCTACGGAAACAAGGAACTACCAAGAAAGAACTACAATAGCCGAGGACACCCGAAATTCAATCACAACACCCAAAAAACCACAAAAGACAACCATCATCCATGAATTCCCTTCAATATCCAAAGACCTGTGGAACAACCATCTCAAGGTTGAAAATAATCAGAAAATTACTCGAGTAATTGAACAACGAGTGTACCAACACATCTGCCACTTCATCTACCATATGCATTAGTCAAAATACGAAAGGAGTCCATAATAATCTACCTTCATTTATATCCGCTTGGTCAGGATTTACGGTGGTTGAGCGGGTCAATATTTTTGCAGCTACCGCCTTCACATATTATATCATCTCGCGATTTCCCCTTCACATCAAATATCCACAATCTCCTAACATACACACAGCCTTCAACACCACCGATCTTGACCTCCCATCGAACAAACCCGAACAAGCCAACCTCCCACACCGAATAAAAACCCTTCATAAACCCCCATCTCCCATCAACCCAACACCTCCACTCACAATCCACCCTCAAAATCAAAATGCCACCCCCAACCCAACAATCCCGACCCTTCTTCTCCAACTTCCTCGCTGCCTTCCGCTCCTCCCAACTCTCTTCCACCCCCATCATAAGCAACACCACTTCCTCGCACCCCAAACCCGCACACACACACACGCACTCTCATTCGCAATCCACACCCTCTCAACCCCGCCAAATAAGCCCCAGCACGAAATCCCAACGCCCCATCCACCACCCTCCGAGGAATCGACCGCAACGCCCCTCAAATCCCGGAAGTAGTCCCATGGGAAGCTACGATTCGAGTTCGAGTCCCCACGCATCGAGTTTTCTCAATTCAAATCAAAATCAAGCCCAATCTTCAACCCACCCCCAAAACTTAAACTCAAACACAAATCCAAACTCCAATCCTGCCTCACCCCCGAACGCAACCCCATCACCGAATAAATACGGAGTCAACGGTGGATTCAAAACGGCGGCTGATAGAAGGGGGAGCGATAGTAGTTCGGAAGGCTTTAGAGATGTGATGGGGAGGGAGAAATGGTATATTGGGGGGCGGACGCAGATGGGTGAGGAGAGGTATTTTCAGTTGGGGGTTGTGAGGAGGAGGAGGAGTGGCGAGGAGATGAGTTTGGATCGGTTGAGTTTGTGATTTTGCGCTTGGGGGTGAGGTGTGATGGACGTGGTGGCGGTTATATGGGCTTTTGCGCTGGCGTTATGGGGATGTGGGTTGGGTTGGGTTTTATGGGTGGGATAGGCTGTGTTACATTATATTATATTATATTAAATTATACTACATTATATTACAGTACATTATAGTAGTTATATCGTACCATACCAGATGAACGGAATATGGGAATATGGAGATGTAGAATCCACGGAGTTGATAATATTCATATGCGAATTGGGAATGGGACTGAGATGTTTTCTTGGGTGAATGGATGGATGGATGAATATGAGAATCATGATTAAAATGGTAAGGAAAATTAGAGATTAGGGATATCAGTTAGGAATTATAAGGTCTAAATCGTGATACAATGGCATGTAATGTCATGTAGGTCCGGGGATGTGGATTTGGGTGTGGGTTTGAGGTGGAGATTTGAAGTGGGGATCTGGGATTTAGAATGAATGTGATGGGGAGTGGAATGGGAAATGGGAAATGGAGAGAGGAGAGGTGAGAAAGGAAAGGGGAAAGGAGAGGATGAAATGATATATTCTGCAACCTCTATCTATCTACGCCGATACACAGAACCACAAAGCCACACAATCTCCCCTTCCCCACTATCCGCCATTGCTCCCTCTCTCTTCACTCCCTCGGATCAACAACCTACATAAAACCCACACGAGATCCACAACAGATCATAAAATCTTATAATCCATCTCACTCCCACTCCGAACCCCACTCCCACCCCCTAAACCCTATAGAAACAAAAAACACCCCCAATTTCAACAACCCAACCCTACCACATAAACCTCTGCACACGTCCCGGTTCCTGCTCCCAACTATATCCCCGGTGGAGAAATATATACCCCGTAACGAGGTTGATGATGAGGTACCAGAGGGTTTCAGTGGAGAGGTATAGGTTTAGGTCTGCAGTTTTGCGATTATGAGAGTGAGGGTTTGGGGTTTTGGTTTTGGTTTTTTGAGAAGGCAAAAGGCTGAGGGTTGGGACGTGTAGACGGAGGAATAGGTATGGGAGGATATAGTAGCGGGGTTCGACGAGGGGGGCTGTTATGAGGGAGAGGGTTGTTGTGAGGAGGAGGAGGAGGGTAGTTGTTAGGGGGGTTGTGGGGGAGTATGGGGTAGAGGGAGGTGGAAGGAAATTTTTGTCTTTGAGGTTTGAGAGTGGTGGAGATGGAGATGAAGGTCCGGAAAGGGTTTTGAAGATCAGATAGAAACATCCTATGTAGATTGGAGAGAGGAGGTAGCGGATGAGTGGGTGTCTTAGGATGGTATATCGGAATACGTAGAATATGTAGTGGCGATTATCGGCTAGGGTGAATGGATGGATGATGGTGTTGTATTTTATGATGATGAGGGAGCCGAGGAGGGAGGCTAGGATGAGAGTGAAAGTTATGAGGATGCGGAGCTGGGTATTGTGGGATGAAGCGAGGAGTTTGGATGGGTGGAGGATGTTGTTAATGGTGGAAAATAGGAAGGAGAACAGTGCTGGGAGAAGGAGGGGAAAGGAGAAGAAGGCGATGAAGGGCCAGAGATAGAGAAGTTGGGGGAGGTGGATTGTGGCGACGTGGTTTGATTTATCGCCGAGGACAACGCCGCCATTTATGTAGACGAAGGTAGCGAAGGTGATGAGGAGTGAGATGTGAGGGATTAATTGGAGGAGGACATGAGGGAGACGAGCTACCCCGAGCCGGAGAACCGAAAGGGGCGTGAGAATAAAGTCTAGAGGGTGTCAGTTGTTGTGGATAGGTTGAATATTTTAGATTATAGTGAAATCGGATAGAAAACTACCTTCAAGATCAGTGGCGTGTAGATGAGGGTCATGTAGATGCTCTGATTTTGCAATTTCATAGAATTGTTTCAAGAGACCTTCTTGCGATGGTACTTGAGATTGCCTGGAATATGGAGCTGTGAGACGATCTATCCCCTTCATAGCCCTCACAGCCTCCATTCCCCCCAAGAATATTGCAGCCCAAAAGATATTTGTCTGTCTCATACACAAAGCCAATACACCACAAAGGTAAAACCATGCACCGTTTTTCCATGTCTTTTCGATCTTCTTGCGTTCTCCTTGCTCGAGAAATTGTTTGTACAGATACAAAACTGCGCAAGTTGATAGTACGTCTGTATAATATAACCCAGAGAAGAAAAATAGAGGAGGAAACAAGGCAATGTTCACAGCGGTATGTAATGAATCTGCTGATATTAACCTAGGAGTTAGATCTATTCGATGTCCAGCCCCGGCTCGAATGATAAGCGTTCGACATTTCCAAGCAAGCACCATGATAGATGTAAGGGCAATAACATTTGTTATTCGAAGAAAATGTGGGTTGCATGTTGTGAAGCCCGAAACTAGGCTTAAAAGGTGACTCCACCAATATCTGATGTCTAATTAGTGATGTTCATTACAGTGCATTCTCTAGAGGGAGGTCATACAAGCCAGGTGGTGTAGTGAGTTTCGGGTCCCAAGTACCATACTCCCACCTGCAATATGCTTGAGCTTGAGGTATATGAAATACTTCATCCTAGAATCTGTAAGCCGATGATTGACATTGAGATCAGAAAAAGGGGAGATACCAAATAAGGCTCGGGAACATTCTTAGTCACCTGATATTCCCATAAACCGGCAAGAGAAGCTACAGTGAAGGGAACAACAAGGGAAGTTCTTTTACTCAGTCCTTCTCGTGATCTAGGGTCAGATCTGCCTACAGCAGTAATGGCCCCCACAAAGAGAGTGGTAATGGCGCCGGCCATGAGGACACCCTGTCGTGTTCGTGAGATGTAGCTTCGATTTTATATTATGGCTGCGGTGAAATTTCTGCTATCATATTTATCCTTTATTACTTGGATAGAAGTCAAAATATGAGAGAAAACAATTTGATATTGGACTTACGGAGATATTGATTGCAATTGGTGTTGGAAATTGATGATGATTGGAGAAACTCGAAGCCATCAAAACGTGATTTCAGGTTGTGGCTGGGCCAATGTGGCTGAACGACCAACCACAGAACTAAGGCTAATCTGCCCCGTGTTCCTCATGTTGACTCTTCACCTCATTTTTCCTTTCATCTTCACAATATCTGGTACGTTAACCTCTGGATTGAAGCTCCTATAACATATAGGTAGTGGTTCTAAGGTCTAATACTAGACTGTGGTCCAAGTACATATATATTTGCCGTCTGCTTGCTTCATGTGCACGTGTTTCAACAATTTGTTTAATGCCCATAGCTATCTATGTATACCTTGAGTACAAGTTGCATACATCACATATGATTGTCGTGATGCCATTGAAACTCCTTTTCTACAGTATCTCAATTGTATTCATAGTTGATACAAAGCGATATCAATGATGGATATTGTGCAGTTCACTCCAGTCCAATCTTATTCTTGGTTCCTAATAGAATTATCATTCTTTGAACCAATTAGCTACCCCAAGAAATGTCAGGTGTTAATGCTTTCAACAATCATCGTTTCCAACGTGGTTTTCTTTAATCATTGGCTCCTACTCCCAAGTCGAAGTACTGACATCCTTCGAGAGTTAGTGTTTACCGTTCATCCTCCCTCTGCCCTGATCTTCCTGTAACACCACAAGCAAGTGAGTGACCGGCCCTCAGTTCATCATTACCCAGTATGCTACTTCCACGCGTCAAAATATTTGAGTCTTTCAATATTCTCTCAACCAGAGTAATGAAGTCCTCTCGCAAGATTCGTTGTCATTCTCTTCTGCATCGTTCTGTGTCATAGCTACTCGGGTCGACGGTTTTTAACGATTTTTCTACCAACATCGTTTCCTTGTATAAAATTTTGAACTTTTTTGAATAATGATTTAACCTTGGTTCTATCAATGTCAGAGATATGTTTATTCGTCCCTCTGCCAGTTATGATGGGCCCATACCTTTTGCATATATGTATAGGGGCGGAGTTCCGGAAACTTCTGTTGACTCCATACAAAAAACTCCACTTGCATCTTACTTGGGAATTCCTCTCAGTAACGCTTCATCGATGCCTGCTTCCAGAGACCTTGAAATTTCTCTCGGTGTTACTTCATTTACGAGATCGAGGTTGTCTAGATTATAAGGCTTGATACTAGCCGTGCGGATGTCAGTGGTAATTGCAGTAGGATTATGTTGTGCCTTTCCCCCCAAAATTATTGATTCATATTCTGCTTGAAAATGTTGTTCGTCTGGTATTCTTGAAAACTTTTGACCTGCTTCCGTCAATCGCCTTTCAGCTTTTAAGCCCATCACTGCATAATTCTTCAGGAATCTCAGTCGTGTCACACAAACTTTGTATGATTGTGTACATTGAGTCTGCAATCCAATAATGTAAATCCCGTATGCCGCTTGGAACATCGTCCTCTGGACTTAGTATTACATTCTGACATTTCTCGATTAAGCCCATATCTGTCATTTCTTTTCTTGCATTCATTTGCACAAGCTGGCTAGAGGTAAATGAGTCCATTCTTTTATGGATTTGGGAGATGACGTATCTGGGGCTCTCAGTCAGTCCCCACAATCCCAATCGAAAGCGTAGCTATTCAGCTTCTTCGTAACTTGGAATACTAGCTCATAATAACTTCGTAATCACTCACTCAATAAGGCTGGGGTCACGATCGCTACGGTTTGGTCTAGGCTTAGATTCAGCTTTCCAACTTTCAAATATTTCCGCGGCCACCTCTTTTTTTCCAGCCAATGAGCCTTAAAGCAGCAATACACAAGCTATTTTCAGGGACTTTGATGGGTGGCAGGTTTGAAGCATCGACTGGAACGATTCTGACGGAGAAATGGGGCAACCCATCCCTAGCCAATTTTGGCGTTACGTCTTCATTTAATTCCTCGCGAAAGCTCGTGCCTGTTTGCCCAGAGTTTAACAAATTGATCTTGTAGAATTCTGTAGATAAAAAAAAGTAACTCACTCAAAATGGCTGCATTGACTTTTCGTTTCCCTGAGACACACTCGCCCAGAAGAATCTTCTGCTTAATGAGAAACTTCTCTTCCTCTTGAGTAAGACTAAAAGATGGAGTCCCATTTGGATCGGGAAGGATAGAACAATAGTCCCACATAGACATACTCAAATAAATAATGAGATCTTGCAGATCATGCAGATCATGAGGGTTTAAAAAATGTCTTCAAAAATCATTAGGAGAATGAAGGGGTTACCTAAGTAATATCATGCGATAATACTTTGGATTGATGAGGTGTAAAGTTCATGAGATGCTGTGCATGCTGGAGAGGAGATCCAATTATGAGAACGAAACTTTACAAGTGGACAGAACGTACTTGCCTGTGAGAATTGTTTGCAAAAATTCTATTTATTTGATGATTTGCCCCTTGTAATATTGTTTCAGGTATCTCAATTGAAACATATTAAATACTTTTAATGTCCTTAATCTCGTCCTGACTGCAACAAGCTCGAAATATCAACTCGAAAATTGACCATGAGCACCCTTTCACCTCGTCATGAGATAGTGAGCCTTTCAATTGAATCTTCCAATATGCTTGAAAAAAAAACTCGGGCATAAACTCACAGAAGCGATACTGTGGTATATTAAGCTAGACTCCAACTCTTCCGTCAAATTTCATTGAACATGACAGTTTAAGGAGCAACTATCCATCTCAAATTCAAAAGCAGGGTAATGGATTTCTTTGATATAACTCCACAGACATAGGAACATACACCCTTTGCTATCTATCAAATCCCACCACAACACTACCCATGCATGCTTCCAAATCGTCTGATAATAAATACACACAGTTTAGTATCATCATCTCGTAGCAAACAAGCGGTAAATTGGTAGTCCAACTAATCATTGTTCTCTCCCCCGACCATCTCATAAAGGAACATGGAGGTCAGCCGTTCCCTTAAGTCTCAGTCTGTTTCATCTCTTTCCCTTCTCTGTTATTTTCTTGGCATCTTTCTCTTTTAGGTTTTGGAAGTCTAGAAAAGCGAAGGAGTATTGAGCTTGGGAGATCAAGGTGGAACGAAAGGTTTGGAATCTGTATGTTTGCTTTGGAGGATTAATTTGGGAAGTGAGGAGTTTATATGCAGTGTAGTAATTGGTGATTGATGATGATATTCTTCAATCCCTTTTTGGGTGGGAGTCAGACAGGTAGTAATTGATAGGTACATCGGCGATGAGGAAAGATTATTGTTTGTTTTTGAATTTCATCTCCATCCTCTTTTGATAGTAAGCATGATATACGTCTTCATAAGGTACAGACTGATTGGAGTATCACATAATATCCAAATAAGCTGATTCACGGCTTTTGATATTCATTGATTGAGGGGTATATGACGCCTTTAAGAGGATTGTAATTAGAACTCCAGAAACATTTTTCAGGTAACTCGCACCAAACTGTGAAAATACACCGTGAGATATCACTAAATTCAGGACCCAGCATTGCCACCCTCAGTTGTAGAGCCTGGAGTCGCTGATATTGACCGAAAGCCGAACTCAAGGTGGGCTCGCGCTATGAACCCTATGCTCTTTGATTAATATCTCTCTGCCAGAATATTTTATAAGTGGAAGAAACTTACTCAATATAGTAACTTGTGGGAATTTTGTTATGCTGCAGTCGGGGGTTGTTATCTAGCCATTCAAGATGAACTTAAATAGATATGAAGTTGGAGTGTGTTGCAGGTTGCAAAGATGCTATTTTGTAACGACCAGTCGGTGACGGCTCTGGTTGGTAAGACTAAATTCAAAAGTTAGCTCTGGACACCAAAACATAATATGGAGAACCTACCAGTCTACATCAAGATACAACGGCGATGTTCGCAGTTTAATCTAACCAGTTGATCGAGTGATGATAAGACTTAAAGAACCCCACATGAGAGTGGATCTACCAGACCTAGAGACAGCAGCCATGACTGGTGAACTTGTCAAGTAAGATCGTGATGTGGTTTTGAAATCCACTGCCCTGGCCATGGGCTTGGGTTTCCTCTGGAAAAGCCGAATTGCCCTCTCAAGGGTGTTCGACTCCATCGAAGTCACCCGAAGTTGGGTGACCGATCAAGAAGACACCTGTCTGTCTGATAGGCAGCCTTGTAGTCATTGCTCGTGATAGCATTATTTGTTTCTTCGATCTATTATACTTGAGAACAGTATCGCCGGTACAAGGATTCTCTAGTTGAAGCATTATCTGGGCGACCTTTGGTGTGCCACAGCAAGCCGATCAGAGGTAATCAAATTCGTGGTGGTGGTCCCCGCAGCACCCACATGTCGTGTTGCACATAAACATTTGTGAAGCTGATATCATGTGGGTGCCGTGAGGACCACCGCTGCCTTATTTTAGAGTGTTAATATACCTACTGAGAATTTGATATTAGTAAAGTGTATAGTACGAGAGTGAGGATTCCAAGGTGCATTTCTTACGTAGAAGTTGCCATAGAAATATCTTTTGGTGGTCCCCGCAGCACCAACTTGTCATCTTGCATATATACATTTGACAAGCTGATCCGATGAAGGCGCCACGAGGACCACCAGATCGTTACCGGGGAGTAGGAGGCAAGTCTTCTCGGTAAATTTTAGATGGATTAGCGTGGATATAAATGCTTTGATTTTCTAATCTTACTCTGCCTTTGCTGGCAAATGTGTTAGTAGGCCACATGCATACCGAGGATGAAAAGACTTACCATAGACCTAGATCAAAGCTCTATTACATGAGTTTTTAATGAGCTTCGCCCAGCTCGGTGCAATGCTTGCTTGCTAAGACCAAGAGATCCATGATGGATTAGTCTCCGTCTGGAGGGCACCTTTACAATACCTTTCAATACTGAGAGCACTGTTTGACAGTGGCAGGTATAAACTTCCAGACAGAAGAAAACTTGATGTGTTGTGAGTATCTTTAGGAGGAGAAAGGGCCTATATTAAAAAGAAACTTTGTGAAAGAGAGCTAAAGGAAATGATGAATTGTGGGAGTTTCAAGTGTTGTTGGCGTTGGTAAAGAGATTTGATTGTCATTGGTAGATTCGGTTAGTAAATTCAAATCAATCTCCCGAGCACTTATAATGAGAACAGAATTTGTAATATTAATCTCAGCTTTCCGATGGAAGAGGTGAATTTGAAAATGGGGCTGAAGCAGGCAATTAGATAATTAGATTGTAGTTCGACAGCCCTCGAACAGTCATCATGTTTCACAGTTTAACTCTTATTTGATTTCCAAGATGAAGAGTTTCTCAGCTTCTATTATTTTTAGTTTTTTAGCAGCCTCGTATAAACATAATTGTTCTTGTCATTCATGATGCCAGTATATACCTCTCACAATACACAAACCCAAGTCTTACAAGACTCCAATATCTGAATATGACTTACATGCTAACAAACTTCAGTATTCAATTTGTCTTTCTACTTTCAGCCTTCAATAATCAGCCTTTACTCAGACGATACATCTTCATTTACTCTATGAAACTGGGAGAAGAATCATAAATTGTCTCTTGATTTGTTGATTTCCCAGCTTTATCAGGATCATAATAAGGTGGATGGAAAGAATATATGGTAGTAAGCAATACTGTGTGAACAAGGGTATTCACTTCAAGGGAATGACTTCAATACAATGGCTACTGTATCAAAGGGGAATAAGCGAATGCGAAAGAGACTAGCTCTTTCAGTAGTGCCTATATAAGGCCTACTACTTTCCTACATAGCTAGCTCTTTAGATAGAATACAATTAGACATACAGGACCTACGAATACGTGGGTGCTACGTCTTCCGTATCCTTCTCGAACCAACAAATACTGCATTCAAAGGATCGTATTGTGTGTTGATATTGTGGGGACTGGTTTAATCTTGCTCCATGTTTCATGCCATAAAGATCAGATGTTGAGGAGTGATAGGAAAGTCAAAGAGAGCATGAGCTAGACGTATAGTAGAGTGTAAACAGTAAAGATGAAGGGGCTTTAGTTAGGATATATGATTAGGAATGATGAAATAATCGTACTGGAACACATTTTGGAAGGATAGAAGGTAAGTAAATAAAGCTAACAAGCCTATCATCTGTGATGAACTTGGCTACCAATAATTTATCTACGGATGACATTGTACTCACACTGTATTCCAACAATCTTTCACTTGTTTGTTCTAAGATACAACAAAGAGAAACATTAGATTCACTCCTTATATGTCTATGCATCGTCCCAATAACAAACTTAGTATTGGCGGACATCCAATCTCTTGATCCAGTTTTGAGAAGCCTCACAATCAAGTCCATAAAAACCTCAGCATATGCATATATTCATCAGCTTTTTAGAATTCCATATTATGATGGCTTTACTGGCGATTAGAATAGGGTAGTCCATATTATCACAACATCTGACATATGCCCCATGTCAAATCAAGTATTGTGAGTAGAGCACGTTTCAATTGATAACAGTTTGGATATTTCTTTTCTAGGTTTCTTTGATTATAGTGAAGTTATTTCAAGGAATAACACAGAGAGTCTAAATCAGATGTCTGATTTGTATTTTTGAAATATATAATAAGTTTAATTCTGATATGGGATGATAGTATCTCTTGTCATAGAATTTAGTAAATCACAGACTACCATCTCGCATCTCAGACGATCAGATAAAAATATGTCTAATTCAATTTGATCAATTGGGAACTATTACCTCGCTAAACAAATAATATTTCAAATGGCTCTTAGAACCATATATTATATAATACTCTCGCAAAACACAAACTATAGTTTTGAGTCTCATAGTTCATCTTACGCATTTGCGCCAAATTGAATCGTCGCTAGACGATAGTCAACATAACTTAATATATCACGAGCGGATCAATTACCCTTATAATTTCTCCTATAAGATTAATTGATACCTTTTGATATCAGATTGAAGTATGAGATATTAGATTTTGATTACTGATCTTCATATAACATTATGATTCAATTTCTTACATCTCTACTAGAAACTTCACTCACCTATTAGAACATTAGATGAGAGTATTTCCATCTTCTTTCCAAGGTTGAGCTTTATGGCCCTATCAGATGTTGACTATCTAGAACGTTATAAGTATTACTTTACATTATCTGTATTACAATTATAGAAGTCAAACCACGTTCAGGTTATGAAGAGACTTATCTTAAACATTCAAAGACACAAGACTCTAGTCACAGAATGATAAAGCTAATATAACGCAATCGTAACGAGAATTGTTGCTCCACTTCTACCAAGATCAGACGAGAACCCCTGGATTTCGCTAATCCTACTGAACATTCAACTACACCACAAACAACAATCATGAAATGACAATTCATTCGCTTTCACGGCCGATTAAGATTCACTTTATTAATTCATGTACTAGGCTTCCTCACATGACTTCCCATTTCAAAGTTCTTAATCGGGTAAGGTGTCAGGCATCAATTAGATCCTCGAGTTCTATCCACGGTCTACTTAAGAGCCACACCAGACTGAGTTGATTCTGATTCTAAAAAATATCGACACAACCCATCAATCTGGTAAGCCACATCTTATTTCATCAATCTTTGTATGTTTTGATATTCTTTTATACTAATACGTCTCCTTATATAGTACAACAAGCTCGTTTGTTATTGTACAATAAATTCAAGATGGAGGGAGTCATGGAAGGTCCGTACTTCTTTCAAGAACGAGACAGAACTCAATACCCACCTATTCCACAAGAGAATTCCGATGAGTTCGCCTTGGGAACTCATTGCATCAACCAATACACCCGGCTATTTCATAGGAAAATGGCCCAGAACTCTCATCTCTCAAACATCAACCACAATCCAATTCAAACAATATCCTTCACCAGTTGCTCTGGCTTATGATCAAACTCAAACATATCTTGCTCCTGTTGCTCAATATGCCAATCAATTTGAAGAAGATCCTCCTGCCACCCAGTATTCTTTGAGTCCAGAATATCACTTGCTTGCTACTTCTCTTCAACATGATAATGGAGTTGATGAAAGCAACCTTGATGTTAAGGTCAAAGAAGAAGGTAAATCTTGATTTATAACAACTACTTTCTTATCTTGACTAACAATCTACAGTAATCGATGACGAGCTCATTCAACCAGGACCTGCCGCAGACGACAGTGTCGATCAAGAGCGTAAGACATGACTCCTAACATCCATTCTCTTGCTTTAACTAACAATCAATGCTAACAGCTGACATCGCAGCCTCTATCGCTTTTCCCGAAAACGTAACACCCCAAGAGCTCAAGTATAGCACCAAGCAGTTGAGAGACAAAAACATGTCGATCTTCCACCGCAAAGAATTTGCCTACTGCGAGGTTGCCATGACGGTCGAAGAAACACTTCCAGATCAAAGGCCTCAACCACGTCACTCCTCAGACATTCTCCATGCCCGACAAGAACGGAAAGTATCAGAAGAGAAAACGCATCAGAATTACATGGGCGGAGCGTGATGTATTGAATGCGTAAGTTTCCTGCAGATAAATAGTACAAGCTAGGTAGCTAATAGATCTTAGGTGGCGCGTAAAGAATAACATTAAGCCCCATGAGATCCGTCCAGGTTCAAAATATGCTGCTGCTCGAGATTACTGGCGACTACATGCACCCCATGTCGTGAAGCCACGTAAGACGATTGAATGGAGCTTGTCCAGAGGTCCCGTTCCAGCACCCTGAGCAGCCTCGGATATTTATTCTGGGAGCTCTCATTTGAGATTGAGATGACTGTTTAGACAAGACATCCAATTGCAACTTTTAAGGCAGGATTCAAAGAATTGAAAGAAGATCCTTAGGTGTGACATAGCATGGACCTGGCGTCTGGTAACTTTCTATGTACAGCCATGAGAATCTTTGAGACCAATGAACAAAGCCGCGCCCAAATACAAACGAAAGTGAACGAGATGACATCAAACCACATTATCTCCATCCCTTCCCCTCTCATTAATTCCCAGCACTCAAAAAAAAAGACAAAATACTGTTGAATTCTAATAGATCTACTAATTCACGTAACGATAAACGTGATATGGAATATAAGATGTGGAATGTGCGTGACAAGTAACGTGATCAGCAACGATGTGGAACCTTTAGTAATGAAGAATTTTCGCATATATTCGATTAAGTTTGTTCTTCGGCGATTACTACAGATCGTAAGATTCGGTTTAAACTGATCTTACAAATACAATGGAAACTACTAGAATGCTATCAAGGTGTATAAATATGAGGATATTCTTTAAAGAAAACCTCAAGTGAATCAAACAGAAATCCTAGAAGAGGTATATAGTTCGACAATTCATTCTTCATTTTCACTCCGTTATTCGATCATTTCTACCAACAACATAACTAAGTCTTCCAATACTATATTATCATATTTGTGCTTAACTTATATCATAATATAAATCCTGTGCCCTCCCACAATTATATAAGACGCAGCCTATTACTATACAATAATTGAAAAATGGCAATTTTGTTTTAATAAGCCATAGCACTAATGAGGATTATCCGAATTTGTTAAATTGTACATTTATATTTATTTATTTATTTATTTATTTATTTATTTATTTATTTATTTATTATGTTTAACGTCTATATGAGCTAGCTAGGCTCTTGACCTCCCGAGGGGTACTAGAGACGGGTGATACACTAGTGGGTCGAAGACCCAAGAGCTCACCACTTAGGTACGTGTCGTACGACGTCGCTAGGTTGAAGCACTGAGGCCGCCTCCTCCCGGCGGTCTCTCACAACTCTAGCTCTGTTGGGCAGCCTCCTTCCGCCGTTTGAGGGAGCGTCCTGCATTGAAGGGATTAGCCTTTGCTTGTTATATCTAAAAAGAGTGAATGTCGGGCTGTATGGCAATCGCATTGGTAGGGAGTGCTAAAAGGGCAGTTGTTACGCGTTAGGATGCAGCCTTTGTATCGTCGTATAGAGTGTTGTGCCGCGCTCTATGGGTCGCGCCTCAGATTAGGCTCCGAGGTGAAGCGGGGAGAAGGGGGGGAGGGGGGTAAAGAGGGAAGGGGGGAGGAGAGGGGGGGAAGAGGGGGAGGGTCGGGTGTGGCGCTAGGTCGAGCGCTGTTTGGGATGCCGTTAGGCTCTCGGTTGCAAAACGTAAAGTATCGCGTTGTTGTGACAAAGCGCTCGAACTCTTGTGGGAGAGCAAGAAGCCGTTGTATATAGTCATGCCCTTCTCGGGCGGTTGTCGGTGGGCATAATTTTAGTTAAGTTAATACTAATAAGAATCATATAATTATCTATGATGCCTAGCTATTGTATAGCTCACCGAGACTTCCCTTAAAAGTTTACAACCGATCAGACGAATACCATGCTTTAAATGACTCGTCTATGCGAGGTAGTATAGTATTCTTTTTTTTACCTGCGCCATTATAACCGTTGACCACTTAATTGGCCTTCGACTTGAAGGTTGTACGAAGCCACTGGGTCTCTTGTTCAATGAAAACGAACGCTCGCGTTCCACGGCATCATGCATCTCGATATCTCTTTTCCTTTGCATATCTTCCTACATAGTCTGTTTTCAGTTATAAGTCCGGAGAAGCAAACATCCGCAATGTTATAAACACACAAGATATCTATTCCATTAATGAAAGCATATCTTTAAGCTTGACATAGTCTACTCCTCCGTTTCTACCCGCCTTTTGTCCACCTTCCCTGTCTCTACCCGCCCGCTACCCAGCTACTGTGAAGGCTTGTCTTGGAATCTCAATCCAATTCATTTTATCTAGTTTATAGAGCATTCGATCTTCTACTGCGAAAATGTAACCGCCTGATAATTATAACCGCTGGAATCCTTTCTCTTCCTTATACAACTTGTGGACTATTCGGATGATCATGAGATCTAACCAAGCTATATGCATAGAACATGTACATATTGAAGTAGTAATGACCCCCAAAAGCAATCATTTGATAGCTGACATAGTGGTCTCAAGTATCAGTATGGAAAAGGGACGACTTGCTGCATCTTTGATAAGTCCAGATTTGCGAGGGTAGATTCAGAAAGGTGGGTAATATGGGATTGATTATGTCATAGAAGCTGTTTGGGTCGTGAAAGGAGTTCGTTGGCATTTGTTTTTCATTGAGAATAATTACCTGTGGGCTCTTATAGGATAAGTATAAAACTTCCAACGCCAACAGTCCTTCAACTTTTGGCTGACCCGTATATACATACTTGCTCCCCAAAATTGTAGCCCGGGGCAAGCTACAGGACAATATTCATCCATTTAGAATGCGAGGGAAATATCGAGCGACCTGTGAGGGCTTTGATTAGGTAGCCACATCGGCTAACGGTGATCTTATTGCTCAAAGTTGTAGAGGCTCGGAAGGGTGGATGGCACCATACCAACTTTGCTCACAACACCTTCTTTGGATTATGATACAAATCTTGGAATGGTATTGCTAGGAAAACTGTTCTACCATCATTGCTTGGGCTGGGTTTTTCTTGGTTATGGGCTTATTATCAGGTTTACCAATGGACCGCTCATGTTTCTAGGAGAATCATTGCTTTTGAGCGTAGTAACATTAGTGTGAGCTACGATACATATTCCATAAAGTACCGATATCAGCATGTCCAGTTATCTCCTGCTATTCACCAGATTTACCTGGATAACAATAGGTATTTTGTTGCTGACAAAGCTCGGATATATTGAAAGGATGACTCTCGCATGGTATATGGGTGGGAAGCTAGTGGTGGAAAAGGTTGTATTATTGAGATTATACGGAAGCAACGACTATATGGTGGTGCAGAGTCTTCTGCGCTAGCTCGATTAGGCTAGTAGTAGTCATCTGACTTCACTACTTTTAACAGGATATTCTAATACATGATAAATACAGAAATAGTTTTTCCCCCAGGTTATCACCCGTATGGGTACTTTTCAAGCATGCTGAACCTTGGTGAATTCTGGATATACCTCAATATCCGTAGAAACCATCCGGAATCTACTTCTGGATCATCACTCAGCAAAATTCCCAAGTGGTCGGATAGATACGAGCCATTGTCATGCAAGTATACGGTATAGTAATCCGGGAATGGTATCCGAAATACGGAAATCTGACCCCTCGTGGTGATCTTACATTACTTCGCCGAAGATGAATGAACGATAGAGCTACCATTTAGGGAAGGTTTCTACTTATTATATAAGACAAATATTGAATTAATAGCGTACGTCTGAATCACGACCCTTTTCGTCTCCTCACGTTTTCATTGACTTCCTCTGAGTATACGTACTACCGATTCAATTTAGGAAAATACTACATTAATCCTCACGGTAATCACAAATAATACAATGCGGTTCTTTTTCCAACAGTTCAGAATAGGCACGGGTGTGATATCGCATTGTTGAGTAAACGTGGAGGCAAGGTGTGATTAGCGGTAAGACTTACATGACCTGCATAAACGAACGGTGAGGATATAAATCAAACGCCTTGCATAAACAAATCTGCAATAGGTTAACACTTCGTAGATTCCGTATACATGGGCTTATTCTATACCCACTGATGAAGTGTCGATGTATTGAAGAATATGTAATCGGATTTAATGGGGAATGATGAGGCTACACATAGCTATGTTGACTGTGGCAATTTTAGCTATAACCTCAACTCAACTTACTACTATTCTTGGCATTCTCAAGGCTCAGTGATTGATGGCCTTGCCACTCTTTCTTGCAGGATGGGCTTGAGTGACAGGACACGAGATAGGGTGGGTTGATAAATTCGTAGTTACGGAAGTTTTCCTCAAAAAGAGATCTAGTGATCTATTCGCATTCTGAAATGGCGCTACAACATGTACCAACTTGTACAGGTGACTACCAGATCAACACTGTGGAACGCCAATCTTCAAGTCATGTTAGTATGTGGCTGACTGAAAGTACAAGTGCTTACTTATCAATCAACATACATCGTAAACATCGACTTACAAATTCAACGCTAATATTCTGATATGCAACGAAAACATAGAGAGGTGTACATCATTATGTCCCCGATATCCTGACTAATCTTCAACTGCCCAGTACATTGTCAACGCCAGAAGAGCCCCACTAATCACGATTCGGGCTCACTCCACTGGCGCTTTCTAGAACCGAGATGCACAGGGGCAATCCACAAGAACTAGCCATCATCAATAATCAAACCGCAGACACGAGCACGAAAAACAAAGTTGCAAGTAATCAGCCTCGCTGGCGTGAAGATTTGAAGAAAGCCATCCTCACCATGGACCAGGAAAACCGTATAAATAGATCATGAAATTCCCCTTATAGCTGCGTTCTCATCCGCATAACAACCACTTCGAACCACTTCTTCAATCTACCGACTACGCTTTCATCAAAAACCTCTTCAACCCATCGTATTCCTCGAAATCTTCATCATGAAGTTCATCTACACCACCAGCATCATCACCGCCATCCTGGCCGCCGTTGTCCCAGCCCTCCCGGTCGCCGACGCCGAAGCAAACGCCCGCCCTCGAGAAGCGAGCTAGCACCCAATTCGCAGTCTACACAGACTCTGGTAAGTTTTAAAGCTTCTCCGTCCATCTATCCATCCATCCACACGCCGCACCATGATATTCCCACCTCCCACTCACCCACCCACCAACTAACAACTCTCCAGCCTGCGGCGGCGGCGCAGTAATCTTCACCGACACGGCCGCCCCCGACCAAGGGTAACTTTGGCGCTACCCCAACACAGCATCAAGATCTTGAGTTTGGATCCTAACTACCATGTTACGTTTTACTCGGCGCTGAACCAGGGGGGCGATAAGTCGCAGTATGGGAATGGGGCCGTGGGGCAGTGTTATTCAAATGTGGCCTATTTGAGTTATGGGTTTTATTCTGGAGCTTAGTTACGTGTAAAATTGATTGGGAGGTTTGTGAGGGGGTGTTGATCTGGGGAAGGGGAAGGGTGAGGACTCAATGAGTGGTTATGTGGTGGGGGAAGTGGCGATTTAATCCTTCACTCATTTGTTGGGCTAGGAATGGCTTTCTTCGACTGCAGCGGAGGGAGCTACGAACTTCCTTTGTTCATCTATCTACACGATATTTCCTGAATTCAACGGCCGTTCATTCGATTTTTTGTTTTCATCTCCTTGTGAGCATGTCGATTTCCTGTGATTATGATGGTGAATGGCTAGTTTATTGTGCTTCTCAATGAAAACTACAAGTACACACCTCGATATCATGTGCTTGTATACGCAATAAACGGGACCAAGGGTTCTCCGACGATCAAAGCGATCACTGAGCCTAAGGTGCCTTGAATCCCCTCCGCATTCCCATACATCAAAAACCATACGCAAACCCAGCAAAAACAAGCAGACCCTATGAACATCACGCCTTCCACCCATAAAAGGCCTAAAAATGCCCCCCAAAGCTTAAATCCCCTACCTCGCACGTAATCCCATTACCTATATTCCGATTAGCAGTCCACACACCCCGCACTATCCAAATACTTGAACCAAAACCTCTCATCTCCCAGCCCCTGTTGGAAAACACAAGCATTTTCCCATCATGCACCGCGAGCGTAGGGCCCGCTCCCAACGATTCCCCCTTGTTGGTATACGGCGCTCCAGAAAGGGTCATCAGAACTCGCGATATAGAGAGTGTCATTCGCGCCGCGAAGAGCGAGCTGGAGTCTGCCGCCAAAGACGCACAGCGATGGCGATACGGAGATGCTTGCGCCGCCAAATTTGCGGTAGTTGACCCAGATGCCTCCGCTTTCGTTTGTACCAGCTCCAGTACACGCGGTTGTCGGTGCTTCGGACGATGGAATGGAGCTTTCCCTTGTAGAAGGCGAGGGCAGGGCCGTCGCTTGTGGCGGCGGTGGGCTAGAGGCTGGATGCTGGGGTCCAGGAGTTGAGATCGCTTGCTGTGGAGGTTATACGGATGCCGTTGGAGGTATCTCGATATAGGCACCAGAGATGGTCGGCGTGAGTTGCTAGTGCTAGGCGAGATGGAGATGTTATTGTTAGGGGTTTTGGGATAGACCATGTGTTTCCGGAGTACTTGGTCCATTTTATGGTGTTTTCCGCTTTCGGGAAAAAACGCCAACTAATTCTCCGTGGTGATCCGCGAGGGACATTCCGTGTGGGCTGTTTCCAGAGAGAATGGGGACAGGGGCCCACCAGCTCTCATTTGATCATCTATAGCAGTGTAGTGTTCCTACGATGCCAGGAGGTCTTGATACTCTGATCCATAGTCTAGAATTTGAGAGTTGGTGTTTTTCTATTGGTCTTTCTTGTATGTCTTCAAATGAAGGATTTTGAAAGATAAATCTATAACTCAAGTGCCTCAAAGATGAATCAAATAACGAGTGATTGACAGAAAAAGAGTCTCAAATCACTTACTGATGCTTTCTATCACTACCACCATCAAAGAACAATGATATCTCGCCATCAGGCCGCTTTATCTGACTTGGTCCTTGCTGGAGCTTGACCTGAGAGTTGTAGTCGCAGTGCATCCGCACGCTCCTCATGAGAATACCTGGTGGACATAGCGACCAAACCATGGACAGAGTAAGTTCTTTGTGTTTTTAAAAATAACTGTTATTCCAACAATGATCCAAACATGTCAAGGTATTTTCGACATCCTTATATCGCAATTCAAGAATAATTCGACAAATTGTAGAAAACATGAAGGATTGACACCGAGCAGAAGAAGATTGAGATTACATCGAGGTTAACATAGAAATGGAATCAAGCTGTAACCCTGCAAAATAAGTATATTGAAACTGGTGAAACGGGTTGGCAATATATTCTATCAGCCCTTGGACGTTTACCCAACATTGAAATATATAGATCAGTAGATGCCTATGTAAAAAGTATACAAAGCTGAACATCACTCAAACCTGCCATTCCTATTCGTCACAATAACCAAAATATAAGCTCACAAACGCTAGTATTTGATCATAACAAAGAACACAACGAAGAAGAGTAGCCATATGTGGATGTTTCCAAATGAACTGTCATTTGAATATGGTCGATGCTACCATCAAAAAGCCTCTCCAAACCCGAGTGTAGCTGAATGTACCCATCCATAGGTTGCAATTGATGGAAGAGGGGAAAACGCCAACAACGCGGGGTATTGATTTGGCGTATCTTTAGTGCCACTTAATACCAACGATCTAGATAACTGTATCATGGTCTTCCGAGATTATGAATTATATGATGGCATGGATCTGACCCGTATCGTTGATGTTAAAAAGCCATACATATATACATACTCATACTCCTCTTTGAATGGCCTATAGCTATAGCTAGCTATAGCCAATTGCAACAAATGGGCAATTCAGCTTTTAAGAATATATAGCATCAAAGACATTATACTTATGGATGTTAATCAGAATCTCAAATGAGTGATACAGGGAAACTTTCTTGTATAAAATATAATTTCGATACTTATTGCATTGAGTATGTGTGTATGGTATGTATGTATGTATGTCATTGTTCGAGTGGGATCTTCTCGGTCTTTAACATTAATAACCATGATTATATAATCACACATCCCACAAGCTGCCTCCACACTTATTTTCAGGCGCTATGACCACAACTCTACGCCTCAACAAGAAAGCAAAAGAGAATGTCAAAAAGAACGAACAATTGATATATATAAGAGATATATATAAGAGATATATATAAGAGATATATAATATAAGAGATATATAAGAGATATATCAAACAAAAGTTTTCCAAAATAAATTCGCATGAACTCAGATTACTCTCTGACGGGGAGTCGAACCCCGGTCTCCCGCGGCTTGTCGTCAAACGATGACAAGCGGAAATCATGACCGTTAGACCATCAAAGATGTTGTTTTTGTTGTGATGGAGGAACAAAATCATATCAAGTATCCTATCAAATTAGCAGGGAATTAAGAGCACGGGATACGAGATGAAGTGGGGTAATTTTTGTATTCATTTGAACTCTTGTACTCAAAAATATATATCTGTTCTATTAAATTAAATGAGAAAGGTTTAAACCTTGATTGTATTAAACCTTTCGAATATCTCGGACGATAACTCTCTCGCAGGCTCAAATCATAGCATGAGAATACAACGATTGTAAGGTAATTATAAGGGGGCTTATGTAAGCGCATACATGAATTCAGCAAAGAGGATTCAAAGAAACTTTCCATATCGTCGCCGCTGATCCATCGCAGACTTCAGCTTTTGATTCCTGCAACAACAACAACAACAACAACAACAACAAAATCTTATTTCACAGTTTCTTATTAATCGCTTATAATAATGGCAAAAATTATGAATCTGGATAAGCTGGGTATTATCCTACGCGTCGACGATGCTCCTCCAAAATTCAAATATACCCAAATTACAATACCCTAGTTCCTAACAAAAGCCTAGAACCTCATCAATCGAAAGACTGCACTGGAATGCACCCGCGGCCGAACGACGACTTTTTTCAAAGAAAGGCGGGTAAACTGGGTACAAGATCAATTCCGACATGAACAAAAACCTTTCAACTATATACAAGAATCTATACCAATTCTGCCATTATAACCTTTCTATGGTCTTCCCAATTTATAATCTTATAAAAGTGTAAAGAAAGATAAAAGAATATTAAGCGGATTTGCAGAAGGTAATCAACATTGATCAAGAGGAGATTGTTAATGCAAATTACTTGTCGACTATTCTCACATGTAGAGTATATTGAGCTTGAAGACAAGAATGCAGAGATATAAGCCAAACGAATCAAAACCGTCGACCTCTACACGCCCAAATTCTCCGAAAGACTTATAGGAAAAGACTAATATATATCATAACTACCCAAAAGCTCAAACTACTTATCCCTTTAAGCAAATCAACAAACAGCGCGACGAAAACTTCAAACGATGCATCATGACAAATATAAAGCTTCAAACACTCAGCGATCTCACAGAGTAAGATTACATAACACAATATGAATATTCTTGAGGCCAGTAGATTTATATCAGTCTCCTATCCAGATCCAAAAAAGTAGCCCTGAGATCTCCCGCAAAAGCCCCAAATAATAGCCAATTGCTAGCCTTCGCCATTATCGCCTAGCTCTGCGCCACAAGCACCAAAAAACCCCATCACCATCCCCATCCCCATCCCCCATACCATTTAACCATCAACCCAACCAACAGCAGCATCAGAGCCAACCCCAACCACAAAAGCACCACACGTCCTCATCCCCATCCCCCTTCAGATCCCTAAACGCACCCCACCCCTCAACGCCAGAACAAGATGCAACGTAACCCCCTCCTCAACCCCATACGCCCCCACCTCCTTCTCACCCAACGTCTGCTCCCCCCTATAGATAAGACGCTGTTGCGTGGGCGGGACACCTCCTGCTCCTCGACCTTTTCCTTGACACTGAGCATCTTGTCATTGGTTTCGATGTCGAGTTCGAGTTCTCAGCCTGTGAGGGTGCGGATTTTGATGAGCATTGTGAGTTGAGTGTGGCTCCCCCCCCTTTTTTTGGGGTCTTTTTTGCAGAGGAAGTTGATGGGTTGTAGTTGTGGGTTTGTAAGGGGTGAGAAGGTGGATGGATGGATGGATGGGTTTGAGTGCTTGAATTTTGGGTTCGAATTGGGGTTTCGTTTGAGTTTTTTTTTGGGGGGGGGGGTGGATATTGGGGTTGGTGGGCTGATTTGATGATATGGGGGGTAGAAAGGGAGGAATCAGCTCGGAGATGGAGGTCCTTGTATAGAAATGGCGAAGCTATACGGCAGAACCGCATGTTTTGATATTCTAGACGATCATCTGGCTATATGCCCTAGTGCCGTAGAGGTATGGAAGATAATACACTAGATCATTTATATGGTAGTTGATATATAATGAATTCCGTATCGTGGTTTGGAGGCCGAGGTGTCGCCATTTGAAGGGGGTGAAGTTGAATATCATAGTCAGTATATGGAAGCTGGAGTGTGATAACTGATTGATCTAGGCAGTGACCGTGGTGGTAATGTAATGATATGTGATAAATTCACAACATCCCGTCGATTGTGTATCTCCGAATGAATATCGTAGAGGTAAATGAATGAACTTATTTCATTTAACTAATCATCTCTCCAATTGACCCGGTTCTCACTGCGAGAAATCTTCCTAGGCCACTCCATTAACGCCTCCCATTCCCTACTCTTGTCTTCGACCAGCTCATCCCAGATACCTTCAACCCCAGTTTTTATGTCCCCGAATTCCCTCTGCGACCTGCAATCCTCCATCTCCACTCCCTGTATTGAATTCGATCTCCCTATTAAGAATCGGTCCCATAATCTTTTGCACCGCTAAGAAATGGGCAAGTAATACTCTGCCGACTCTATTTTCTCCATCTATAAATCTATAGAAGGTATAATTACTCATCTTACTGATCGCCCAGATAGATTTGAATAAACTTGAAATAAGCTACACTATGTTAGGACTTTAGAATTTGGGATAGTAGTCAAGAGTGCGAGACGGGAATGGTACCGGCCAAAGAAGAGAATTTCCAATCTTGAACGACAGCTAGTAGCATTTTGGAAAGTTCCCAATTCATTCTATTTCCTTTACAAAGACTCTTGACGAAAATCAATGAAGTCTCGGCATTCTTAATATCATCATTCAAGACTTGTGGTAAGGTCGTGTAGTCGTGTCTCCATTTGTTCCCAATGATCGCCATCGCCCTCAAGACACATTTCTGCACCCACATCTTGTTCCACCAGGAGTACAAGTACTACGGAGGATACTACAGCCGCGGAAAAAAGACAAAAAGTTCAAAAAACCCGGATAAGTCGGATAGGTAGTAGGATTGAAAGGTGAGGGAGTAAAAGAGTTGCCTGGATTGTTTGCTTTTGGGCTTGGGAAAGAGTCGAGGGTCGAGGTTGCGAAGAGCTCTGAGAGACCCACGAATTGCGAGGACACGGTGATGAAGAGATAAAGCATGGTAGTTCTTGGTGGTTACTTGCGAGGTAGATGGAGCATTGTGTGAAAGATGAGATGCGGATAAGGCCAGCATAGAATGAAGCAAGAATGAATTCTATACACCCATTAGCTATTTTGTACCGGCTACTAGAATATTCGAATATCTAGATATACTCACATGATGAGCCAGAATTGGAACATAACAAACCCATTTCTCCTTGCTCCCTACTGGTAAAAAGGGTGGGCATACATCAAAAAATGATGAAAGAGAAACATATCATCCAACGAAAATATGGTAGGCGTAGCTTGTAGATTTATATAAGGGACTGGGCTTGAGCCGGTAATTTGGCGAGGCTTCAAGGGTTTGTCAAGGGAGGAGGTTTGGATAACAGCAAAGAAAGATGATTCCTTGTACAGTTTTGGCATGATGGTAGAGTTTCTTGACACTGTAGTTATCAGGAAGATTGATATAAAGTAGGGAATATGCAATGTACCTTCACTTTACGTTTCTTACAATTGTAACATCCGCGTCTCGATTTTTTGTGACCTTTGCGGGGTCTGCGAGATTCATCTTGTATCGTGCTATTATCTGAACGTTCTTTCGCCTTATCCTGACCGGTGCTGATAGAATCAGATAAAGAAAAAGCACCAAGACTAATGGTGGATTTGGAGTTCATAGGATAATCATGGCTTTTGAGACTACTCAAATTCCGTTGTTCAGTACAGCTGCCTTGACTTTTACATTCTGTGTTTGCAAAAGATTCATTTATCCTTTCGAATAATTCAGTTCCATCTCTAAGTCTTGTATAATCATCACGAAGCCATCTAAAGGTATGAATATATTCGTGATTCATTGCATTCTGGGTTTAACAATGATGTGATAGGTAGTTGAAAAGGTCCTCGACGTCGACGAGGTGGTGAATTGATGTTCCGATTGTAAGCGCAGAACTATCCCCTGTCTTACATCTTGAGCCGGAAAATGGTATCACGTGATTATGTGGTCCTCGTGATTAGGTATTCGTCGTCAAGTACAACGTCTGACAATCTCTCACACTTCTGAGCAGAATTTCAACAATCATTCCTCGATGAGTAGACCAATATACACCAGCAACTGCCGTTTTTTTCGAGAAAGTTTTGATACCGATGCACAGCTTACGGCTGCAGCTTTTGGGCATTAATCAAAGACAAACAAAAAGTGGGGGAAGATGGATAATGATATACTGTACTCCGTACTGGAAGATCTAGACGTCGACATGATCATACCATTCTCATCAGGTCTTGTGTGAAGAGATGTGAGGGTCATTAAAAGTGATATCCAAACCTTCTTCATGTTACAGCATGGCTCTATGCGCAAAGGCAGATAATTTTCGAAGTTGGAGCTGGATCTCCTACTTTGACATGTTAGATCTATTCATATTGTCTAGTATGTATCAATGCATCACAAGTGCATGATCGATCTGCTCAGATTCGCCACGTTTTCAAACAAATCTATAACAAACGAATAAGACTCTTCACTCGCACCAGGAACCTCAAACATCAAATTCACATCCCAATTACTTCCCTGGAAGGTTGAATCCGAATGCGAAGTTTTGTCGGATCTTTCCATTTCCCTTTGTCACTCTACATAAGTATCAAATGCTATTTTATGGACGTAATTCATGATTCTTTTCTTGACTCTTGAAAGCCCGGGCCGATGACAGGCCCACTACTCATTGACAGGCTCCAGAGTCAAATGCATTTACAAGGAACACGCATCTTTTCTCCAATGAGATGAGTGAGTGTCGTGGTGTAACGCAAGCAAAAGCAGGTTCTTATCAGATGAAAATTATTCACATGGATTTAGCCACCAGTCGTACCTTTCCATCAATAGTAATTGGTATGGTTCGGGCGATTTTCGAACCAGACTTGTTACTGTTCTGACGGAACCATATTGATGACAAGGGATAGTGGAATCAAATCAATTTCGGAGACAAGTTATCAGATGGGAATTCTCCTGTACTAGTGGTCTTGTTTTCCCGAAGATTGTGGGATTGAATTAGGTTATCAGATTGAAAATCATTTCGTCTGACGAATTGTCAATTTAACAACAGGGGTTCGCTACCGTACAGTAAAGCAGCTAAAATCTAGGTCGATGGGAAAAACATGATTTTTTGGACAACGATCCCGATTCCCGATATTGGCAAGTGGTAAATATGATGCTGAATTAGTCTAATGTCACAGACTGTTATGATATTGTCACATCAAGAATGGTATAATTTATGTTTCGATCCCTCAACTTGGCATCCGTTCTTTTTCGTCCCAGTGGAAGAATTCGTCTCTTGTGTTACCAAATATTTTTCCCTGACTAACTACATCTAAACTTTCTATCTTGACCGCTTTCACAATTCCAAGTCATCGGGTTTCGATATTCGGATGAACTAAGATTTACATTCCAACGTTGGAGATCAAATTTATTTATTCTGTAATTTTACTTGACCGACTAGAAGCTACCCTGCTATGCTAGTTTGTGCCCAAGTTGCAACATCTACCATTCAGAAACCCCGTTCTAAACCTCATTCATTGCTTTTGATTTCCATCAATCTCTTCGTCAACTTTTACTTTACTCGTTATTATTAGCATCAGGTCAAAAAGAAATCTTTCAAAGATAGCAAAACAAAATGTCTCTCCAAACCTCGTCCAGCTACGAAACCCCCCGACGAGCTCTTGCTCGTCCACATTCTCATGTCAAAGATCATGTCCGCGCATACGACATCATATCGACAAATTTCTCCATTGCACAACTCAGTCTCGCTATCACGGCAACGGTGAAACGTAGTCCATTATCGATTTTATTTTTCAGCCAAACTCCTGAATTAGAAATCGAGAGCTTGAATAATGAAGCTGTCTTCATGCAAGATTTCGCGACAAGTTTGGATCCAACATGTCGATATACCTTCCTGAATTATCTAAGTGAAGAAGGGGTGCTGGGTGAATGGATGTCCAAAGGACAGTTGAGCCCAAGTACAGAGGAGTGGGGAGACTATGCTAGATGGTGTTCTAAGGTCGTTAGGGAAGAGGGATGGGTTGATTTCTGTGAAGGAAGTGTAGAGGCTTTTGAAGAGCGGGAAAATGGAAGATCCATTGATGTTGTAGTTTCTGGGGAGATGTTCAAGGCGGACAGAGTCTTAGATGGCTGTGAGACTCTGACATCAATGGAAGAGAGCAATGGATTAGATATGTTGCAAGCTACAAACGCGCTGCAAAGTCTATGCGCGGGAGCTTCATCCGTAAGTTTTCCCCTTCTCATCTGATCCATACCAGCATCCTAACCTACAATCTCAAATAGAATCTCGCAGCACTCACAGCACAAAACGAAACCCTTCTATCACAATACGAGAAAGAACAAGCCAGCAGAATGGTCAGAGCATTATTGTAATTAATTCGAGGAATACCATGACGGATGGTGTTTGGGGGGGGGGTTCATTTTAGCAGCGCATCAGCATTGGCATGTGTTAATACCACTTAGCTTTAGATATTGATTTCATTACTTGTACGTATTATAGATCTACCATCATCTTATTCCCACAAATCCTTTTCCTTTCCTTCATGCCTTACCCCCGTCTCCTCTGATCGTTGTATGTTATAACCAACCTAATCCACATCTCACGATTCCTGCCGAATAACATCATCGTATTCGATATTTTTCTTTTTCTTTTTTTTCTTTTTTTTTTTTTTTCTTTTTTTCTCTCCCCTTTCGAACTTCTGCTGTCTTTTGGTCTAGGTCAATCCGGAAAAGATATTCGCTACAATGCGTGCGTTGCACAATGCATATGCATGCGTACAAGCCAACATTACATACGAGTCCAGTACCTACATACATACATGTACATGTACATGTACATACAAGCACCCATCCCACAAGCGGGCAAACGGCAAACGGCAAACCCCTCAAGCTTTCACCAAGCTTCCTTTCTTTATCCATGGAAGGATATATCCTGCTCGCACAGGGTAAACTAAGAGCGATAGCGATAGTAGGTGTCGTTCTATCAAGCTCCATTTTCCGATACCGCTTGCTGATGTAATGACATTGTGGATGAATGGGGCCATTGTTTTTTTATGGTGGGGTGAACTGCCAAGGGCGCCAGGGCTTGGGAAGATGGATCTTGTACTTAATGTGGAATTGGTGGAAGTTGGGAGTGGAGTGGAGTGGAGTGGAGTGGAGTGGAGGGTGGGATGGGGTGGACAGGGGTGAGGGTGAGGGTGAGGGTGAGTGGGTGCGTGTAGTACAGTAGTGCCATCTGATAAAAGTTTTTTTTGTTTTTGGTGGGGGTGCTATACATACGGTGGAGGGGTTACGAGTTGAAGTTAGACGGTCGGTTATCTGGTGATGGGTTTGGGTTTGGATTATAGTTTCGGGGTTTGGGTTTTGGGAGTTGGGGATGATCATGATGCATGATGGATTTTGGATTTTGGGGCTCTAATATTGGATTGAATGAAGGAGTCGCGATCAATGGAGGTTATGGATGGGCAATGTTAACCTTACTGTAGGATTAGGTGAACATACGTGTGGAGAGATGATGTTCTATGTCCTTGTATTGTATCTTACCTTATGTATAGTTAGTTCGACTAGCAAGTTTCATTATATACCACTTGCTCATCACCGAACCTAGAACATGTGAATATAATCCAACAATCCCGATCTTTATCTAAAATAGCCAATTTCATAAAGCGGCAACTCTAAATTAGGGTTTCTGTACAGTGCCGAAATACAGTCTTAAGGTTGAGGCAGGAGGGTAGTATTAGGGATGGAGTAGGTCATGTTGCCGATTTATTGATTCGTCATGAGACAATTAGTATGGGCTCTTTGTTACCTTTAATCACCATACAAGGGTTTTTTCTACATATCCCGCGATATCATATGCTAATGCTAATTCTAGTGCTAATTCTAATGCCTATTCTCATGTTAATTCTAATGCTACTTCTAATTCGTAAGTATTTCGATTAATTTTCAAAACGGCGCAGAGCATGTAATTAGTCTTTAAATCTACAGGTTGTCATACATGGACTTTTTAGCCAGACCAACATGGCTAGAGAAGGTTGGGGGGTTAGTTTTCTGGGAATGCCCTCACTTCCTCATGTATATACCGACGAGATAATATATTAAATTAACAACGAGTGGAGCATTCAATTTGGAAAATAAGCCTGCTTGGCGCAGTGGTAACGCGTAGCACTTGTATGTAAGATTTACGGAAATGCTAAGATCATTGGTTCGATTCCAGTAGTAGGCAAATCTTTTGATGTGTTTTTGGTGTTTTTATGTACTTTTTGTTGATGCTAGATGGGCGGGCGAGTAATAAGTAGAAGAAGTAGACTTATATAATTATAGCTTTGAGCGAATAGAGACCCACTTCTTAAATGAAGTCCAGAGGCTGGGCTGAAAGTTTATTTCCCTCTTTCTGTATCTATAGGGGCTGGGGAGTATAGAAAGTGGATTGATGAGAGGAAATGGTTAGTTTTATAGACGGGATTCTTCATGGTAAACTTACTGTGCCTGATCTCAAGTTTGTTTTCCTGGCTTGCAACCTTTTGGTCATTGAAGTTCATTCGAAGTCTGAATTGTATATCTGGTTGTCGTATAGTTATGATACCATATGTTCAGCTGGCTTAAGGACAATAATGGCAGCTAGGGGAGAGGAGATGATGGGGAAACTCTTCTTTGTCTTTTTGGACGAATCTGAGATGAAGAATCTACATGGATCTTGCCAAGGCATACAGTATGTGAGAGTTCTTGGGGAAAGAGGTTCTTTCCATATTTCTAAAGAAAGTTTTGGTCTGGATGCCTGGGGGATTAAAAAAGACTTGTAGATATGTCCTAATGACTTTGAGAGAAAATTTCTCGTCTCTTGAGCCTCTTGGGCCTTTTTCCACCGTATGTTTTACTAATTGCGTTTCGTTTTCACCTCTTATTTATTCTCTCAAGGGCAATTCTTTCTGGCTAGGATGTTAGTTTTTCGTATCATTTTTAGTAAGAATTTAATACACAAATCAAAATATCCGTTTAATGGCTGATCCAATCCTCTAGTGAACCTGCTATACATCTATAAATACAAATCCCAAAAATCCCTCCAAACTAACACCTTCATCCTCCCACACCCACAGGTATCCAGCCCAAAAACCCAAATATAAGATTCTCCCATCATCCCATCAAAATTTCATACACTCCTCCACCCCACCTCTCATCATCACCAGCTCTCTCTCCACCCCCAATATTCCCCCAAAACCCCTAATCACATCCATATCTACCATCCAAACACCTCCCAACCTCCCAACCTGCCTCTACGAATATCCCGAATAATCCGGACAGGCTATTACCGATCGAAGCCTTAATTCTCGTTACTGGGGACAAGTTACGATGGTCGTCATGATGAGGTGGCCACAGCTAAATTAGATTTGGAGACTTTGACCCATGGTGATGGTGGGTGGGTGGAATGGGGATTGTGGATGTTCGGTTGGTTTGCAATTGGTTATTGAGTGGTGTGTTTTGGATGAGGTTTGTGATTTTGGTATTGGTGTTGGGTGATGTTTGGTTTTGGAGGTTTTTGGTTTGGGGTAGGAGCTTCGCTTACATTTCAGAATAGGAAGTAGAAGGTCTTCAAGCATACTTGGGATAAGTCAACTGGCTGACGAAACTTGAGATTTAAATCCAGAGGCTGGAATTATCTGTATTTTCGAGAACGAATGATGAATAATAATGTGAACGACTAGGTCGAGAGGCCTTCCAAGGAGAAAATACACGCTCGATGTGCAGGCGAAAAAAGCATATTCCCCATCAAAATGTTTGCCATTTACGAGTATCATGTAGGCATGGATGAGAACTCTCTCATTCATGCATCAATGAGCATAATTTGATTCGATACACCAAAGCCGCATGCTTCCTCAATTACCTCTTGTACCTTGAACATAACATAATCCAACTCGATTAAGATCCCACTCCCTTCTCATCACCAACCCCTTTCCACCCGAAGCCGTGCATGTCTCTCCCCGCAATCTTCACAATTCCCACAAACGATACCTGAAATGCGGAGAATTGGTAATTCATTGCAGTGGCTTGAATTATCGAGACAGGTAGGATATGTAGGAATGGTCTTTCTGGATATGACTCGTGGGCAAAATGCACAGGTGGAGTCGATGTGAATACACATGCGAGGGATTGACTTGGTAGGCCGTTGTGGTGCGTGCTGGTTTTCAGGGGCGATACAGTACTGGTGCGAGAACGGGGTTTGAGGGGGGGATTTATATAGATGGTGGGATCTTTATTTACAAAGAGGGGCTGGAGACTGAGGATATGTTGTAATTCAATGGACTTCTTTGAAATCTTTGAAGGATCGACAAATCTTCAAGGAATTTTTAATGACTCTTTGAAGAGCTGAATAGCACTAGCTTCCCGTTGCATAAGAAGAACAGTAATTTTGATTGATTCAGAATGTAAGAAGATAATTTCTTGACGGGATATATGCCCCATCACTTGGTGAAAGAGATAGCTGCATAAATATGTTTGAGACAATGTTTTTGAAGTTTCTGGGCATTGATTATAATTCTCTATGAATCTTCCACATGAAACTCCACATACATAAATGCTACGGATTTTATCCTCTTTCATTGGCAACATTTCTATCTTGGAGGGTAATCACTGACCCCATCCCCTCAATCTCTTCTTACTTGGAATCTACTTCTCATCTGTTACCTGTCGCCTGCCAAAGCTTCCCATGGCCAACCAAAGTCTCCCAGCACAACTCCAACTTGAGAAATTTGCCCGAAGCTCTATATATATGATTCAGTCAGGGAAAATAGACTCACTGAAGCAATTCATTAAAAATACCCCTTGGTGAATGTCAACAAAATATACTTGTTAAAAAACCTCCCATACCAGAATCAAAAATGGTATGAAAGATGCATGTGTATTTTGCTCGGCGGTGGAATTTAGAATCCTATTAGAGATATCTCTTGGTTTCGAACCCAAATAACCCCTTGCATATAGAAATTCGGAGTTTCCATGTTTTTCTCGCCGAATGGCAACACCATGTAAGATTTCTTCTTCAAAACAGTAATTCGAACGTACATCTGGTGAAAGCCATTGACTGCGCAGCGGCACAGCCAACTCTAATGACGAGCAATAATAAGTCACCCACCCATACTTCACGTGATTTCGCTACATGCGAATGCGAATTGAACGTGAGCTCAGCTTGAAACTCTCCAGTCTCAACATCTTTCACAATTGTTACTGTCGAATTTAACCTTAATTCACACTCAGTTTTCTCGAAAGACATCTCAATACCCTCACCCTCACTCTCACCATCACACCCGCATCCACATCTGCCATTAGCCCCATGCATCCCGGCTAATATCAGGGGCAACCATGACAACCCACGCCAATAATTCCACCATTATCCCACTTACTAGATAAACACCCCCTCCGAGCTCGGGATCTTCAATCTGATAATATTTCCTCGCCAATAGTGTCAGGGTCGCATAGATTAACCTTACACAATGGAAAGCAACAAAGTGGACCCTTTCCACTTACTGCAACGATTAATCTTATCAATCAATCTAATCAGATGAAAATTTTCACATCCCAGTCTTGTCTTGCGACTGCAGTACGAATGCAGTGCAGTGCAGATGCAGATGCAGTGTGGGATTTGAATTTGGATTTGCCAGTTTGGGTTTAGATGACGGGGAGATGAAGGTTTTATGTCCTGATTAGTGGATCGGATTTTAGGGGCCTTTGGTACTGTAAGAGGTAAGTTGGATGAATTACCCAGAGATATTGCTGCAAGGGTCGGATTCGGAATATGGATGGGTGAATGCGTGCGAGGAGGTCCACCGGCCAGTTTTTATTACTGTATTAGTGACGACGATAGACTTGGGCCATTTGACGGAGCCGTGTTGCAGTCGGTGGCTTGGAGAAAGATTTCTTTTTCCATGAATGACGAGAGGGAATCTTCATAGTGCTACGGCTGTCTTTTGTTTTGAGTGCGATGCTTTTGATCGTGTTTGGAAGGTCTTCTTGGGGTGGTGTATCTATAGCCTGCATGTAGTTTTGCATTCTCTCATTACCACCGTTCTTCCATGCTTGCTCGTGTTAAGATCCAGTCTCTGTTAGGGATGCATGTATGTAGTGGGTCTACATCTCGTTACGTCACAAGATACCCATCAATTTAACAAAAGGGACTTTACGGAGTCTCGAGCTTCAAGAAAGAAAATGGCCCAGCAATCACTAGTCCCGCCTCAACCGGCCATCCCAATCCAGATTCTCCCCGACAGAATTTTAGTCATGCCAATGCGCCAAACGTATACGTTTGATGGCTGTCTGGCTCCTGCAGGGACCTCGATTGGATATTATCTTATCTGATCTTTTCGATCAATCTTCTCATCCTCTTTGGTACTTTCATTTAAAGATTTTCCCAACTTTTCCTTCCTCTTCGCCATGCAATCTCTCTACGAGGTCGAGACCGAAGCTCCTCGTTTGTCCATTGTCCAGGGCGCGTCAAGTCCTCCATTGTTGGCACTTACTTTGGGGGATCTTCTGGATCAACAAGCTAGGCTTCGTCATGGACATGAGTGTTTAGTTTGTCCATCGTTAGGCACGAGATGGACTTATGGAACGTTGCAGGAAGAAAGTGTTGCCGTTGCTCGAGGCTTGTTGTCGTTGGGTATAAGACCCGGGGATAGAATTGGAATATTAGCAGGCAACTGCGCGGAGTACATTTCGGTCTTTTATGCGGCGGCGTATATTGGTTGTATACTGGTGGTGTTAAATAACACATACACAACTCAAGAGGCGAAGAACGGACTGAAACATGCCGGTAAGCTTGTTAGTGGAATTTCCTCAGACTTACGCTAATGAACCATAGGATGTCGAATCTTATTCACTGTACCAAAAATCGGAAAGCAGAGCGTCGAAAGACTTATTTCTGAGTTAGGGCCATTGCCAAAGGAAAATGGCAATTCGGAAGCATTGGATAGATTGGTGATGTTGAGGGGTTCTCGAGATGGATTCATGAACTACGATGGACTGAAAAGTCAAGGTCGGGCGAAATCTATGTGGGAGTTCGAAAGAGTAAAGAATATGGTAAAGCCGGACGATACCGTGAATCTCCAATTCACCAGCGGATCAACAGGAAGTCCCAAAGCGGCAATGCTTACACATTTGTAAGTGTTATCCGATTCGCTTCTCATAATGTTTCTCACAACCTCCCAGTAATCTAGTCAATAACGCCAACTCAATTGGCGACCGATTGGCCTTCACCCCTCAAGACATCTTATGCTGTCCACCACCACTCTTTCACTGCTTCGGTCTCGTACTTGGAGTCCTAGCAGTAATCACTCATGGCGCCAAGATTATCCTTCCAGCGGAAACATTTGATGCATCTGCGGTACTGCGAGCAGTATCAGACGAGAAGTGCACTGCACTTCATGGCGTACCAACCATGTTTGAAGAAATTCTGAGTCTGCCCCGACCAGAGGGATTTAATTGTGACAGCTTGAGAACGGGAATAATAGCCGGAGCACCAGTTCCCAGACCATTAATGAAGAGATTGTTGACGGAGTTGAATATGAGGGAATATACATCTAGTTATGGTAAGCCCGGCTCTTCAATAGCACATCTGCGTATAATTAATAGTCGAAAGGTTTAACGGAGACGTCACCCACTTGTTTCAATGCATATACCTACGATACCATCGACACGCGTCTGACGACCGTTGGACAAATCCTTCCACATCTTCGAGCGAAAATCATCGATCGAGATGGGAATATTGTCCCACAAGGTGCAAGAGGCGAACTGTGTATTTCTGGATACTCGCTACAGAAAGGATACTGGAACAATGAAGAGAAGACGGCCGAAGTGATGGTGAGAGATGAAGAAGGGATTCTGTGGCTGAAAACCGGGGATGAAGCCTCGTTCGACGAAAGAGGATATTGCTCCATCACCGGACGTTTCAAGGATATCATTATTCGAGGTTCGTAATCTTCCGATCGGGTAATGCGACGACAAAACTAACATCTGTGAAGGTGGTGAGAATATCTATCCCCTTGAAATTGAAACTCGTCTCGACGCCCACCCATCTATCTCCAGAGCCATAGTAGTAGGAATTCCGGATCCCAAATATGGCGAGGTGGTTGGTGCATTCCTAGATACTCAAGAGGATTCGGCGGCCGTCAAGAAGAAGTTATCAGATTCGGATATACGTGATTGGACAAGAAAAGAACTAGGATGGCATAAGGCTCCTCACCATGTATTCTGGTTTGGAGAGGAGGGATTAAAAATGGATACCCCGAAGACTGGTAGTGGAAAGGTTAAGAAGTTTGAGTTGAGAAATGAGGGAGCTAGAATTGTGAGAGAGAGGAGCTTGAAGCCCAAGCCAAAGTTGTAGATTTTATGGGGGGAAAATTAGACCGTTCTTCAAAGTTTTGATTAATTGTAGCGCTTCTAGATAGATTATTTTGTAAATATAGTAGTACATATGATATTATTTCTGCACTTTCTCCAAATTTAGCGTGCTTATTAGGCTACTATCGCCTATCAATTTGGGACAACTGATCTAATGTATTATATAGGGCTGGTTTTCCATTGATTAAGTCTGAGCTGTATATTTGATCCACAGTTACCAAAACTCAACAATATTAAACTGGATACTTTATTCTAGATGTAGCATATAGATACAATCATGATAAAGCAAATACCTGAGATCTAGCCGAAAACAACGCAAGAATGGTGGCATTCGGGCTTGGCCAGTGAAAAAGCTCAATATGGGCAAAATTGTTCATAATATTCGAGAACCATCGAAACGTTCAATGTAAATTCATCTGGGATGACAGTTTTACATTGAGAAGGAAAAAATTATTGGTTTGAAAAGAAAGGAGAGTTAAAAATCCTTCCCGGTCGTAAAGACACATTCGCCCATTTCCCAAGGAAAGATTTCGAGTATTCGAGAATCTACGCGTTTTGGGAAATTATATAGTATACCTCCAGAACGTTGCATGATCTCCTTCATGTTGTTGTTCAAGCTTCATTTCCGGTGTATAAGAATCCGCAGTAAGCCCTCGCTCAGCGTCTCGAGCATCCCTACGAGTATTCTCCAACTTATAATAACTCATCATCAAGGCTGTCAAAACGAAAGACAAGGATAACAGACCGAGAAGAGTTGCATGCCCTATAATGAACCTGGATGTAATGGACAGTAAGCATTAGTTCTCCAAATTCTCACAGATTGCGTATAGGGAATAAGTACCGCGGGGAATCATTCGATCGATAGGCAAAAGCTGCCACGATACCCCCAAAATTGGCGAAACCAACAACCATTCCGAAACCAACACCTCTTTTTAGACTTCCACTCAAATTGTTTCCTACCCAAGCGGTCATGAGAGGGGTAGTGGGGAAAATGCCTGGGTGTTTCTGTTATTAGTATGTTCTTTGATGTAGTTGAATATCTCCTTTGCGTACCTGAAATGCAGATAAATGCACCTGTATATTGAATTGGTGTTTTGTCACTTGAGATCAATAGTGCAAATCCAGTGATTGTGAGAGCCAAAAATCCTAGAATAAAAATTCCTCGCTGCTTGAATTTATCGGCAATAAAGCTTGCTGATATTGTGAAGAAACATGCAACAACGTAAGGTGGAACAGTCATAAGCTGTGCCGCGTTACTTGTGTAGCCCATGTCTTTGATGATGGTAGGTAAAAATAAAGACAATGAGTACAAAGCTGTGGACATGCAGAAAGAGATCAACATCTTGACATATACTTTCCAATCTTTCAAAGCTTGCCATATGTATTTAGAGCCCCAGTCATCCGATAGATGATGTCGATCATTCATAAGTCGTCTCATCACCTCCTTTCGCTCTGGCTCAGATAGAAATTTGGCACTAGGTTAAGTAAGTTTCATGCATGATGATTGAGATGAAAATTTGGGAGCATACTATTTAGGATAATCTCCAATTGCCCAGTAAGATATACACCCGACGCAAAATGAAAGGATACCTTCGATAAGAAATATCCATGACCATCCGTTTTTACCCGCTACTCCAGACATTTCAGAGATTCCCCGAGCGAATAGTCCACCAAAAGCCCCTGCGGCTGTAGCCATAGCAAAGAATAATGCCATACGAAAACCACACTCATGCCGAGGATACCACATGGTAATATAATAAACAACACCCGGATATAAACCACCTTCTGCAACACCCAAAAGACATCTGACGACAAGAAATCCTGCAAAGTTATGTACCAAGCCCGTACATACCATTACGACCGACCAAGTCAATACAATAGTGGCCAACCAAACACTTGGACGAAGTTTCTTCATTATTATATTGCAAGGAACACCAACAACAATGTAAAAGGGGAAAAACACAGAAAGTGCGATGTTGTAATCGAGACCAACCATGTGCAGATCTCTTTCCAATCCCTCAAGCCGGGCATTTCCAACATTGGAACGATCTAAGAAGCAGACCCTGCTTAGTGTTAGCAACTATAGACTCGTGGACATGAAATCATACAGATAAATTGTAGATAGAATTGGAATGAGACGAAGATCAAGCTTTCTGACCAAATTCTTCGTCGCAGCATTATCAAAGCCGGTTGAGGATAGGCTCTCACTGGAATGAGAACCAGATATCTTTTCTTCTTTATGGATCTGGGCTCGATCGGGTAATCTAGAACTTGTTCTGTTATGCCATCCTGAAATACTTTCTTCATCCTGGGAAAATATTCCAGCAAGTACCCTTAAACTAATTCTATGTAGATTCGTCGACATATTGCCGAAAGTCCAAGTATTCAATGCTGGCTGCGGAATATGAAGATGAGCGCTCATAACATGATGGGTCGCCCTAAAGTTGAATTAGGTGTCTTATATGAAATCAAGTAATAACGTGGGGGTTCACTAAGCATATGTGATACCCCCAAGCGACTACCTTGATATGAGACTCAAATGGGTTATACGACACAACAGCATACAACGCAGCCGGACACATGCGCATGATAAACGAAAACTGCGAAACATGACGTAAGCTTCCTAGATAATTCTCTATGCATAACATCTCCTCATAGAGCGAGAAGGGGTATAATTATGGTAGATCATCTACGAGTTCTCTCGAACACCTCATGTGGACACCTCATGTGTGAATAGGGTGAAGCTGTATAGAATAGTAACTTCTCAACGGCCCTCGGCAAGTAGAAGCAAAAGGCACACATGGGAGATAAGACAGTCTCTTTCTTTATCGACCCTGATGTAGATGGGGGATCTACAAACTTTGTAAGGGTTTAAATTTCTTAATTACACAAACTCTCGGATACAACGTGACGAAGATATCAAATGTCTGACGATTGGCGTAGCTATCCGCTGGGACACACATGTTGCAGATGAATTCATCCGAATAGAAAAAGTACTCTTGGGGGAGTACGCATTGTAGGAAATGTATTGAGTTTCAGATTGCCAAACCAATGGAAAGCTTCTACATAAGCGACTAGTACAATGGTGAAGCCATTAATATCGTAGTGACATCCATGACATTTTAATTCTAAACGCATACACACACACTATGTGTGACCATACATCAAAATATTCGGCTTGTTTGGTGTATGGCAAGAATATGCCGTGGTTATCCTAACGATAAAGAACAAAATGAACCCTCGAAGGAGTTTTGATATAGAATTCGAGCAGCTACTTGCAGCATCTTGATTGGTTGAGGCATGTCCCGCAGATGGCAATACCGGTATAGCTTGAATGCTGCAACTTCTTGCTCTAGTAGCATTGATTTCTCGTGGTAGAGCTAATGTCAACTTTATGTATAGAATCGTTAATAGGGAAAAGAGATGTAAAAGGGTTTGTTGCCCAAGTCAGCGGAGGTGGTCCATGGAGTTATTATAACCTAATGTTAATGCCTGAGGCTCCAATAAGGTTTATTCTATTCGAAACTCGTCTCGTCCACCCCGTTGTTGATCATATCGTCATGTACCGTCCCCGAGCAGAGATCAAAAGTAACACAATTCGAGGTCGACATGGCTTTACCTTTACCTCCCGGCTTAACGCCAATGGAAGTTGCATTTTTATGTGAAATGGAAATGGTTACCGTCGTCCCTCGACAACGACTCGAGAGCCTCGATTTATTAGGTGTAAGCTACCCCGCCATTGACCCCTCCAAGAACAATCAAATACCAAACTATGAAGCTCAAAGCTTACAACAATGTGACATCTATGGATAGGGTAAAACACTTTCTCTAAGACCACCTCATCGCGCACCTTTACCTCTATGGCTGGCTCTCTTACTCAAGAGACAACGTCGTGCAAATATACTACCACCGCCATGGCTCCATCCTCAATCCCTCGATCGAATACTCAAAATAGAAACCGATAATCCAGAAGGATTTTCTCCCCCTCCTCCTCTCGATCCTCGCACACCTTCTACCGTCTCACCACCATTCATACTATCGAATACCGCAGATGCATTACCAGATTACTTACCATACCATTGGATTGATATGGGCGAAATATTACTGGAAGCCGCGAGCGATGATATACAGGATCCAGATAAAGTTCGGGAATTACTTAGAGATCTGCGGGAAGTAAGAATGGCGAAAATGAGAAGCAGTACATTGGCAGTAGAAGGAGGTGGACTCACCAGTTTACAAGGTGTCGGTGCTATGGAGGTTAGTGAAGGACGAGGATTTATAACAGGCGTTATGGATGGACTACGAAAATTGGGAGCTTCTAGAGAAATCTCTAGGAGAGAAAAGGAACAAGATGCTGGAAGTGAAGGTGATGGCAATAGTGAGGATGAAGATATGGAGTTATGATCAAGATACACTCGGTTCTGTAACATTTATGATATATTGCATAGTTCACAAGCATCGGCGTTGGAAGGATATCATGATATATACCAGGGTTATACTGCATATTTGGATGCTATGCAAAAGTTTGCTGTCATTGGGAGGTTTGACTGATCGAAATTTTAACAAAATTAATTAATGTCTATTTTTTTTTCACGATAGAGTGAGTATTCACCGTCTACTGATTATCCCCATTCTCCTTTTCCGGGAAAATTCCAACATGATCGAATGGATGCATATAGGCTCAATCTCCAATGCCGAGATGCACAATAGAATGATCTTCATCTCATATATACCCTCATCATTGAGTATGACAGGTTTATCGGCTTGTGTGTTGTTCTTCGACGATGGAAGATGCAGCAGTTCTGCATCAAACGTATTGTATTGGCTGTCAAAGCCGGCTTTTATCCTTATATGGCACCTCGAATGATTAAGATGCATACCTACTTGGGTATAGACAACTCTTATGGTCTCTCTGCATGACCACGCGTACGATATTGCTTGACGACGGAGTTCAATCTGACAGTTATCCTCCATTATCACTCCACAAATACAGTTTTCGTGGTTGTCTGCCTGTTTTGATTTCGGCTGTAATTCTTCCTCCATCGCCACAAAGCTGCTCGTTAACTTGATGTTTTGATGATCCATCAAGCCAGTGCCGCATCTTTGGGTATTCAAGAGATTTGATTGGTTAGTCGGCAATGCTAATCCTCAAAACGTGACGGAGGGTCGGGGCGGAGTTTCGAATTCAACCCACCCCGCACCCTTCGAGATGAAATCATAAAGGCTGAGATTGATATCTCGGTGGTGTATATAAGTCAATCATATATCCACATATTACAGTGAGCTTGTAACGAATTTGAGTTTTAATAACACAACATGCATTACCTTACTATCATCATCACAGTAGCCGGGATTTCCCTCCTTTACTTTCTCTATTGTTGCATATATAATCTCTTCTTTCACCCACTGAAATCATACCCAGGGCCAAGATCATGGGCAGCTTGCAGGATTCCAATGACTTATTACAAGCTGACGGGTGTTCTTCCATACAAGTTTAAAGAACTCCATGACAAATATGGAGATGCCCTCAGAGTTGCCCCTAATTATCTAGATTATAATTCGTCTGTCGCCTGGGAAGATATCTATGGATTTGTAAAAGACCACCACAAGAAGAACTTCCCCAAAGACTTGGTCGAACGAGGAGTCATGGAAAATGAACCCAGGAATATGTAGGTCATTTCCCCTACGCGGATGTCAAAATTTGAAGAGCTAAAGTTTGTTACTCAAAAGAATAGTGGCAGACGAGGAAGATCATCGAAGATTTCGTCGTCTTCAATCACATGTTTTCTCTGATAAAGCCCTCACCTCTCAAGAACCCCTCATTCAAGACTATGCGCGGCGTTTCATCTCTGGACTCATAAAATTTTCTTCTCTCAATTCTGATGGCAGTATAAATATTGGCCAGTGGTACAACTACACGACTTTTGATCTCATCGGTGATCTCGCATTTGGAGAACCTTTTGGCTGTGTTGAGACTGGGGAAATGCACCCTTGGATTCAGCTAATTTTTAAAGTCCTGGAAATCAGTATACTGATCAACGAGTCAAAAAAATATCCAATTTTAGGGGCTATCGTCTATTTCTTTATTCCAAGAGATATACGAGGTAAGATTTCAGAAGCATAAGCAACTTGCCAGGGAAAAGGCATACCGAAGACTAGATACCCCGAGAGATAAGCCTGATTTTCATGAGCTATATCATCAAACACAATGAAACAGAAAAGGGCATGACTCGCGAAGAAATCGGAAACAACGCAAGCCTCTTAATTATCGCTGGTAGTGAAACAGTATTGATCCCACTCTTCCTTGCTTTATTCTAGAACAAGACTAACACAAATAAGACTGCATCTCTTCTAAACGGCGTAACATACCACCTCCTTCAATCCCCAACCATTCTTCAAAACCTCACCCTCGAACTCAGAACCATCTTCAAAAGTCAAGATGATCTCACACTTCATGCGCTCGCTGCATGCAAATATCTCAACGCAGTCCTTGAAGAAGGTCTACGCATGTACCCCCAGTTCCATCCACTCTCTCCCGTGTAGTTCCAAAAGAAGGAAGTATCGTCTCGGGACAATACGTTCCCGGAGGTGTATCCGTCGGCGTCAATCAATGGAGTGCTAATTTCTCCAGCTCTAACTTTCACCTTCCCTATGAATTCCATCCTGAACGCTGGCTCAGCATAGAAGATGTCAAAGAACTCAAAGAAGCCTACCCAGATATGAAGCTTGGAGACCCGGCAATCTTTGAGAATGATGATAGGAAATCAAGACAGCCGTTTAGTTTGGGCCCGGCTAATTGTATTGGGAAGAATCTCGCTTATGCGGAGATGAGAGTTTTGCTTGGAAATGTGGTCTGGGGGTTTGATTTGGAGGGCGGTGAGGGTGTAGTAGTTGGTTGGAGAGGAATAAGATTTTTACGCTTTGGAATAAGCCGGAGTTGTGGGTTAGGTTGAGGAGAGTTAATGTTTGAGTTGATGGGGTGGAGGGGGGGATTTTGAGTGTAAGGGTATTTTTATTATGTATTTCGATGCATATGTGTGAATCCTATTGATAATTGTTAATCTCTGCTCAGATTTCGAATCGATCCTGGAATATTTGTTATGGTTAATTATGATTGTTTATTATTGTATTATAACAACATATGAATATCAGAAGTAATATCGAAAAAAGTAGTGTTTATGGTCTTACATACATTACTATACCGAACACATCATCGGATGCTATTCTTGGATTTCTAGTTGAAGTAAGCCGTGTTCTTAGGTAGAAAACTCGTCAGGATGTCAGTTATATAATTCAACTTCCGTCTCCAATAGCTCCAACAGCATTCAAAATCATCACCCGATATCTAAATGTGAGTTGAATTATCCATCTCCTTTTGCCGCTTCATGGCTCTGTATCACAGAATAAGATGTCCTGGTCTGTCTTTTACTCATCAACCTTTGATTCCGAATTCCATTCTTTTCTTATTCCTCCTTCTATCTCAATGATCTGACATGATTTGAAGAATACGTGATAAGATTCAGGTCCTATATATTCAATTCCCTATCATATCACAACAACTTGCACAACAAATGATGGTTGTCTCGGGTTGATTATGTGGCATACTAATGAGTATACTAAGGAAGTTTGAAGAACAAGTGAACATGGTCAATTTCGAAGTACATTTCTGGAAATATTAAGTATAATGACATTTCAGATAGATCGGTACAATAACCTATCATTGTGACAAGACTTTCAAACAAGAAGTGGTTAATATTCTATCCCCACGCCGTGCTATAATCGCCTCCCAATATCTTAGTTTAACCTACCTGTTATTTATTTTTACATACAAAAGTATATCTTTAAATGGTCTTTCTAAATATGCCTTTGATGTGTAGGATTTCATTTCCCAGTGGCCTTACTCATTATAAGAAACTCACTGTCGCTCCTTGGAGAATTTGCAGCCCAGAAATTTCCTACGCAACCATGAACCTCCCCTCCAATACTCACATTTAACCCACGTTCAATATTTATGATCCAACATATTCACCCCCATTCACATCGAACCATTTTCAACCACCACCAGGACAAGACAATGACTCATTTCCCCTCCTATCTATCCTTCTTTCTCCCTCCAGACGTTTGCCCTCCCTTCAAATATCTGCACACACTCTCCTCACACACTCCAAAACCTCGAGCAGTACAGCACCACAACCCACAAAATGTCACACTCCTACGAATACCGCACCACAATAACCTACCGCTCCCCCCAACGATACTCCTCCCCACATCCACCCTCACACACCATCACATATCAACCCTCCCATTCCTCACCATCTTATTCCTACTACTCCCCTTGTGGCGATCAATATCACACCGATGACGATGACGAAGATGAATATTCTCCATCTCCATCTCCATCTCTACGCTCATGTATGCGCCCGAGAATCTCAGTCTCGACGTCTCGTGCTCGTGCTCCCGCTGTCGCCCCTACTCAATACATATGTACCCCGTACAGACCTCCTATTGCGCGTCATTTTGCGCCGCGGGCTTGTGTGACGCAGGGTGGATATCGGAGATTGGATGGATGTTGTGTAGCGCGGGAAGCGGGGAGGACAAGGGTTGCTGTTGATGATGGGGTGGAGTGAGGGTTAGGGTTTGTGTGGAGAGGGGGTAGAGGGGGGAATGTGAAAGGGGAGGGAGAGTAGTAGGAAAAGAAGTAAAAGTTTGAGGGATAGGACGCCGACGCCTTATCATGAAAATGGGGGTTTAGATCAAGGGAGAGGAGAGAGAAGTAGAAGGGGTAGTGGAGAGAGGAGAAGGGAGAGGGTGGTTGAATATGAATATGTTGAGCCGGTGCCCGCACCGGTTGTCAGGGAAAAGGAAAGGATTGTGGAGTATAAGGAGGGTTCGAGGAAGGGGAGGGGGAGGAATAGAAGTAGGAGTAGGAGTCGGAGTATAGAGAGAGAGAGAATTGATGAGAGAGTGAGATATGTGGTTCGAAATATATCGGGGCCGAGATCTAGGTCAAGGTCTCGATCGAGGTCGAGGAGTAGGAGGAGAACTGTATATTATGTTAATAGGGTAGGGACTCGGAAAATCAGGGAACGAATCGAGCTAGACCGAGGGTGGAAAGTGATGAGGAAGAAGTAGAGAAGGAGGTGAAGGTTAGGGGGAAGTATAGTGTTGGTGGGTTTGGAGAAGGTGAGAGGGTGAGATTTACGGTTTAAGGGGACTTAGGGGGGACTTGAGGGAATTTGGAGATTTGAAACTAATTGTATTGTTTCAAGGCAGTTTGGAGGTATATTCTATGTTTGATTCTATACTCGTATATAAGATGAGATATTATCGTTGATTTTAAAAGAATACTTCAAAGATTAAATTATGTTTAATTTCAAAAGATTAAAAAAGAATGTTATTACTCAAGTCATCAAAATTGAAATCTTTTCCTTCTTGTATTATGTAGAGTCTGTAGTGCAAATTCTACCATATCATCATAGACTCTACCTTCCACCTCTTTCGATCATAAATTCGACTATTCCGCTCTATATTCTACAATTTTCATGTAGATTCTACCCCTTCTCATTCTAAAAGTATAAGAGTAAAAACAAATGACTTCGATTCTCATGCTATGAGGGTAATTTACCAATAAAATAGAAACAGTTAATCTATATTCAATTATTTAGGGCTAGGTGAACATTTATCGAGAGCAGTTGAGGACGTCAAAGAGAACTTTGCGAAACAGCATGTACACTCTCTAAATAATACGTTCCAACTTGATCATCCAGAAGCCGAGTCTCCAAAAGTAATAGAAAACAGACAGTCCGGAGTTCGTGAGGCCGTTTATTTTTCAACATATTTTCCTGTTATTACAGCTTTGCTGGGAAAGATTCGAATTCCAAATACAGTATAATAATTCCCCTAAGCATTTTGGAGCATCCCTTGGTGAACTCTCGACAGCCAGACTTTGCAAATCCTGGTTACGACATGAAAGAAATTTGCCATTCACACTCTGACCCATATCAAACCGCGAATGATTGACATAGCCTGGCTATTCAAAAGGATTTTTCAACCCCCCAGAAACTTCTCTAACGGCTGTCTCAAATGATCAACTAAACACTAATAAACCAATGCCGACACAATTCCAAACAGCCAAGTCCACACACCACAGGAAGAAAAGAACCCATGGACTACCAGAGCCAACGCTATGAATCCCTTTCCACACTCTAACGTCTCTGCCGAATCTACACATTAGTAGCTTTTCATATTCGCCCATAGCCATCAAGCTCCTTGCACCATCGATCAAACTACCCCGGAGACGACTAAAACCAAAGAAATAGATTGGTTGCATGATAACTAAGTGAGAATGCTCGCTGAAACGCCACAAGCACCATCCATTACTCCAACGCACCCACCAGCTCACCATCCGACCGAACAACCTCACAAACCATGCATAGATACGTATGCGGAAAGGCCAGAAATCCATCCAAGCGAGCCTGTATAAAGGAAGCCATCACATATCTATCTATCCATCCAACCCGCCTCGAATCCCCAGCCCACGCAAGAAAAGAACAAACTAGATCTCAAAAGTCGTTGGTTTGAATTTACATAGTGTGGCTGGCAATCAATACAGAGGAACGTGCCTCTAGTGTGTGGAGTCTGTTTATGGCCATATTGATATCGTCTTCCATGTGATAATATGACTCTCACTTCGGGACTCCGGAGTGGATGCTCGATTCGTGATGGATGTCTAATGGGGTTGGATGTATGTATATATTGAGAATAATTACAATACACCCTTTGCGATCACCACGATACAGTTGGTCGGGATCCAATTCGGTGTACCAGGTAATCTTTAGAATCGCTTTACATCCAACTGCAAGGTTAGAGAGCCTTCTTCCTAACCGAAGTGCAGAACGAGAATGAGATAGATTCTGATTTGATAACCGGGTATTACCCAGGTTTGTAACGTGGTTTGGAGAATCAATCCCTTTCTTCGAAATTGATGTGTTGTAAACATTTACTGATATTTGCGGGTTCTGGTTCGATTTTGAACGTCGGATATTCATTCTTCTTGCCTCGTCTAACTTATAAATACCCCCTTTAATCCTTTACTTGATTCAATATCAATCATTCTTCCACTCCCTAATCTGCATCTACATCTAAACATCCAATCTAATCCTCCAATCTAATCATCTACCTCCACCTCCATATCCACCTTAAGCTACCCCTCTCCCCATATCCTCACATCACACACATCCATCAACCCAACCCAACCCAACCTAACCCACAAACCTACCTACCCTCTTAATCGTTCTCTTCCCCTTCTTCCCCACCCATCCCAAATCCAAATTTTATTTCATCTTCAGCTTTCCGTCTCAGAGAAAAACACAATAAACACAAAGGTATAACAAATTTCATTATATTACCTATCGACCTATCTACCTATATACACATCCCTATATACATTATACCAGCTAATCAATCAATCAATCGACCAATCAATCGATGAATGAATCAGCCAGACAACTACCTAGTAATCAGCCAACCAACCAACCAATCAAGATCAAAATCAAAACCAAAATCCAAAGAACCTCCAACCAACACCTAACACCTTTCGCCAAACGCAAACGCAAACGTAAACTCAAATCCACCCATCCATCCAACCATTCTTCCATATAAACAAATCAACTCAAAAACAAAAAAGAAAGAAAAAAACACCACAAGCAACTAAAGAACCATATATGCAATCTGTATGCTGCTTAATCCGAAGTATTCATAATATGTAAAGGGTAATGCAACGCAACGCAACCCAAATCAAACCAAACCAAATCAAACCAAACCAAATCAAACCAGGTCCGATTAAGTCCGGTTAAGTCTGGTAAAATAGACTTTCTTAACGCCGTTCCTTTTCTTTCTTTCTTTCTTTCTTCCTCTCGTTCTTTCTATCGTTCCCTCTCTCGTTCGTTCGTCCGTCCATTCTTTCATACTCTCATAATCTCCCACCTCATCCCATTCCGCTTCTTATTCAAATATCAAATTACCGCTTCATTATTTCGTTTCATACCATTCACTCCACTCAATATACATCCCATCTCAGCCACCACCACCAAAAACACCGATGACCTAACCTCTTCCATCGAATACATCATCATCATCAATCTCCATATCTGCCACTGTTGTACCCAGAGCCTGTGTACCCTGTCTAATCAAATCCTTCAATTGTCTATCAAACTTTCTCATCATCTCATCTTGTTCCCTCTCCTCTCTCAATTGTTTAGCTTTCCATTCCTTAGCTTCTCTTGCCGCTGGACTTTCATTCATCATACTTGTTGGTCCGTCTTAGGACTATTTGGTGTCCAACGAGGGATGCGGGAGCCACCTGGTGAAGAAGTGCGAGGGATGTGAGAGGAGTTTGTTCGAGATGGGTTGCGTAGTTTGTTGTTTCCATAATTTGAGAGGTTTGGAGAGGGGTTTAGAGTTCGAGTGGTTGGATAATTTGGTCTTCGGGCTGCACCCATATTGCTTGATGTAATTTGAGGTGAAGCTAAATGTCTCCTACTCGATGTCGTAGTTGTAGGCATACTATATCTAGCAATTCCGCTTCTTTGTTGTGACAACCTGGGTCTCGAGGCTTGAGATTGTGGGATTGCGAATGCATCTGCTGGTACGGGAGGCAGGGTTGGATATTGTTGAACTAATGGGTAATCCGGTTGTGGTGGAGGTTGAGGAACAACGACCCAATTTCTTGACATATCATCTGGACCTGATTGAGAGTAGTAAAACTAGTTTGTCGTCTCTTTGCTGGTCTTGGTGGTGTGGTATCTTGTGGTTCAACATAATGTTGATCCATATAATTCTCCACCATCCCACCCATTGAAACACCTTCCGATAACAGGTGTACCGGGAGATTTCTCATCCTCCCACACGTTTTCTTTCGAATCATCCATAGCGACCGGCGCGATAGGTGTAGTTGTTCCAAAAACATATCCGTTACCACCACCAGCCTGAAACCCTTTAAAAGCCACACCCATCTTACAAAATTCCCAAACCTTTCCAACCACACCACCCACAACATTAAGAGCAGGTTTAATCCATCCACCACTATCATTTCCTTTTGGAGTTCCTCTAATTCTCATCGCGATACAATTGACCTTCACCATCCATCTCAAAACTTTCCTTCACATCACTTAATTCCCTTCGATATTTAATATCTCCATAATCACTTTCTCTTTCCAATTCCCTATTTTGTATGTCGGCTTGTGGTGTATCCAAACCTCCTGCCAATCGATATTTCGTATTAACAAATGGCATAGGACTCCCAGGAGTAAGCAAGTTCGAATCTCCATCATCAAATTGATTTCCTCGTTCGTAACCATATTCATAGGGTAAACTATCTCTCATTCTCTTTCTTCCCACCATCGTACCTCCACCATTTAACATATCCGTACTAGTCGTTGATCTTGTATCGAAAAGGTAAAGGGAAGAAGTCGCAGATGCTGAAGGAGTTGATGGAGGAAGATAGATATTTGATTTTGGACCCGACATATGTTGTTGAACATCATTTTGAGATGATGATTCCGTACCCAGATTACCAGAAGTATTTTCCGATATTGGAGAATTGAAGAAAAATGACATTTTCTTCGAGATTAGATTTGTTTGTGGATGTATGTTGTTGTTTGTTGTGTTATTTGTTTGATGGATGAAAATGGATTTGGGTGATGATGATGATGATGATGGTGGTGGTGGTGATATTAATAATAAATTGAAATGAATATAATTATCAAATTATCGAATGTTGAATAAATCTTACGGTAGATGATTGATGGATGAACTGGATGGAATCCACTTCAATAAAATTCCGAGGCTGAGAATTATTAAACGAGGCGAGCGAGGCGTAGATGAAATAATATATAGAGCTAGGTGGCGTATAATAAATATATATTATAATTCGTCTTTATATTATAGTAAATACAGTATTGATTTTATTAGTACTATAATTAAGATAGTATTAGTATTTATTATAATAAATATTGATATTCATTAATTATAATTTAGATAGTAATAATAAACAACGAATAAAGAAATAAATAATACTATTTATCTAATTGATAAAATAAATCTATAAACCTATAAATCTATAAATCTATAAATCTATAAACCTATAAACCTATAAATCTATAAACCTATAAACCTATAAATAAACCTATAAACCTATAAACCTATAAACCTATAAACCTATAAACCTATAAACCTATAAACCTATAAACCTATAAACCTATAAACCTATAAACCTATAAACCTATAAACCTATAAACCTATAAACCTATAAAGCCTCTTTAAAGTTCAAACTAAATCTCCCTACAATAGATTCATTACTCTTAAAATACCTAATTAATATCCAAATAAGTAAATAATGATATCTATTAATCCTATTCCATCTATTCACTTTATATCTTATTATCCATCTCATCCATCTCATCCATCCCATTTATCTCATTCATCCCACTATCCCATTCATCAACCCCCTAACAAAAAGCAAAAGCAAAAGCAAAAGCAAAAGCAAAAAGTAAAAACCTAATCGCCACCTCTAATCAACCAACCAACCAACCTACATACCAATAATCATTCACTCAATCATCTATCTACTCATCTACTCATCTACTCATCCACTCATTCACTCATCCACTCATTCACCACAGCAACCAAACTACTCTGTAAATAAGTATATAAATAATTCAACAAACCCAATCCAATCCAATCAATCCAATTCGTTGAACTATAGTTACAGTAGTGATACATACATACATATACATACATATACCTACCTACCTACCTACTACATAAACACAGCATTAGCATTAGTATTAGCATTAGTATCAGCATTAGCATTAGCCCTAATCAATATCCACCCAACCAATAACCCACCAACCAATACCCACCCAACCAATACAACCAATACAACACAACACAACACAACACAACACAATACAACACAATACAACCCATTCTGATCTTTAACTACCTACCTACCTACCTACCTACCTACCTACCTACCTACCTAAGTAGCTAGATGATTTAGGGATTAGATGAAGTTAACGAAAGGCTTGATAAGCGGGGAGAGGGTTTGGAGATTGGAGATTGGAGATTGGAGATAGATTGGAAGTGAGGGGAAGGGTAAGGAAGAGAACCCTTATGTATTCAAGTACGTACCTAGGTAGGTAGGTAGGTAGGTAGGCAGGTAGGGAAGATTAATTTGGGTTAGTTTGGATTGTTGAGTAGGGAAGGGTAGGGTAGATCTATTGTGTAAGATATCTAGGTCATGTAGATTAGATTGGATTGATTGGGCTGGATTGATCATTAGTACTGAAGTCTATATCTACATCTACTTCTGCTTCTAACCCAATCAATCAATACCTATTGACTAATCAAATCACGTTTCGTGAGTTTGCGGGGTTGTGTTGTATCAGATGAATGATGGCTGGTATTAATAATATGATAATACGTGTAGTATAACAAATACCACTTATTTGAATGATTGATTGTTTCTTATTTCTGTGTCCTCTTCTATTTAGTACTCTCCATCTACCCTCAAAGCTATGTTTCGAAATTGCCATACTGGCTGGTATCGGGTATCGGGTATCTAATATCTATTGCAAAATGCATCATATCTACCACCTAACGCCTCTCATTCATTACTTCCTTTAGCTACCTATCAATCCCATTAAGCTTTCTCATTCGTAATCGCATTTTCCTTTCCTCCATAATACTCATCAGCTTGAGCAACTTTCTTCTCATCGGGTTTCTCTTCATTCGTATAAACCAAATGTTTTCTTCCAGCCCAAAATTCCTCTCTCTCCTTCAATATTTCCTCAGCCCAAGCTTGAACTTCTGGGAGAACAATCTTTGTAGCAACCCATGTGAATTCCCCCAAATCCAGCTGTGGTTTCTCAGAACGTTCATATTCCACCATTTGAAGAATTAATTCAATCTTATCCACGTCGTGGACAAATTTACTCTCCAATGTAACGGAATCTTCATATTCTTGCCAGATATCTTTAATTTGTTGACCGGTAAGTCCTCCATTGACGCGACCTAATAAACTTTTGGTAAAGTAATCCATAGTTGTAGCTTCACGTCGGTTCTTTCGGCTTTTGGTACTCCATCTACTGGTGTAATATCTCCCACAAGTGCTTCTGCCATATCATGAACGAGAGCCATCTTCGTACAATGAGGAATATTAATTTTCGAAGCGAGGGATTCAGGTGCGAACATGGTGATTAAAGACATTCGATACATATGATCAGATATGGATTCCCCTCTAAAAAATTATAAATTAGCTTATATCAATCAATCCATCAATTACTCCTTGAAACATACCGACTAATACCAAATCTACGCCACCCTTCACGTTTTGTAGTCTTCAATCTCTCCAACATATGAAAGAATGGAACAGGCGACTCAGTATTCTCCTTGAGAATGATTGGAAACTCCGTCGCAATAACTTTCTCCACCGACCATGATTGTTGAGCTTTAGTAGCTTCAAGAGTAGGTTCTATTAGCTTTGGTTAGGATGTATCACAAATGGTATATGAAATGAATGTAGTAAAACCCAAAAGAAGTTGTGCTACTTACCACCAGCCTTGTCTCTTGCTTCCTTGGTAATATTAGACATGTTCCTTTTAGCTACCCCGCGATTCTGAGTATTTTGTATGAACGAGTGTTTTTTGTTGGTTAAATTCTCCGACGATCTGTCTGTCTGTCTGTCGTGTATTGTTTTGTGAAAATGAGAGTATAGGTTTTGATTCCAATACCAGATATAATATTCAAAAAGGTAGTTGTGAAGGAGTGAATGGATGTTATGATTCAGAAGAAAGTGATTTTGATATTTGGTTTTGGTGGCGGTTTAGTTGTAGTAGGTGTTTCCAAGGTTACTTTGGTAATAATCTTTTAGGATGGAATCTTCCGAAGATATACGGAGTAATGATGATCCATTGAGCTAGCCCCACTAGAATAACCTACCACTAGAAGGTATGTTGGGGTCTGTGCTCATGTGCTCAAGCACTCACGTGTTCACGTGTTCACGTGTTCATTGACTAACCAAAGAACAATGACTGTGGAATCAAGCATGAGATAGGTAGATGGAGGTATTCATTCATATTATTGATATGATATACTCAACTATTGAGGTTTGTTTATATCTTCATTCAATTCCATCGACAGGAATCATGTGATATGTTCATCATCTTCCTTTAAACCGAGGTAAACAATTGCAAGACAAGTTGATAATATTGGAAGTAGTTCTTTCATTCACGTGCACCTACTTATCCTTCTCTGAAGCTACATCACTTCAAGTCTACACCTAGTTTTCATATGAATAGCATCTACAGTCTTTTCATCAAGCTCCTTTTATCTATAGATGCCTGTCTATGTTTTCATTGCCCCCGTTTGCCACTGATATCATTTCTAGCAATCAAGCATTCTCTCACTCATCAATCTTGCTGTACATGTCTACTAGGTAGTCACACCTTTCCATAGATTGTCCTTATTTTCTATACATGCAAATCATTACAAGCACAAAACTCATAGAAATGACTACTCTTCAAAAATACAATGACTATACTTGGGTCATTTATTCCTGCAAACTCACGTCTTGTTTCATAGTCCACGATTATGTTTCCATGGTAAACTTCCTCTTAATTTTCTTCCTATACCAAATATATCACAGGAATCAGACTCCTTGGCTAATACCAGGGAAAACTACCAGCGGAAATCAAGTCTTGATCCCTCGTGTGTTTATACTATTCTTCAATGTCTAAGAGGGAGGATAGATAAGTATTGACGGATACTTAGATACCTATCTGGAAATTAACAACCTTAAGGTATCCCCAAAAGGTCAACTATCTCTTTCCTATCTGTACATCAAATCACAAAATCACTAAAATCACTAAAACTTCAATAATCAGTATGAGCATCAAAAATCAATTTCTCAAAGTGGAGAAAAGTAGGGAAACACTACTTACTGCATGTTGCCTTGCACCTTATTCATAATAAGATATATAACCATTGAATCAATGAAATGTGCGAGATACATCTGTGTTAGATCTCTGACCGTCAAATCATGATTCCATTGATATTAAATCTCCATCTGTTTCTATCCATACAAATTACTCTTATCTTTGATTTACTAGTAGTATGATTTTCCAGTTTGGTGACTTTTAATTGCTGTTGCCATGTCCACTGGATATCTTCAATCAATAATGTGAAATTAGGCCCTTCTCAAAAGAAAAGGATAGGAGCTTCACTGTACCTCACCTCACCTCAACTCATCCCATTTCAACCAAACTCAAACAGCCTCTTTCAATTTCTTTCAGTCTTTCTCCTCCCCTTAAAACCTTACCCAGTACCCCCGACTTAAATGAGTGACAAGGTACTCAAGTGAAATATTGAAGTGGAAAAATATGTTGACTTAATAGTAACATTAATAGTTGAGCTACAACGGTTCTTACCTGGAGCTTTCATCGAAATTCTAACCTTATAATTCTTGACTTATCATTCTAAAATTCTTTCTCGTTAAAATGAGAACCACACTATCTTTTTTACAAGTGAATCAGAAAAATTTGCATTTCATTCATTTCCCCCCTTTCCATCTCCGTTTTCTTTCTCAACCCCATTCGTCTCCACAATCTCAAATTAACTCAACCTCAGCTCTTCCTCTGAATATCCTACTCTAAATTACTCCAGTTCTGTTCTTCCACCGTCATTGTATTACTCTCAACCACCTTAGGAGCCTCATCTACGCTCGAAGGTTTAGAAAGCTCATCACATTCCTCCTCAACCTCACCCTTAATCAGCCTTCCCCTAATATTTCTACGCTCCTCCCAAAGCTTTTGAAACTCCTTAAAAACTATTGTTAAGATTGTCTGGTATGCTACCAATACCACTTGTGACAATTTTACTTAGGCTCGATATAGTTCGAGCATCTTGGAAGGCAAGACTTCGGAGAGAGGAAGTAGATAGGGGAGGGATTTAATGGCGTGCGTGGGGTGTATATATATTATTATGGGCTTGTAACTGTATGTTGCAGGTTCCGACAGCGCGGGAAATAGAGAAATGAGGGGTTTGGTTGGTCTTCATTTGGAGACGTGGATGGAGATAGGGGAGTGGGAATGATTACTTGCACTTCTGTCTGTCGATGACTATCTCTGGGGTTGTTGACAAGTTTCAATTAAGAGGTGGTATTGTATTGGAGTTATTCTTTCTGAGAGAAAATAAATCGCCAGTGCCAGGTTGGTGGGTGATGGACCATTTTCGTGGCTGGATCTTGAGAAGCCTCATCATCTCTCTCACTGACTGGTGGTCCCAGAAACGCCCCCATTGTAATGGGGCCACTTAATTCAGAAAGAAATACCCTCGATAGTCGAGGGTTGATCGGGTATTACCCTGGGAAATAAATTATCTATCAAACCTCTTCTGTCTTTGATTAGCATCCCGAGCAATCCTTTCGCTTAGATTCAATGCTTTAGTTCTTGCTTTCTCTCCAGGTCCCCAATTCTTTCCGAACTCCTTAGGACTAGTCATTGGAAATATCGGCGAGCCATCATTCATCCCCAATCGCGCTTAAGCTCCCTTACACGAAAAAAGATCACTAATCATCTGGAGTCTCGATTCTGTCTTGATGTAGGATCAATCAATAAACCACCATCCTGCCCATTCTCTGACAGCTCATCACTATCCTCCTCCGGCTCACTAACCGACCGATGAATAATCTCTTCATCCTCCCCAAAAGAGTCATAAACCTCATCCGTCAACGACTCCCCATCCCCGCACTCCCCTCCACATTCTGAACCCAATCCATCACCCACCTAAACTTCCCAGGCTGAGCCCTCCAATACATATCCACATATTCAAAGCTCCAATAATCTGTAACCTCAGAACCCCAAAGAGAAGGCAAAGAAACGATAAATGGCCTCCCATTCGTATCACCATCAATTCCATGATCCAAAGCTCCAGAATTTATCCATGCCAGGATTTCAGCTCGTCGCAATGCCCCTTGAGAAAATCTCGCTTTTGGTATATCCGACACTCCGCTCGGCCATCGTATCTTCACGGAGATGCCGCAATGTACTTGCGGTAAGGTGATGAGATGCCTTTGCTGGAACCCCAATTGCATATGCGGTCTCGAACCAAATGCCAAGGTTAAATTGGGTGTTTGAAGGACTATTAGATGATGATGTATGGGTATGGTTATTCACTCTAGAGAATAGGAGGAAGGTGCAAACGACCCGGTTCATTGCCTTCGCTTAAGCCTCGCGGTAGCGTCGTCAAAACGGGCACAGCCAAATTCTCCGAAATCCGACACAGATCCGATAGCGAAACTTTCATCCGAGAAATTTCGCTGTGGAGATGTTTCGAAGTTAGAAATAGGCTCGGATAGCGATATTGCATCATCAATCAACACGCTTTCTCCCAAACCATTCAACGAGCCTAGATTACCCCAAACAGGTCTCAGCGGTAAAACCAAAGTTTCATTGATCCGTTCTTCCCCATCTGTCAAAATAGGTCGAAACCCTTCCGAAATCTGAGGACTGCGCGCCCACTCCGGTCCCAACCCCTCGAAAAGATTCATCTCGTTTGCAAAACTCGCTAGATCGGATAAATCGGGGACTCTAATCCGGAAATGAGAGGTGTGTCGGTATATTCCCATGAAGAGGGCGAGCCGCATCTTGAGGAAGAGAATGTGGAAGTTTAAGAAAAACTCGAGTGCTCCTCAACTGTAGGACTAGGCAAATATTCGGGTACGTCTTTTATAGATAACCCTGTACTTGTGAATGGAGGCTGAGGCGGGTTTCGAAGAGGCAGGGAGAAGGGGGCGAAATCTCGGATTTTGGTCGCTGGGAATAGGGAATGCGGTTAGGACTAGGACTGGGACTGGGATTAAAATTTGAAAGCGGGAGACTGCGATCGCTTGTCCGAGTAATAACAGCACGTAGACGAGCCAAATATTCGAGTTCCTCTCTTGGTACAGGCGGAGAAGTTCCTTGTGAGATGGGGGTTTGATGGCAAAAAGTCGGGTCTCGGTTGCGTATTGGAGGAGGTTATCGTTGTAGGGCTTGGGGGGGGTGGGGGTTGGTTTTGGGGGGAGGTCTGCGGGGTGTGCTGGGTCTGTTTGGGGGTTCTTGGTGGGTTTTGCAGTTGGTTGTTGTGGAGAGTGGGTGATTGGAGTTATTGTCTTGGTTTTTGCGATTGCGTTTAGGATTTTTACCTTCCTTGGTTGTTTCAAGATACTTTTTCGTTGTTTTATTGTGCTCTATCTCAAAATCCTCCTTCGGACTCGTCGAATTCATCGTCGATCGCTCCCTCGTCCTCGATATCGAAACACTCCCTCGTTTGAGAGAAAAGGGGCCGGAATTTCGTGATTAGGTGGCCTGATTGTCATGTTGGGGATATCGGTGTAGTGAGTTGGGAAATTGGAAGACATGGTGATGATTAGTTAGTCGGGAATAGAGTCGGTGTATAGAGTTGATTTTGGTGTGCTTTATATTCGTGGTGGAAATAGAAAATGTATGGATGGATAATTAGAGATTATTTTCTGTTCTCCGCGTTCTGGATTTGAGTTTTTGTTAATGCTTTTGGTCTTGATTGTTGACTTTGTAGTTTGTTATATTAATTAACTATTATAGAATAAAATCAAAAAAACATATCGAACACACAAAATTCAATCTACTTAAGCACTTTAGCGAAATTTTTGATACGGCACTTTTGGGATCTCGGGTGCTAGTAATTCTGCAAGCGCTGTGTGTTGTACTTGTTGTGTATGTTTATGCGGGTTGAGAAACACAGGGAACAAGTGAATATTGCCGTACAAACACTGTCGTGTGATGATTTATTATACTTGTATACTGATCTACTGGTCCACTAAACAGTGAAAATGTATAATACAAACCTAAAAGCTATTACCAAGCACTAAGTTGGTAGGTGGGTGGTAAGTACTGTCCATAAAGGGGGGACAGGTTGTGAAGATATTTGTGGATTGCAGCGTAATTCGTTACTAGATTGGGAACTAGATTGGGGACTGGGGAGCTAGTTAGGGAACTGGGAACTAGTACAATAGGAAATTGTTGGTTATTTTGATATCAGTACGTTGCGTTTTTTTAGATTGTTTAGATTCTGGTTTTAGGACTTTGGTTTGGATCTTTGGTGGTGGAGTTGGTGTGGGATGTTGAGTATTTGTGGATAGGAGGGCGGGAATCGCTGGGGTGGGGATTAGCGAGGTAGGTGGCTTGTGGCTAGTTGATTTACATTGGGTTGTGAGTAGTTGTAATCGTTGTATTTGAATTTAGTTTTGTGTTGGTATGTGGATATATAATGTTTCGGGGTGAGTAGATGTGATGGTTGGTTCGTTGCTTTGTGTTATGGAGTGAGATGGAGAGTTCTTGGTTGGGTGGTTGGAGAGTGGGTGATTCGAAAGTGGTTGATGTCAAGTTTTGAGGTTAGGTGAAAATTATAATGATTAAAGGAGTGATATATTACATATATCTCTATGGTGACAAATAAGCCATTAAATCTTGTGAAAAGTACATTATTGTTAGGAGATGGTGTTGAGGGGGGTTATAGAATGTGTAAGTTGTATATGTGGCTGTTGAGATAATTCACAGGACTAAATAGATGATTATACAATCCTTTGTGCGGCAATTTGAACCTCCAAGTCAACAAACTAATAACAGCGCACAGCATGATGCAAAAATAAAAAATTCATCTAGTTTCTGTACTCTAGATTTTGATAGGACGCGTAGTCTCATCCATCATATGCATAATCACCTGACATAACTTCACCTTTCACCCACCAACCCAACAATCTAAGAAGCCCCAATCCTCCTCTCAATCATCCACAAACCCGCAACCATAACCCCCGTAGCCAACGCCGCCATCTCAGCCTGCGAATTGTTTCCTGCGCGCCATTATCAGTGCTACTATCAGTACTAGAACTAGTACCCGAGCCACCATTTACAATTTCGGGAGGGTTGTGGTCTCCAATACCAGCGCCGCTATGTTCGTCTTTGGATTTAGTGTCGTGTTCATTTGTGCTTTCGTCATTTGCGGTGTCTTTGAGGTGTAGTTGGATACTGGGGGCTGTGTTGAATGATTCCTCACTGCCGCTATCATTTTGCTCGTCAATTTCCTCCTCCTCGTGTTTTACTATCGTGTCTAATTGTATGATAGGAGAATTCTCTTGAATATCACTTTGAGAATGCGTCGATTTTTCCTCCTCATTTAACTCTTGCGTGAAAGATGTTTCCTCAGACTCCCCAGTAGAGGGTGGTGGCGTGTGCTCTTGTTGAGTATCGTTATCTTCAACAATATGGTCGAATTTCATTTGTTGGAGTGACATATTGATATTTCGTTGTAATTTAGCTAGTTGCTCTTCATCGTTGTTATTTTGTTCTTCGTTGAAAAGGTTTATGTTGATTTCGGAGTCGTGGCTTATTCGTATCTGTATCTCGATGGCTCTCCTGGCTTGTATCGCTTGCCTCGTATTCCATAGAGTGATTGATATCTACAATATGTTCAACCTCAACTTCCTTTCTCTCTCCCTTATCTTTGTTTTGTTTTTTCCATTCGTAATCATCATCTTCGTTGTTATGCTTGTTGAAAATACCATCAATAAGTTCATCAGCAGTCTTCCATTCCTCCTCACTAGAACCCCGCCTCTCTCACTCAACTCCCCAAACAGAGCTTCAAGAATCTCAATAGCATTTTTCTCCATTTCATCCACACTCTGAATTTACTTTTCCTTTTCCTTTTCCCTTAATGTCTTTCTTAGGAGCTGATGTGTAAAACACTTTAGGAGCCATTGCTCGCATTTGAGCCCCCGTAAGAAATCTAGATGATTCAAATGTTTCTCTTAATTTCTGAATCATAGTTCGATATTCTTCTTGGGAATCTGTGGATGGATTCGAATGGAGAGAGCTTCTAAGCTTGTGATTTGGAAGGGAGCGTGAAGTAAATTTTGGATTTCCATTGATGAATGGAATGTTTCTGGTTTGTATTTCTCTGAATTTGGAAGTAGGTTCCAGAAGATCTTCTTCAGAGTTGACTTGAGGACGGGAGTGCTTAAATGGATAATCATCTTGTCGATCTGAGGTCATGGAAGTTGAGGAAGTGGGTGATTGACGCCAGGGTATCAGGTGAGCCTAGCATAAATCTTGAAATTTCGACTGTAGAGATCTAGGTCTTGAGCGTGCATTACTAGATTCAGCGATCATGATGTAGGAAGAATTGATTGGGTTAGGCTTATCCAGTTGATCCATTTCGTCAAAAAGATCGTTCAAAAGTCTTGTTGCTGGACCAGGACGAGAGGAATAGTCGGTAATAGGACTTGAAACTGGGAGAGAGAAAGAATCATAGGTGTGTTTTGGGGGAAGAGGTGCCGATGAAGACATCTTTTTAGAAATCGCTTGAGTGATTGCGAAGCCTTTGTTGAATAAGAAGTCGCAGGGTAGGATTTTTTTCGTGAAACATTTGGTATATGCTTTTGAACCTATCTATTAATGAAGATGGATTTTGGGAGAGTTCAAGTTTCAAATATAGATCTTTTAATGTTTTTATGGTGGTCATTTTTCACAGCCGTTGGGAGATAGTGCTTGCTTCTACGGCTGTGTGATTGTCAGTGGATAGAGATGTTATCTTCATGGTTCTATCAGGGACAGTCATTCGTGAAATATTGGTTGATGTTGTACAGTAGCAGAAAGAATTTCAATTCGAGATAGATGATATCCTACATAATTAGCCTCAAAGGGACTTATTTTATTCACACAAACTCCTTTGGTTTCTCAAAATCACGTGTGATTCAATTAGTCGTCTGATATTGATGAAGGATATGAACAGCCGATTGAAGAAATCTTCGGCTAGAAGTATATTGATAAAGTGAAAAAGTGAGCCTACAATTAATGTCTTATTTTCGTCTACCAAGTCAACGACGAAACCAAAACTTCTGGGATACATCCCTGAAAATTCCTTCACTACCTACTTCAAATAGATATACCTAACTTGCAGAAGATGTCGGCGCTATCTAATAACCCCGCGGTTGAAGTTTCTCGTCCTAGAGAGAAGCTTGATGAAAAGAAAAACTGTCGAGTTTACCTCATTCTGGAGATGAACAACTTATATTATACAACCTCGGCTTTTCATATAAAAATGAGTCAAAATATTGGCGTTTATATAGTTGAGCTATCAAGCATTTCATCCAAAATTACAGTATGATTCCTCTTATGGATGATCTTTTCGGTCCAGGAAGACAAAACTTCCATAAGTGCTTCTACAAGTGATGTCAAATAGACCTCCATTTGCAGTGACTCTTAAGTTGTATCCGTACTACATGAATCCATATACACACAGAACCAAATGCAGCCTAATACAAAGATAAAAAGTATATTAGTACTGTATACAATCAAAATTTCAAATAGTACTGGATAAAGAAAGGATGTAAAGTATTCATTAATTGGACTGACTTTCGTCTCTCCATCAACATGCCATAAGAGGGCTATTTGAGCCTCTTAGTTATCTAGATTAGATATATGATCCATTAAAAGGCGGATATACATGACTTTCTGGTTCGATCCGAACCTCAAATTCAATCAACATGTTAATATTCGAATCACACAAGCAAGAGGAGCCTTCTATCGAATGGCCAGATTATTAGCTAATATCGAAAAGGGCCTCAGCCCCAAAGCCCTCAGACAGCTATATATATGCATGCGGTGACCAGTATAGCCAACTATGGATCAGTGATTTGGTGGAGAGGTCAAACTCATTTCAAGAATATGATGCAATCACTTCAAAACCTAGCCCTTCGCAAGATATTAGGAGTTTTCAAAAACTGCCCCAATCATTCCAATGGAAGTAGAAGCTAGTCTAAAACCTCCTAAAATCCGACTAGATTCAAATATCAGACAATTACGCTTTCCGATTAGCCAAGTTATCACCAAAGCATCCAATCAATACCGAAAAGAAATTTCAGCTCAATATCAAGCCGATTTAGGAGTGACCCTACACCTCGAAGAAAACGATATAAACCTATTCAAACTGGATAGAATCAGAGAATCAATAAACCAGGACTTCAACCCTTCCTCACTCGAAAAGATCATTCATTTTAACTTCCCCCCATGGAAAAAGAGAAATCCCTTTCAGAGTTAATATTAGCAATTCATCAAAAAAGATGCCGCGATTCTTCATAATATGGGTTTCAAATACAGGGGCAAGGATACCACCTATATTTTACACTGATGCCTCCTCCACCGAAAAAGGGAATGGTATTGGGGTAGGCATAGTGGCTATACAGTCAAATAATCGAATTCGATATCAAGAGCGAAGCAACATCGGTCCCAATCAACTAGTTTTATAATGGAGAGCTTTGTGGAGTTACAAAAGCTATCGAATATGCTAGTTCCATTGCTTGCAGTGGTCAAAAGTTCAAGATCTATTCAGACAATCAAGCTGGTCTATACCCTAAAAACTCCTTCAGATCATCCAGGACAGGCCTACCAATAAGAGCAATCAAAGCAGCAGAGGTTATCAAAGCAAAAGGAGCCGAAATCTCTTTAAAATTGGGTTCCTGGCCACACCTCAGTTGAAGGAAATGAGCTAGCGGATAAGCTAGCCAAGGAAGCAACCACAATACGACCCATTTCGAACGAAACAAGCTTTGGACTACTAGGTATGATTGTTAAAGAATGTGCTTCAGATCAATGGCTTGATACTCTCAATCAATACGAACTCAGATCAAACCAAACCCCATCAACTTACTCGAAGCTATTTCCATGGAAAATTGGCTCGGAGATCAAGCTACTAAGCGGAACCAATCGAAATACTGCTAGCGCATTATTTCAACTCAAATTAGATCATGGATATATCAAATACTATTTACATCGCTTCAAACTTTCCAACAACAAATGTATATGTGGTAATATCGAGGCACCACAACACCTCCTTATTAGCTGCCCCATATATAAAAGCTGAAAGAAAAGAAATATTTTAAGGAGATACCTTTATCCAAAATCACTATACAATTTCTACTCCATACGAAAATCGGCATCGAATTAGCCATCCAATTCATTAATATCACCAAAATCGCTACAAGAGCATGGCATCTGACTAGAGCTCTTATACAAAACGAAACAGAAGAAAGAGAGGTAGCAGAAGAAGAAGAAGCAATAATAGAGGGAGAAAGAGTTATTGCAGAAATGGAAGGAGTATTACTTGAGGAAGAAGAAAGAACGAGTTTTTTATCAACTCTTTGATTATCATATGTCCTTATTTTCGTATTTTCTTATCATATGCAACGCGTATAATAAGTAGCGCCAGTCCCCAGCATTGTTTTCACTTCCCTAAAATTGAATATATCCAATATTGTAGAATAAAAAGTTATCTGCTAGAGCCTTTAGAGGCCTAGCCGTCCTATATAGTCTTAGACTGAAAGTGGACGTAAATGAAATCAATCAATACATGACTTTCAAGTCTAAAACTATCATGATCTATGTTAATAATATGCAAGACTTCTTTCCAATCGATCTAGGACAGCTAAATAGGGATACAGGAAGTCCATGCGAACATAAGTACCAGTCATCAGATTATACTGCAATAACAATCGTAGTATTCTTTCCCATATTCACCGACCCAGATAAACCACAGCATTTCATGACAGAGTATTTCCTAAGGCCTACTCCTCTAATAAACAAACCCAGTATTCTCGTCCCAATAATTTTTTCATCTATACCGAAACACTACCTAGGTAGTTGAAGTTAGTTTCATACCCCCCTGGTTTAAGCGAAACCGCGAAATTGTAAACTTGTTATACCAACTCGAGAATTACTCAATATACAATCTATATCTGCACTTCATGGAACATACTTATGTCTGTACCTATCAAATCTCAAATACATAACAAAATTTGAAAAAAAAGTCAAATAGTGACGACTCTTGTCATGGCAATTCATGTAAGGAAAATGAATGCAGAAAATTGATAGATTATAGATTTAAGTCAACTTTATAAAAATGAAATTTGCCACGTTATCAAAAGTATGTCGTTTTGCAGATTTTTGATTAATATTAACTTTGGAGTGATCATCTATGGCACTTTTGTCAGTCCAGTAATTGTAGATCCGTGGTTTTATAATATTAGCTATATTTCATGATCAGTAGGAAAAAGGTGTGCCCAGTATCGGAATTTGCTGTATGTAGCATACTTTCTATAAGTATACATAGAAAGGAAAACAATAAGTGGTAGCATCTACATATGTATAACAATCCAAAACATTACCACCACCACCCCGTTACTAATACAATCTTCAACACAAAGTTATAACCCCCCAAACCACCAATTCATCTTGATTCTTGAATATAGAACCATACCTGACTTTCCCATATATAAAATCCATTACATTACAACCACACAGCCCACCTCCCCCCCGCTAGACCCCCATCTCCTGATTCCCACATAATTAGCCTTGAACATCCTAATCATCCCATTATAATTAGATATCTCACAAATATCTACTCAAAACCCATTAATAACGACTAACCAGTCACAAAATAATAAACCACAATACAATGCCAATTCTATAGCTCACCCTCCCAAATGAATTTGAAAACAAAGCCAAATATTTCATCTATCCTCCCCCCCCATAGTTCAAAATCTCCAACATCTCCAACACCCAACAATATACCCCAAATCAACATCCAACATCCAAAATCCAAAATCCAAACCCAAAACCATCACCAGATCCAGAACCCAAAGCCCAATTTCCATCCCCCCAGCCGCCAACCATCAGATAACCAACTAGCAACTCTTTCACAAACAAGCTTTTAGACTCACAGAGAAGAGCAAAAAGGATAAAGAGGAACAACCTTCCCAAAAAAACACCCAACAAAGCTCTAGCGCTCCTAGAAAATACAAAGCGTAGGTGATTACCTAGACATACAAAATCTCTATACTATTTCCTATGATGATAGCTTCTACCACACCCGACCCTCCCCTCTTCCCCCCTCTCCTCCCCCTTCCCTCTTTACCCCCCTCCCCCCCTTCTCCCCGCTTCACCTCGGAGCCTATCTGAGGCGCGACCCATAGAGCGCGGCACAACACTCTATACGACGATACAAAGGCTGCATCCTAACGTAACAACTGTCCTTTTAGCACTCCCTACCAATGCGATTGCCAATACAGCCCGACATTCACTCTTTTTAGATATAACAAGCAAAGGCTAATCCCTTCAATGCAGGACGCTCCTCAAACGGCGGAAGGAGGCTGCCCAACAGAGCTAGAGTTGTGAGAGAGACCGCCGGGAGGAGGCGGCCTCAGTGCTTCAACCTAGCGACGTCGTACGACACGTACCTAAGTGGTGAGCTCTTGGGTCTTCGACCCACTAGTGTATCACCCGTCTCTAGTACCCCTCGGGAGGTCAAGAGCCTAGCTAGCTCATATAGACGTTAAACATAATAAATAAATAAATAAATAAATAATAAATGATAGCTTATACGCAAGTATTAATCTAGAAAAAAACATTCAACTCCCGCCATTTTAAAATTTACATGATTTTATTAATGGCAAAGTGAATAACAAACACTCTTGTAATGAATAATACGATAGAAATTTTATAATACTTGATTAGTTAATTTTATAGGAATTATAAATTAATCTATACTAAACGTTATAGATTAAAAATCCATGAATATTTCACAATATACTCTATTTACTTTTAAACCCATCGAAAACTTTAATACATAAATGTATAGTAAGTTTTAAAATACATTGATATTATTATTAGAAATATTTTATAAGTGTTGGAAATCATATAATGGTACTAGGCGGTATATGCTAGTACAACAAACCTTTTTCCACTTCTAATAATAAGAAACAATTATAGAATGTCTATATTGAAAATGAATTATCCTATTAGTGATAGGAATCCTACTGATTATATCTACTATAAAAAGCCTTTATAATAAATAAACAAATTTCCCAACTTCCAATTCCAATCCTCCATCCCCCTTTATTCTCAAAACCATATGCCTAACTCCAACCCTTAACCCTTAAACCTCACAACAGTAATATTAACCCCCAACCCTCAACCCCCCCTCCCCCCAAATTCCCAAAACTATACCATAATTATGAAATTTGAATCATCCTGAGTAAAAAGTTATTTTTATTTTTATTCCTTCTATTGCCATTATCATTATCACTGTATAGAGAGTGATTCGTACATATATTATCTAACGATCTAACGATCCACGAGATAATTAACTATTGTTATATATATATATATATATAGCGTGATTAACTAGAAATAAGGAGGAAAGGAAAGGAAAGGAAAGGAAAGAAAGGAAAGGAAAGGAAAGGAAAGGAAAGGGATACAGGTAATTAGGTGATTGACGGATGGGTGGATGGATGGATGGATGGATGAATGAATATATATGGAATATATAACGTAACTTATGGTGAACCGGGTCATATGGGGAACCGGGTCACATTTAGCCCATCACTGACTTCAAACCCCAACAAATTTTGCTATGCATTACCGAATCACCTCTTACGCCTTCTCAAATTGAAGAGAAGATACAGAATGCTATTATTGCACTTCAATTGAAGAATTTAAATCAATTAGAAAGGCTGCAGAGTATTTTTTGAAGTTCCTAAGTCAACTCTCATAGCTAGGGTCGCTGGAAGGAAATCACGTACTCAATCCCACGAAAATGGCTCAAATTCTTTCAAACGCAGAAGAAAATACTCTTGTACGATGGATTTCACGACTTACCATCACTGGATTCCCTGCTACACCTATGTTGGTGAAGGAAATGGCCGACGAAATTCGTCTTCGACGCGTTCAGGTCGCGTCATCTCGAATTCCTACCTCGACAGAAATTCTACCTATAGGCCACGAATGGATCTATAGATTCCAAAAACGACATCCAGAACTTAAGACATGCTACTCACGTCAATTAGAGTCTAATCGGGCTAAAGAGGCAACACCGGAGAATATTCAGGCTTTGGTTTGACGCGTTTCGTACGCGTCTCATTGAACGAAAGTATGAATTAGATGATATGTATAATATGGACGAAACCGGATTTGGAGTTGGAACTACTCAAAGTACGCGTATTATAGTCGATTCTACTCAGAAATCGAATTGGAAAGTTACAGCTGGCAAGCAAGAATGGATAACTGCATTTGAATGTGTCAATGCAGCTGGAAAGGCTCTATCACCTATGGTCTCATTTTCAAGGCTCAGAATACGAATTCTGCATGGATTCCAAAGGACACACCTCAAAGCTGGCAGTTCTCTACTAGTACGAATGGATGGACCTCAAATAGTCATGGATTAGAATGGCTAAAAAGGGTTTTCGAACCAGAATCCAAGAAAGTGTCAGGTTGACCGACCTCGACTTTTGATCATGGATGGCCATTCAAGTCATATTACAGGCAGCTTTATTGCTTTCTGTATAGAGAAGGATATTGATTTACTTATATTACCTCCTCATTGCTCCCACTTGCTTCAACCACTTGATATTGCGGTGTATGGGCCAATGAAACGATATCATGCTTTAGAGGTCGATCGATATTCTCGAGCTGGTGTAAAGCGAATCCAAAGAGCTGAATGGGGTAGAACTCTTTCAAAATATTAGAAAAAAAGCACTGAATTCTTCTAATTTTAAAGCTGGCTGAGAGAGGAGCTGGTTTAGTACCTTTTGCCCCACGAAAAGTACTCGATTCATTACCATTTAACTCCTCCCAGCAACCTTCCACTCCACAAATGAGAACCTCCAATCAAGATCTAGACTTATCTATACTTAGGAGCTCTCCTCCAGATGGGACAGAGCTAAGGCAAGCAAATCAGACCTTTAATAAAGCTCTAGCAGATAATGATTCTCTTGCATCACCAACTCGTCGATATGCCAAGAGAATGACTAGGCTTGTAGAATCTCAAAATGCTGAGATAGCCCTACTTCGGAAACAGCTCGCTGATGCTCAGGAGGTAATTGAGACTCGAAAGAAGAGAACTAAAGGCAAAAGAGTCAAATTACAAGGTCAATTTGTCTTTAGTAGTGAGGAAGTACTGAAAATGGTACGTGAGGCGGAGGAAAAACCTAAGGAGAAAAAGCCACGAGGACGACCACGTAAACGTCCAATTGAAGAATTAGAAGAGGAGACTGAAGAAGAAGAGCCAGATAGTAGTTCAAGTGATTTAGAGTTGGAATTGGATGAATGTGTAGCTCGTAGAACAAGATCACATAGAGAGAATTGAATTTGTGACCCGGTTCCCCATATGACCCGGTTCACCATAAGTTACGTTATAATATAATGATTGGTGATGTTGATGTTGATGTTGATGTTGATGTCGATGTTGATGTTGATGTTTTTGATGTTGATGTTGATGTTAATAATCTATATATCAAAGGTATGTTGTATGTATATTTTGAAAGTTTGAGAGTTTAAAAGGTTAATAATCACTAATCCCTTTACTTACCCATCTAGATGATGCAAACGTGCAAATTAACAAACGTAGAGGAAAGCCTCTATCTCATCTCATTTCATTTCATCTGATCTTAACCATCATTCTTAATCCTCAACCTCAATCCCAATCCCCAATCCACAACCACAACCCTAATACTAACCCCCATCTCATCCCATCCCATCCCATCCTGCAACACAAACACCCATCTAATTCTTCTTTAGCATCCTTCAACCCCAACTCCTTATAGAATGCCTCAGTACTAGGTTTTCTTCCCAAGAATTGTTCCAATGTCGTCATCTCATCTTGACTACCACCCTTCTCCAAAACCATATGTCTATATCTTCTACCTTCCTTTGGATCCATCGGATTCTTTTTAAAGACCGTGTAGAACATATCAGTGCTATAAACTTGACTTGAAAGATATCCATAATAACCTGCATCATAACCACCAATAAGATGACCCAAAGTAGCTTGACCATGTCCCCAATCACTCTTAGCACCTAAAGCTTCTGGACCTTTTGAGACCACAAATTTCAGTTCGAAGATTATTGTAAACCTCACTTAGTTTGAAAGCTTCAGCTTCTTCATGCGTTTTAGGGGTATGAACCGTCATATCGAAAATACCGAAATGAAGTTGACGAAGATTGAAGAGAGCAGCATTAACATGTTTGGTGCTAATTTGTTTTGCAATCAAATCATCCGGAATTGGTTCACCTGTGAGGTAATGTTTACTCAAGTTCTTCAATTGACTTGGAGTCCAGCACCAATTTTCCAACATTTGACTTGGAGCTTCGACAAAATCTCTTACGGTATTTGTACCATGGAAACGAGAATATCTTGTGCGACCAGACAAATCATGAATACCATGACCCAATTCATGAAAGAGAGTAACAACTTCATCATGTTTCAAGAGCGATGGTTTCTTGTCAGTTGGTTTGGAAAAATTGCAAACAAGTGCTGTGGCCGGATATCTTCTTGTACCATTTGGATACGAGAAACCTGGCTGAAGATTGAAGTTTGCAGCATGACCATATTTGCCTGACGTGGGTGTAAATCCAAGTAAAGATATCCAACAAATCCACTGCCTTCACCTTCATCATCCCAAACACTAAAGAGTTTAAAGTCTGGATGAGGTAAAACATCAGAACCTTTACCAGTCGATGAAATCTTGGCCAATTCTTCCTCGGAACTGATATCAACAAAGACGAATCCAAACAACTCTTCAAAAATCTTAAGCATGCCTTCAATGGTAGACTGAAGAGGGAAGTATTCCGCAATTTTATTCTCATCAATAGAGAATTCATTCTCAACCATCATTCGATCATAAAATCTATTATCCCAAAGATAATAATTATTATCGTTAGTCGATCCCAATCCTCTAGCATCCAGGTCTTGTTTCTTGATAGACTTAAGATGATCAATTTCCTTGACTCCACCTGGAGCAAGTTGAACCTTTAAATCATGCAAGAACTCATTAACCGTCGCTGGAGTCTTTGCCATCTTATCCTCAATCCTGAAACTTGCATGATCAGGATAACCCAATAATCTAGCAGCCTCGTCCCTCAGAATAATAGCTTCCTTGAACAATTCCACATTCTCATGACACTTATTCTCATTTTGAACAAAGACTTGCTTCCTCGTCTCAGCATCCTTCGCAAACTTAAGCGTAGGAAACAAATCAGGATATTTGAAAGATAATTTCAACTTTCCTTCATTCTCCCTGTTCCTTTCTCCAACCCAGAGATAACATCCTCAGGAACCCCATCAAGCCCCTTTAAGGTAAACCAAATTCCACCATCCTCTTCATTCAAATTCTTTTGAAACTTGGTTCCAATGGTAGCCAACCTCTTACTAATCTCCTTGAATCGGTCTCTCTTTGGACCCTTCTCAATCCCTAAGCCATTCTTAATATAACCTTTGTATTCCTTCTCCAACAATCTCTTGGATTCCGGATCCAAATTCTCTCCCTTTTTATAAACCGCATCGACCAATTGAAAAACATCTTCCCTCATCGCCATTTCAATCTGAGCCTCATCCATAATCTCCTCAGCTTTCGAACTAGCATCACGAAGTTTCGAATCGGCAGATACGGCTTGATAAAAGGTCAGAATGCTGGTTTGAAGGGAATCGAGATCATCTTGGTTGGCGGTGGGTAAAAGGACATTTTCAAATGTTGCATCTTCAGGTTTGACAGTTGCAACGAGGTTATCGAGAAGCGATCGATATTTATCCATCAAACCCTTAGCTTCATCGATGATCTGGGATTCGGTATGAGTAAAGAGAGGAGGAGATTGAGGAGGTTTTTGATATTGAGAAGGGGCCATGGTTGCGGTCGTGATGAGTCGTGTTGAAGTTGGTTTAATGGTTGAGAGAGGGGACCAAAGCGGTTTTATATTTGTAGGTCTTAATTGACTGAATAAAGCTCCCAACCTGGGTCCGATTCTTGAGGTAGCCAGTATGGCAGTTATTGAAAGGAAAACAAGAAGTAGGTGGAAGATTGAACGCAATATTTTTATGATAGAAGCCAGAGTGATGAAAGTTGTTGAGTGTGTGAAAGGTTTAGAAGTTGTCAAGATGACAGGTTTTGGAAGATGTGATGGTGAAGGTGGTAATGAAGGTGGAGGTGGTGCAGGTGGATGTGTGTAATTGAGTGGGTGATGATGGTGGTGGTGGGTGGATGGGTGATGATGATGCTAGGTGGGTGATGATGATGCTAGGTGGGTGATGGATGGGTAATGGGTGTTGTTGTGGGGAAAGCTCTACTGTAGGCGAAGTGGACAGCTAGCTGTAATATACGGAGTACGAGGTATATTCTAAGGTATTTTGTGTCTCTATCTGTACGTATTACTCCTCATCCACCCATGAACATTTGAATAAGAGTGAAGGGTAGAGGTGAAGGGCATTTAGAAGGATAAGAGGGGTGAATTCAATCAATCTAACCATCTAACCATCTAATCACCTAATCGTCTAAATCATCTAATCACCTAATCACCTAATCACCTAATCACCTAATCACCTAAATAATCAGAATCTTCAGTGGCTATACCAGTTTCTAGTTGTTATGTTGGTGATATTGTAATCGATGTGTGTGTATATGATACAATTAGAACCTATGATCCAGATGAGCAACCAATTAGTTCTATTAATCTTAGAGTTTGGTATTATTCAGCTCAGCCCAGGTCTGTATAACTTCTACTAACCTCTACAAGTGGAATGTAGAGTAAGAGGCGATATAAACCTGATATTATTCATTTACTACCTAGGTAACCTCTACAAGTGGAATGCAAAGGAAAAGGCTATATAAAACCGGATATCATTCATCAGACCAGATCAACCAAAATGGATCTAGAAGTCGTATTTTATATTTGCATGAGCATTAGCATTGCCGAATACACGAATCGCTACTCTTAATATAATACCACCACCACCCTTCCATTCACCAAGTATACCCATTCCCTTCCCTCTCCCTCCCCACCACCACCACCACCACCACCATCACCCCCTACTCCCAAACCGTCACCTCACCGATACCCCCCCTCACCTCAAACATCCTGCTCCCCAACCCTCTTCCCCCTCCCCAAAACCTCCGTAACTCATCAACCTCCCCTAAACAAATACAACACCATCCCATCCCCCTCCCCCTGTTCACCCCCCTCAACCACATACCCAACCCCCACCCCACATCTCCCACACCTCCAAACCCCCCTAACCTCAAACCCATCCACCCTCCTCACAACCACTCTTGCCCCCTTCGCTGGCTTAATCAAAGAAACCAAGATCGTAACCCATAACTTGGTAAATCTCTTTCCTTTCCCTCTTCCCTTTCCTCCCCATCCATCATTTCCTCCTCCCCCTCCCATCCACCATTTCCCCCCTTCGATCCCCCTCACCCCCCGCACCGGCAAAATCAAGCTCTCATCCTCCCCCCTCCGAACCGGCAACTTTGAAAGCGTATGCGTAGTCGCTAGTAAGAGGTTTGTGCAGAAGGTACAGTGGTATGTGTTTATTTGGGGGGAGACATTGTGGTATGACCTTGCGAATTGATGAACTTGGAAAACGTGCGAAGTTTGGGGTGAGTTTTTGATTTATAGGTCGTGATTTGTGACTTTGTGACTTTGTAATTTGATCTTAATTTCTTATAATAAATATAATGAAGTTTGCATTTAACCACAACCACAACCACAATTTCCTTGAATTTCTTCAAGCCAAATCAACTCCGAATAAATAAACGCTTTAAAAACGTGATATTGAATTATCTTCTTTTTTAAAAATAAAAATAAAAAAATAAAAATAAAAATAAAAATAAAAATTAAAATAAAAATAAAAATAAAATAAAAATAAAAATAAAAATAAAAATAAAATAAAAATAAAAATAAAAATAAAAATAAAAATAAAAATAAAAAAAAAATAAAAATAAAATAAAAATAAAATAAAAATAAAATAAAAAAATAAAAATAAAAATAAAAATAAAAATAAAAATAAAAATAAAAAATAAAAATAAAAATAAAAATAAAAATAAAAATAAAAATAAATAAAAATAAAAATAAAAAAAAAATAAAATAAAATAAAAAAAAAATAAAAATAAAAATAAAATAAAAATAAAAATAAAAATAAAATAAAAATAAAATAAATAAAATAAAATAAAAATAAAAATAAAATAAAAATAAAAATAAAAATAAAAATAAAAATAAAAATAAAAATAAAAATAAAAAAAAATCCCTTATTTTTTTTTATTTATTTATTTATTTATTTATTTATTTATTTATTTATTTATTTTATTATTTATTTATTTATTTATTTATTTATTTATTTATTTATTTATTTATTTATTTATTTATTTATTTATTTATTTATTTATTTATCATAAAGGCCTTTTTAATAGATATTATAGCCGGATTCCCATTATCAATAAAGAGTAGGAATGATAATAAACGAATGAACAATAGGGCAATTCGTTTTTATATCGACATTTTATAATAATATTAATTTTATATAAGACTTAGTATACATTTATTCGATTAAAAGTTTTAATAGTGTTAAAAGTAAATAGAATATACTTATAGAATATTTAATAGATTTCTAATTTATACCGTTTTAGTATAGATCGATTTCTTATAATTTCTTATAAAATTAAATGATTAAATACTATCAAAATTTCTATAATATTGTTTATCCATCCATCTACCCATCCATCTAACCTCCAAGGCTACTCACCCATAAAGTAAATAAAATACTCCAGTTATAACTAACTAACTTTCTCAATCTCCCATTATTCCAATTCCAATTCTAATTTTGATATCATACATATTATATATATATATATATATACATATATATATATATATACCGACCTATCTACCTATCTACCTACCTACCTAGCTGCTCAAGTCTATCATCTATACACTCTACTCTAACAACTATAAATTTCATTTCATCACAACTAATTATCATACATCACATCACATCCATCCACAAAAAAAGTAAAAAATCATAGGATCTATTTTTGCCCTTCCCTTCCTATCAGAGGGAAAAAAAAAAAAAAAGTCAAAAAGCTTCATACAACGCCATAGCTGGCCATAGCCATAACCATTATCAATATCAATGTCAATGTCAATGTCCTTGCACTCCACAGCTCCTATTTATGCCGTGAAAAGTACTTCTCACAACTCAGATAATATCCTTATTTCTCCCCAATTTGTATATCTTTCACACTTCCCCCGCTATCCACCACCAACATCATATCGTTTCCTGCATGCTATGTCATATTGCCATGTTGCCATTTTGAAGAGTAAAATCTAGTTTGCGAGGATGGTTCGTACGAGATCTGTTGTGTGATGTTAGCTTTGTTGATTCCTTCTTTTCCTCTTTCCTGCTGAGCATTCATTCCCATGCCCCATGATCATCTCCCTACTCTACTCCCTATCCTCTCATCCAAATATTCCTGTGTAAGGCCCCAAATCCCTCAATGAATAAAATCCATCCACTTACCAGTATAATTAATCTCCCCACTACTAGTATCAACCGCCTTCAACAACTCATCAACCTCCTCATCACTCATCTTCTCCCCAAATTTGTCAAAATATATCGCAATTGTCCAACGCCAATATATCCCGTCAAATTCTTATCAAAAACTTGAAAACCACGGCAATATTCCTCAGGTTCACCTGGATCACGGAATCCACCTGGACGGTTAAGAATTTTGGAGAAGGTTTCGAAATCGACTGTGAGATGAATGTGTTAGTGAAGATTCAAGTATTGATCATTTGCGCGGATTTCAATTATCTTCCCAGGGGTGATGATATCCCCAACCGGAAACCCCATCCTTCATCACCCCCTCAATCATCCCAATCCCTAAACTTCAAGCCTCCAAAAACAAACAAAACTCGAAAACAAGAAATAACTCACACTCTCCACCAACATTCTTCTCCAGCTCTCTAATCTCACTCAATGTAGGATTTTGACCACAAGCTCTCAACAAATCACCAAGTTGATCCAATTGCACACGTTGCGTACCGCGTTTATCGAAGAGTTGAAATGCTTCTCTGTAGTTTGTAGAGGCCTGCGCATCATATGGTGGATTAGTTGATGACATTTTAGGATGTGTGCGAATGGTAATGCGACGGGAAAGAAGCCAGAGGGAAATGTGTGCAAGATGAGATTGCAATAGTGATGTATGTGTAGGGTATTTGAAATAAGTAAAAAGCAATGCTATAGAATGCAAATGTATGATTCCTATGCAAAATATCGTAATGGGATGAATGGATTGAATCGTTATGAAGCTGTATTGAATTGCGAGTATTGTAATGCAATGCAACAATCCAAAGCAGGAGTAACAGAGTAACAACCAAAGACAAACAATGAATCAAATAAACAAAAACAAATCCTTATTCGTCATTCGTCATTCGTCATTCGTCATTCGTCACTACCTGCCTCAACCACTCACTGGAGCGAGCATTCACACTTTTCCTTTTCCTTTGGCTTTTGCGCCTGGTCTAATCTGGTCCGTACAAGCAGCAGGCAATGACAAACCAGAAAGCGAACCAACAAATCGGAATAGGAATAGGATTGATTTTGGAAAGACAGGTTTCTTATTGGAGTGTATGCAAGGAATGTATATTGTATTGGAACGTGTTAGGAATAGGGGATAGAAGGTAAACACTCACCCATTTTGATTAAGACTGGTTGTTGATGCGAGATGCGTTCTTTGTAAGAGTATGTGTGTGCGACAACAATGATGATTCCGTAGAAATGATATATGAATTTGAAGATATACTTCTAAGTGATTGTGAGAATGTATGTCAAAAGAAGAGAAGAGAAAGAGAAGATGTAGTTTGTAGTTGTAGTTGTATGTAGTTGTAACTTCTAGAGTAGATATTAAATTCGATTATTGGTCCGTGCAATATATTTATGTATTTATGTATTTATGTATTTATGTATTTATGTATTTATGTATTTATGTATGTATTTATGTATTTATGTATTTATGTATTTATGTATTTTATGTATTTATGTATTTATGTATTTATGTATTTATGTATTTATGTTTATGTATTTATGTATTTATGTATTTATGTATTTATGTATTTATGTATTTATGTATTTATGTATTTATGTATTTATGTATTTATGTATTTATGTATTTATGTATTTATGTATTTATGTATTTATGTATTTATGTATTTATGTATTTATGTATTTATGTATTTATGTATTTATGTATGATTTATGATTTATGATTTATGATTTTATGTAGAATCTATATATTATTTATGTCTTATGCTAAATATCTTACTAGTGTATTGTTCTCAGTGTAATTATTGAAGTGGGTTGCTGTGGATATGATGTGGTGGAGTTCTGGCAGGGCAACCGATTTATTAGTTGGGATAAGGCGGTGAGGATGAATTCAATGAATATAATACCTCCATACATACGTATACGGTACTATAGTCTACTCTATATACTACTCCCGAGTCTGTAGGTATAGTACTAGCTAGTGTAGCTAGTATAGCTAGTACTATAGGTAGGTAGTTGCTAACTGTACGAAATACAGAGTACGGAGTAGTCTATATACAGTACCTACATAAATATCTTCCAATTGATTTGAGATTGAATGGAAATGGAAACATATTTGATGGTATAAATCTCCTCAAGCTCAATATATAAGTTGTAAAAGTCATCAGACTTGTTTTGAGATAGGAGAGAGGCATCTATACTTATATCAGGTGGGTGCACTCTGTACTTTTGATTCATTCACATATCGGGACCAGAGGACTTGAGAGTTTCATATTAGAACTCACACCATAAAAACATAACACACCATCTCAAACCAAAACTCCAAACTCTTCACCGACCCTAACCATCCCCATCCCCAACCCAACCCTCCCCAACCCCTATAACTTCCTCGCCAAAAGAATCACAGTTCCCCACTCCGTCTCCACCTCCACATCCCTCCAATCCTCACCCTCCTTCCGCCTCAACTCCGGCTCTACCTCCAACATCTCCCCTAACATCTCATCAATGACATCACCCTCCCCCCCTCTCCCCAACCCCTTCCCCTCTCAGGATGCGCTCTCACCCACTCATGAAACGCACTAAAAGTCTCCAATACCCCTCCAACTCCCCCAACCTCAAACCTCTTCCCCATCAAAACCTCCCCATCCCCACTCCCCCCCTCAAGCCCCGGCTCATACGTAACCCTCCTCACATCCCAAAACAGCCCCTCAGGCGGCCTCATCTCCTCATCTCCATACAAACCCCTCAACCTCTCCCGTCCAGGCTGTTCCCAAAACCTCCCCATATACCTCCTGTCCGCCCATAACAAAACTGATCCAGAACCACCGACGCCCGCGGAAGATCCACCAACAAATTATCCTTATACCCCAAAACGCCACCGTCCCGCCCTCCTCAGCTTCCCGTACACCTCCGCCCACACCCTCGAAAAATCAAACCAATGCGCCGCCTGTCCGCAACAACCATATCCACCGACCCATCCTCTACCCACGATAGATCCTCCGCAGAACCCTGTTTCCACCGTATATTCGGAGCGTTGGATGCGTGAGCCGACGCCCTGTGCTATCATGCCTGCACTGGGATCCGTGCCCCAGACTGTGGTGAAATGGGGCGCCAAAGCACGGCTTACAAGGCCCGGGCCACAGCCTAAGTCTAGGAGGGTGGTACGGGGGCCGTGGTGGTAGGATAGGATGGTATTGTAAAGCTTGGGGGGGTATGAGGGACGGAAGGTAGCATACGAGGAGGCGGAGAAGGATTTTTGTCTGTGGGGGAGAGGTTAGTGGGGGGTTGACGAGCTTACTATTGTCGTGTATGATGGGAAATTGGAACAGGGAACTTGCGCGAATGTAGCCATGAGTGATGGATGCAGTCGATATTTGGATATCCCGTTTGTGAATCGTCTACTAATTCGATACCAATACAAATGCGCAAGTCCCTTTATGCGCAACCAGACGAGAAGATGACGATCAAATCAACAATCTCCAACACGAAGGTTATTTCTCTTCAAAGGTATGAAAGAAACCTGACACCTCTATGATCGAGCCGACAAAAACCTATCTGAACCTTCTAAAGCTAAGTAGATCCAGGTTTCCCTCCTAGATATCGATTGACAAAGGGCATATACAAAGAAGATATATAACAAAGATCACCCTCCTTCACCAGCAGCAACAACCTAAAGCACCAAAATAGGATTTTATATAGATCACTTTGAGCTGCTGTTGTACCTACCTACCTAATCATACCATACCTCAACCGACACAATACACCCAATAATATCCAAGATAAGGTCATCAAGCAACAAGCAGATAAGTAATGATGACATCACGCCCCTCTCACCCATATCATAGAACACCTACCTACAAAGACTTTTCATCCCGAAGCCCCTCCATGCATCCGATCCAAAAAGCGAAACCGCACTTCCAACCGCCGACATCGGATTTTCGCATCATGGCTCATCTCATCTCACCTCGTCATATCACATCTTATCACCCACCTCACATCGCATACAAGGAAAGTAAAACCATCTGCATATCTATAACTTACTCCATATTCCTTATCGATTATTAATCATTAATTATTAATTAATTACTTACTTACTAATCATACCTTTACTCTACTCTACTCTAGATTGAATTCAAGCCTTATGCTTGCTGATCTGTCTGCTTTTAAAGCTACAAACACAACTGCCCCCGCCTAAACGGAGTGGAGGGGACGCAGCAGAATAAGTTTTATAAAAGCTCTTTGTAAATTAGAAATGCTTTCTCAGGCTACTTTTAGTATAACTCCTTAGCTTAGCACATCCTTATACCCCTAGGGAGGTTAGGATTTGGGCCTGCGGCCTAGGCCTACGGCCCTCCTCCGCCGGATGAAAATAAATACTACTACTACTCTAGATTGAAGTTATTCTAAGGAAGTGGCCATGGCTTAGTAACTAAGTAAGTAGGTAAGCAGGTGATACCTATAATAAGATCTACCAATATCAGAAAACTCATCAACTTCACTACTTCACTCCATCCATCGAAACCCAATCCAATCCACCCCATTTCATTCCACACAACACCATAGCTTAAATCCCTCTCCCTCTCCCTTCTCCCCCCTCCCCTCCCCCTCATCACAACTTACCGCCACCCCTCCCCCTCAACCACCCCCCAAACCTAAAAAAACAAAATCGGCACCGGAAAAAAGCCCAACGCCACAAACCCCAACACCGTATTCCCCCAACCCAACCCAAAGCCGCATAGAGCGGCGGTCCAGCCAACGGTAAGAACGCGCCACCAATCGACTGAAAGACCTTCGTAGCCGCGATAGCGGAAGCCGCGTACGTGGGAAAGCCATCCACGAGGTACATATTGATCGAGAGCTTGTGTTGTGAGCATATGACTACAACGAGGAGGCCGATGTGAGAAAAGCAAAGCAAAACGTGAGACTTACAAAAGCGGGAATCAAACCAATGCCAAAGAAACTAGTGCCAATGATCGGAACGATCCAATGGATCTTCAACTCTGCAGTCCATCCGTAGACGAACAAGGCAATTGCGATCAAAGGACTCGTCAGCATCAACGCGGGTAGTCTATACTCCGGTTCTGCAATTCCGCCGTTTCTCCTGGTCAGTTTCTTAAACAGGGATCGGAGGCTTTGCCGGAAGTGAAGAGACCGATACCGATACCGCAGCCTAAGCCCAAGTATGCGAGTCCGGTGGTGGAGATGGAGAAATGGTATGCGAAAGCGAACGTTGTGGGGAACGTGCGATGAAGAGATATAAGTAGCCGAAGAGCACGGCATAGTATACCGAGAGCAGGAAGACGATGGGGGAAAGGAACAACATCTTCAATGGACGAATGATAGCATAGGTGAAATATTGCAGTGGCGAATCCTTGTGATATAGTGCAGAGACTTTAGAAGTATCACCCGTTTCCTTGATGATGCGCCGTGTCTTCTTCTCGAGGATAACAACTGGATAAGTTTCCTGCAAGAGGAACGAACCAAGAACCAATGTAAGTCCAGCAATAATAGCTTCCAACCAGAAAGCCCATCGCCATCCAGCACCCTCAGCAAGAAAACCTCCTACAATTGGCCCAACAATTGGTCCGGCTAAAGGTCCCATTCCCAAATTGCCATGGCCACTCCTCTTTCTATCTCTTGAGAACATGTCGCCGATACTCGCGCCACCAAGGGCGGTAGGAGCAGCTCCGACACATCCTGCTAGGAAACGAAAGACGATGAGCATGTCGAGATCAGTTGATAAGCCACAAGCGAGGGTGAAAATCAAGACAGGAAATTAGAGGCCAAGTAAACTGGTTTACGACCATAGAGTTCTGACATTGGCGCAGCGACAAGAGGACCCATAGCGAAACCGAGGACAAAGACCGAGACTACAAGAGTTTCTAAAATCCTGTTGGTAGATCGAAATTCATCCATAACGAGGGGAACACCAGGAGCAAACATCGTAGATGCAAGGGGCCTGCAAAGGATTAGCAGACGCGATTGAGATTGGTTAAAAAGTAGATACTCACGTAGAAAAAGTCATGGCAGAAATAACGGCAGTGTTGGCCCATCTCTGGGTACTTGACCAATTCATAGGATTCAATTGATCAGAATCGCTATCCCAAGATACAATGCTAGATGGTTCCGGGAGGCGCAATTGCTGGGTAATTTCTCCATCTGCCTGAAATGGAAGATCAGCAGCACTTCTCATTTCAGCATCAGACGCGCCTTGGTAAAGTAACATCTGTTGGAGTCAATGGTCGTGGAGGTGGAGCAATGGTATCAGGGACATCATCGCCACTACCGAGATCGGCAGACGTATCTGGAGGATTTGTAGACATCATCCAAGTTGGCTTACAAACAAGAGAGCAGTTGACTTGGATGGTTATGGAGTGAAAATGATTGGGGCCAGCGCGTCTTATTGTGTGGTGTTGCTGGTGGTCACGAGAGGAGGAAAGAGTGTGTGGATAAAAGCAAAAGAGGAGAAGAAAGGAAAGAGAAAAGCGAGACCTGGTTAAAACCTCAGTCGCAAATATATTCGCAAATATATTGATGAAGTCTGTTGAGAGTGAGCGTGATGAAAATCAAGACGAGTGAGTAATGAAAGAAAGAAAAAATCACTCAAAGCTGAGCATTTCTTAAATTGATCGAATATCGCTATCGGCGTCGGATTATTTCCATCATGGAACGGAACGGACGTCTCGCTTGATGAAGGAAAGATAAGGATTGGCAACACATCTATCAATCATACTGGGGAAAGATTTGAGTAAGGATGAATATTTGTGCGTGCTACGAAATATTTTTGGACTCTTAAACTTCATGATGCGTGAGAGCAGATTCCATCATTGATTCTTTCTCAATCTTTTTGCAGATCATCAAAAGAACAACTATCTATCCAAAGACCTAATACATCCAATTTATATCAAAGACATTTAATCACCTGGCTGTACACCCATTCAATATCAATTACCGAACGATCAATCCAATCGATATTCAATGTGTATGAAGATACGAAGTACAAAGCAACTAGAAAGGTGAATCTTAAAATTGATGTTCTCCTGTACAACTGAAGGACAAGGAAGAGATCTCAGATAATTTGACCACCAGCGGACTTGATGCATATATTCAGCTGCAATGCTCGAGTCGATAGACTTGAACGGTGAAGGTGGCACCACATGAAGTTGTGTTATAGCTATACTCACAATTATGATCATGATGTATTTGTAGCACAAGTATTTTTTTGACATGGTAACTTTTTTGTGCATTGTACAATGGAAAAAGAAAAATGTCCGAGAATCTAGCATTTGGGAGGGCTATACAGAAGAAACAGGGGAGATGAAATTCAAGATTCTCTCAGTCTTCTCATTTCTTGCCCGAGATAATGAGGATGGCATCACAAGAGAGCTACTTGTTCCAAGACTTGTGGAACAGGAATGTGTCATTGGATATTTGCACACAAAACGAGTTTAGTACTCGGTATCGAAGTGTATAAATCATTTGATTATAGCCAAGGTTCTTAACTTTCAAGTTGAAGGACACTTGTTAAGATCGTTCTTCAATGGACGTAAGTTAATGAAGCTATTCGATTGTAGTGGCTGGCTACATAGGAAATGCCAATTCTTTTCGAAACCAAATCGTGCCAAATCAATGACCTTGACGTAAAGAATATCATAAGCTCCTCGTGATAAGTTCTTATAACAAGTGCTGAATGATGGGGGTAACTTGGGGCCAGAAGGTAGTCACTCCAAGCTGAGACCGCTGAGACCGCTGAGACCAATTCCCATCAATGTCTCTCACATATCTCTAGGTTATGGAAAACCTGTATCACCAAATTTCGAAATATACCCAAAGACAATCTCATTTTGCCCCGTGAAGGGCATCCTCAGATATAATATCATTCAACGATATACCCTCACAACTTCAAATCCCTACCCGCAGCTTTGGCAGCTTTCACCCCATCAACCAAAACACACCAGCCTTCCCCTCCCACAGTTCCTCCCTCTTCGCCTCCAACTCCACCCTCGAACTCTTTCAAAGCGTACCCCAAAATCTCATCATCATATGTTCCAGGCTGCAACCACACACTTTTAATCCCCAGAGCTTTTGCCTCCTCCAACACTTTCTTAGTAACTTTTGGAGGAGTGATTATAGAGACACCGGTCTCGGTTGGATGTGGAAGAGCAGAGATAGATGGGAGGGTAGAGTATTCGGTGGGACCAACTTTGATGGTGGGGGAGGAGGGGTTGATGGGAGTAGCTGGAAGGCCGTGGGCAGTGTACCATGCGAAGACTGTAAGGAGTGTATATTAGTTAAAGGTCATGAAAATCAGAGTGCAACACTTGGATTCGACAAAGGTAAAGAAATTGTCGTGTGATTACTTTTATGCCCAAACTTTGCAGGATCTGAAGATGCTCCCACTACAGCGAAGTAGGGGGAGGAAAAGAAGGTACGAGCTGCTGTGTCTGTTGCCATCTTCCTAAGCATTAAAGAGTATGTATGAATGAATATTTACAATTATTACTATAGAAATGTTATTAAAGGTTTGGAAAAAGGCAATGATAGATCATTTATATATTGTATTGACGAGAAAGAAACTCGGGTCCCATATTGAAGTTCGCAATTGATATCAAAATCATCGTAATAGATAGATAAAGGTTGAATGAGGAAGGTTGTCGGTAAATCCATCGGCTATAGAACATTTCTCTCAATGGAGCTCGGGCCGATTTTTACTTCAACCCCATCATACATATAAATCTTTTTTAGAATATTGTACACAACACTCTTCATAAAGATGACCAAGAGGTCTTTCTACAGTCTTTCAATAAACCATTATCATACATCATATTTGATTGCATTCAAGATCAATCAATCATGAGATCTCTTGCATTTGTCAGTTTCAGTTCAAATACAAACGGCACAAAAAAACAAGCTGAAAGGACCGCCGATGATTAAAGATAACGTCGTCCCACTGGACAAGCAGCTTCTGAATCCTATAAGTTCTGCTGAATTTGGCTTGCTGCATAATAACCCATGGTGATTATGAAATCATATCTCCATAAAATGTTTTCTTCAACAGCTTATTTGGGTCTAGAAATGCTAGACTAGCATCAATCAAGGTTCTAATGGCCAAACCAATTGATATCTCGATTGACAGAATATTCAGCTATTGCATATGGCACTCACCGCACTCTTGAGCAAGGCTCAGTAAAGAGTAAAGGCAAATATACCTATGGAGTGGGGATGCCTAGTAGTACATTGTAGTTTTGGGGAAGAGGGAGGGGGGTGTTTGAGTCTCTTCGGTGGAATTTATCTGGAGAAGATGAGGAGAGTTTCAAGAAGAAATGAGGGATGGCAATGGTAGAATTTTAGCACAGGAGTTGATGAAAGTTCAAGCGTGAAAGCAAAGTCGAAGTTCAAGCAGACGGAGAGAAAGGGGGAGGTAGTTGGGATTCATACCTACTAAGTGAAGATGGAAGTAGGATCATGGAGACCATGGGCATGCAGCTGAATAAGCTGCCAAACACAAGGTACGTTGCTTCTGTGCAGTACATAGGTAACAAGGAGTGAAATAATATGGTACCCCGCTTCAATTTGATCCGAAATTTCATCATGAAAATTCCCAGTCCGAGCCCAACATAACAAAACGGTACAACTTTAACATGAAACGCATCAATTGACAGTTCAACTCACCTCCCACAGTTTTGGTTTGATCCGAATTAACACTTTTCCCTCTATGTACTAGAGATCAAACTTCAATCCAAGTAATGATCACTACAAGGGTTTTGATTGGATTATCCGTATTACTTGTGCTAGGTTTTATGGACATAGGTCGTCTGAAAATGCAAGTGCATAACCTAAAGCCCTACGATATCGGAAGATTAACTCATCTCGGAGTTGGAGGAAAGTTGAGGGAGATGGGACGTATGAGAATGTATCTGATGCGGAACCAGATGGGATTCTTCATGTGTTGAAGCCTATTAGGTTGTATGAAATGGAATGAATGTTCGTCTCGAATGAATTCAGTGTTTAGTCAACTTTTTTTTCGCATTGTTTGCCAATTTATCTTGCCTTCTGGATTGTTTCAATGACAATAATGCCTTTGATTTAATCTATATTTTTGATTTTTTGATTTAATTCTTTAGAGACTGCTAGACAGTCGATCTATTTGTTTCTTCGGTGCTATTTTTTTATTCGAACCATCCATTATTTAATTTGTGTGGTCGATTTTTGAGAGACCACGAGTCATTCATTTGAGGATTTGAAAATTTAAATCAAATTAGAGGATTTTACAATTTGGTAGAGAATCTTTTGGGATTTTTTGGGCCGGCTCTATTACTACACAATCGAATGCACATCTAGGAGAAGGGAAATACATCAAGGAAAGACTATCGGCAAAGTACTACGATCGAAATCAATACTATTTAGCGGGTTGCGAAAACACTTAACAGTGCGCGTTAATCATGGCATCTATAACTGCACCACAGCCTATTCTTCAAAAACAGGGATATGCAGGAGATGGAATCGAAGAAAACCTGGCTGGTGACAATAGTAAGGGGAGAATGAAGAGAGATACTATTGGTGGGCAACTGAAGTTTTGGTCTGGAAACGGGCAGTTAATAAAAATGAAGGGTTTCAGAGAATGGATGAGGGTAATTCGAAGGTAGATGTGGAATTGACAATTGGTTCGATACCGAGAAGGATATGGGGGAGTGGGGAGAACAGAAGTTCAATCAGGATTCGAGTGCAGACCCGTTGGTATGTATTTCTCTGTTTTGTTCACTCTTCTGATGTTGAAATGGAAGGAGAAAACAATATGATTCAAGAAAGAGTTCTTAACATGAAACAGAACAGGTCACCACACCGCAAAGCGCTCGCTTTTTTTGCCCTCTGTCTGGGCTTCTCAATAGTTGGCATGCAACGATTAATGTTCGTTCCGTAAATTCAATCATCACAGTACAGTTCTCGATATCTTCTACTCAAACTGCAGCTTTAACTGGTATTGCTTTTATTTTCTCAGCAATTAGCAACCCTTTATGGGAGATGTTAAGTATGAAAGTAGGAAAAAGAGGGATACTTATTTTTGCGTCAGTTTTGATGTTAGCCGGCAGTTTGTGGAATATGTATGCCAGGAGTTTTGGGGAGTTTTTAGGGGGAAGGATTTTTGAGGGGCTAGGTTGGGGAGCTTTTGAGGGGTTGATAAGGGGAGCTGTTGGGGATATGTATTATGTAAGTTTCTTTCTCCCGTTCCTCTTTTTATGCTATCAATGCTTTCAGCATCAAAAAAGATACATATGCAAGTGAATAAAATATTAACTAGAAATAGGAATCACAAATTCCAGCCCATATGAGGATTCTCTCAATAATTGATCTCGTCTTCACTTGGGGCACGCCAATCATTGGCGGGTATTTAAGCCAGACGGTCGATGGTTACGGAAACCAAATCATGGTTATGAATATCGCTCAAGCTATTTCGATTTTCTTCCTAATCATTGTTTTTCCCCGAAACAGCCTTCAACAGATCTACTCGCCCTACTCCTTCCACACCAGTTCCACCAACCAGATCTTTTAAAACCTGGCTCAAAACATTGCATACTATGCCATACTTAGGAAAACCTTCCAAAGATGAATTGTTGAAGCCATTGAAGGGACTTACCTCTCCAATAACAATCCTTGTATTTGTGTTGTCTTCACTGCCAATAGCAGCTGCTTACGCATTTGCGTTGAGCCTCTCGGGTTTCTTGTCCGCCTCGCCACTATTCATATTCCCAAGTCAAGTTGGATATATATTTCTCGGACCTTTTTTGCTCTCCATCATATCCTACGGCCTTCTATCCATAATCTCACCCGGAAAACCAATCACCCCTACATCTTCCGGGAAGAAGTTAGAAAAATCCACAACAAGTGCCCTCAGAATTGCAATTCCTGGCCTCATTCTCTTCGCTACAGCACAATTGCATTCTCTGAATATGTATCCACCACTGTCATTTCACAAACGATGGGAGTTAGTTCGAAATCTGTTTTTGTAACCTCAAATCTAGACATGTATATGAGTTTGAGGGTTATTGGTTTGGTTTTTGGGCTGATTGGTCGCTGGGGTGGCGGTTCTGAACTTTTCTGTGCAGAGATACTTGTCTTTGCATGAGGGCCGATGGGAAACAAGAGAGAGGGAAAAGGGAGTTTAGAGAGAGCGCACAATGTGTTGCAAAACTTTTTTACCGGAATTGTTGCTATAGCGATGCCGAGTTGGATAGAAGGGGGGATAGGTAAGGATATGGGTGGTGTGATGGGGTTGAAAAATACGGGGTTGGGCTTCGGTATATTTGGGTTCGTTGGCGGAGTCGGCGTTGTTGTTGGACTGTGGATGTTGGGAGATAGGATTGTGGGGTGGGAGATGGGAGGAAATAAGAATGGAAAAGAATTCCAAGAGGAATACGTCTATAAGATCAAGCAGTTGGAAGTTGAGGGCATGGTGTAAATATTGCCTATGCTATGGAGTTAAATGGAATTTAGCTCACCAGATGAGCTCACCAGTGGAATTACAGGATTGACTAAATCTGCTGGTTGGAGTTATCATAATGCACGCTTTTGCTTTGAAACATACCATACCTTGGTTCCAATCTATCATTATTTCTTCAGGCTATTCTAGCACTCTTCTACTCTCTCAATTGGCCTCCCCGACCTTTCAATCCACTCTCTTGCAACACAACGCTCTAGTCCCCAGATCACCCATTCTCTCCCACATTCCTCTATCCGCTCCCTCCTTTCTTGCAAACCATCTCCATATAAACCCCAACTAGCCCCAAATCTCCCCATCATCCAAAAGTTAGAGACCTCCCCACGATGCAGGAACTGCTCCTAGTATAGCCATTGATCTCATTATCCGTTTCTCACAACTCTCTCCTATAAATTTTCAATCGTGAAAATTCTTACTGGAATCCTAGTAGGTGGGGTGAGTATTGTCCTGTTAACTTTTACACGAGGGGTTTTTTTATCGTTTTTACTGTATCTGTAGTGTTGATATTGCTATTACCCAGGTGTCAATATATCCTCACCCCTATCGTACTCTTCCATCTCCCACATCTTTCATACCAGTTTCTTTTGTCGAGCCCGAGGAACCGCGCATTTGACTTTCCAATATAGGGTACTGGGTGTGTATATGAAATCTGCAATTCATGAATAACCCTATTCTTTTGGAAGGCAAGGTTCTTCTGGATAAACTAATGTACGAACCTTGCTTATATAGACGATTGGGAATTCGATCAGGTGAGCTAATCAAGTCGTGGTTCTTTTTGTGTAGATGTATTCACTGTTTATCGGGGTATTGTTCAGCTATGTACATGTGGACCTTGGTGTTTGTATAAATTTCTAGATGGGTTGAGTGGCTTGCTCGGAAGGGAACTTTGACGGCGCAGGTGAATGACTACAGTATGTCCATCGTTTTCTATTTGCGTTGGTTTTTTGTTTTGTTGGTTGCGACTCCTAGTTCGCCCTTTGACTGTGGCGATTCATTAAGTGACTTTTTTGGTCTTGATCTAGTCTTGGTTTGGTCTGAGGTTTTGAGATTCTTGTTGTATTATTCTCAGTTGGCGATGTTACTTTGCTTGTTTAACTTATTATCATCATCATCATCATTATTATTATTACTATTATCATTATTTCCAGTGAAGTTCATTGATTCCGGGCCGCAAATACTTGAAGTCTTAGATGGGATCATGTCAAGATTTGAATTCGGACTGTTGGAACAGGCTTGTAAACATGGATTCAGATGTTGGAACCAAACCCACCGCACTACATTATAAAACTCGGGAACATACAAACTCCTCGTGTTGTTTGAGAAAAAGATAATCTTGGGTGCTTGGGGAATCAGAAAGAGAGGCTAATACTCTATTTATCCCTTCAGCAGCTCGCTCATTCTCCAAGGCACTACAGTGAAGTTCCATTCAATTACATTCATTCCATTTACATGTGCATTACTAACAAGTGCAATATCGACCCGTTTTGATGACTAGACAAAAGCTCTCGCGAGTTTGGGGAGTCTATCGAATTGGAAAACAGATTTCACGGAGTATTTGAAGATATGGCATGGCCTTATTCTTTTACTTCTCCATACTCTATCGTTCCAAAAAATCTATCTCCATTCATTAAGAGGCTCTACCTCGTTTTCCATGTCAATATTGCATGTAGTTTTCATCTTTTTATGTGAGAGACTACGCTGGATAAATGTTCCTCGTATTTGTTATTGATATATCCAGCTTGATATTATACTTTTCCATCAATGTATTGAGAGCAGAGATGTTAGAGTCTATCGGACTTGAACTCTTGACGACTCATATAAAATTTGCGAAAAGTGGAGGAGTGATGATTTTGTTTTGGATGATTCTAGACATACACACTTTAAATTTTTCGTTTATCTATTAATGCTGGAAATAAAGTGTTATCTCGAAGAATCATAGTCGATGAAGTCTCCTACCTACACGCGGTGGGCTAAGACGTTCCGTGGAGAAGTGAATCAGGAGACCTCTTTCTGATAGGGTTAACTTTATTGTCCTCCCCATTTTGATTCTCCAATTCACTTAACCTACTAGAATGCTCTAAGACTTTATTTCTACCTAAAGCCCTCGCGCTTCCAAGGAGTTGAAGTATTTACGGTATATAACTCCTTTCACGAACGGACAGTAAGAATTCATCAATCGCAATGGGACTAAACTAACACCTACCATAATGTAAAGGCCAACGAATTGCTGATAAATTCATCCAGAACGACATTGAAAGCCATACATGCTGAAAATATACACCTTTTCAAATACACGATGGGTCATTGTAATACGTATGTTAGTATACAATTGATAATGGGGCTTCTTATCTTCACTTCTTATTCGAGTTTGTTGGTACTTGAAGGGCGTCTCAAAGCGAAATAGTCATTTAACCAGTTATCTAAACGGTTGATTCGGTTGATTGGCTGGACCTTTAACCAGTTGCTTGAACGGTTGATGCAATTGATTGGTCGGACCTTCAACCAGACAAACGTTTGAATATCCAGATAAGTCATCTCTATATCATTATAGAGCGTTCCTTCAAGATATGATATCCGCAATATCGATCTATTGTTGGTATAATGAGATATGCCTGGATATTATCATTGGTTCATTCAGTTTCGAACCATATATGAATACCTGAAAGTTGCTCTTCTCTCCTTCTATAATTAGCCGTTAAGATGAATATTTAAAATTGCATCAAGCTTTAGTCTATCAAATGCCCCCTCTCTTTCCTTTCCCAAGCCCTGTTACCAAGCCTTACTCCCTCGAAGTGATATCCAACAACTAAACTCAAGAGAAAAACGGCCCCGCCCCCTTAACCCCGTAATGTGCTAACTAGTGTATCGGCTTTTTAGCCGAACGCTATCTTTATCCACTCTCTAAGTATAATATATGCACATGAATCTGCCAATCCATTTCTTACTTCAAGTTAACCCGTCAAGATATCTGAGTTTTTCTGTCGATCTTTGAAACGAAGACGGATCTTTCTAGGAAGTATTGATAAGTTTGGATTTCAGTGAGTAATTGAACATAATGGTAGGTCGAAGAAAGTAACGGTTAGTTAGCGCTCAACTTCCATCATGATATATTGCGAGATGCGCCATATTATCGATGGACTTAACCTGGTAATTCAAAAGGATGTGGTCGTTGATAACGTCCCGAGTTTCGACCTCAATTATGTTGCAATCAGAAGGTGTTCTACCTTCCATCGCGCAGAGAAGTTCCAGCATTTGTCAACCATGTCTCAAAATGTCTTTAATTATCCTTCAAACCCTCGTGTCGTTACATTCCCTATGTTTACTCACCATCAAGTACAATGCCCTTACTCCTTCACAAATTAAACCAAGCTATATCTTCCAGCCCAAAGTTTACATACATGTGTTTATCTGGTACAAGTTTCGCAACAGCTCGTAATGGAACGAAACTCCATAACTCTTGAATTCATCTAAATTTCAATTGTATTTTCTGCCATTTAAATTATTACAAAATAAGATACACCTACAGGATCAATCAACTCTATACGCCCTGTTCTGGAACAAACGCTTATCATACTTATAAGCAGTCTCCACCAAACCATCTCTTTCAGTATCTCTACTTCTATCCCTTTTTCAATCTCCAAGCCCATTTCTTCTCCTATGCCGTTCTTCGTCTCCCCCTTTCTTATTTCCCCTTATTGCTCCTCGTCACCCCCCACATGCTTTATCCGGCTGGGCAAAACATTCGGAACATGACATACAGGTTCTTTGCCATCTTTTGTCTTCCCCTTGACTTAGATTATCTATTTTTCCGTTAGTTGTTTATCTCGAATGCCTGAATATTTTGTTTGGATGTATCGCATATATCGCTTCCTTCATCATTTGTCTCGTTTTTCTCCTCTTCCTCTTCTTTTACCTTTTCTTATATGTCTGACCCGAGCGATGACTCTTGATGGGGGAGCGCTGGAGAAGGGAACCTCGAAGATGAGGATGGTTAGGGCGAGGGCGAAACTCGAGTGCGAGCAGCTGAAGGTAACTGTTTTTTTGAAGTATCATAACCGTATACCAGACTCCATGTAATTATGTTTCCAACAACTTAAAGATATATTCCTGGCCATACCTTGAGCCATACTTCTCATCTGCAATGTCTGGCTCGACTTCCCTTGCATCCATGCTATTTAAATCTAATATTCTATGTACAGTCAATCCACAAGATATCGTTCATTATGTTATCCATCTTTCGAGATTGAATAGAGACATGATTTGCACTCCTGAAAACGCCAGATCTTAGTAAAGATGACATCTTTGAGCGTATGAATATTGTGGTTGTAGATTGTCTATAGATCAGAAATCATTTTTACCAATTGATATAATCTTTCTAATTCGTATAACATTCGTATAAGATTTGGTATAAAGTTTAGTATAATTTTTAGTATAAAATTTAATCAATCCGTAAATAATTCAATAATCTATAAATAATCAGCAAACAATCTATAAACTAACTATTAATTCATTAACCTATGGATATTACTTATGGATTAACAGATTTCTATAAATTATCTATAATTGCTCTACGAATCATCATTAGGATTATAAATAAAACTGCTTTATAGAGCGGTTTATCTGCGAATAAACCCGTTGGAAGGAAAATTTATTCCGTGGGGTTTTATTACGTAGCCTAATTGTGGGTTAATTGCTTAAATGCATCCAAATTGATGGCAATCCATCTATACTAACGAGGCTCTGGATACCAATTTGCAGTAATATATGAGATCATCTGGCCAAAAAATACCTCCGATTCGACAACTTCGGGTCGAAAGAACCAAATGCATGTAGACTACTTGGGATAATCATCAGAGTATTTGTACCTGGCTAGAAAGATCGGAACAGGAAGCAACTCAACTGATCTAGTCAAAGTAGCCAAAACATATCCCTATTTCTTGGATGCGTTAGATGGTACAAACGATGCTCTAATTGAGCGTCTTCTCTCAGAGAGAAAGAGGGCACGAGTCCCCAGTATTAGTTTTCACTTACTCCGTTGTTAAATTCCTATTTTTGTGCTTTGAAAGTTATCCGCTAGACCATTGGCCTAGCCGTCCTATATAGTCATAGACTGAAGGTGGACGTTAATTAAATCAATCAATCAATCAATCAATCAATCAATCTCAGAGAAAGGTGATCACGTACTGAAAATGGGTTACAATGATCAGGCAGAGATCATCAACGAGCTCTGCAGATTGAGAATGCCCCAATTTATTCTATAGCCATGCATGAACTTTTGGGGCTGAAATGAGACCTTGGTATACTAGCAAAGAACTAATCCAGGTCCAGATATGACATTTACTTCAAATCGTCCATCACCTTTGCTACATAAAAGAACCTATGATAATATCAGAATATACTGTCAGTAAAGCCAGCTACGAGAAAATGTAGGAAGGTGTTAAAGGTGGAGTCAGAGATCGTAAATAAGGAATGGTGGATGATAGAGGTGGAGTTACCACAAGTATGTGTCTCGGAAGAAGAAACCCGAATATGTCTCTGCAACATGAAGGGGTATCTACAAAAGGATTGGCGCAGATTTTTCCACGCGAAGAAGGAATTCTGATGAGAGAAGTAGAAGACTATTGATTTAGGTGAATTCGCAAATCTGTAATATAATTACTAGAAAACTGCAACATCTGCCATTCTAGAATACCCACTATCCTGGTTGTGCAATCTTATGGCTTCATGTGCTGGAGTAAGTACCAGTCCCCAGTATAAAAAACTCTCTATTGAGGTCAATATTTTAAATTTGTATTTTATCACTTTTTCTCGGTATTATGTTTCACATACCACATCTCAGGAAGTTCTATGGGGATGGATCTATAGCAAAACACGGGGAACTGTTTTCAATAATAGGGAGAAGTGAACCCCTACTACTGTCTATTTTTTAGTCCGTACATGGAATGGCTTCAAAGCCCGTCCCTATGTACTTTACTTACCACTTTCAAGTCTATACACTACGTTAAATTACCCTTCTTGAGATCGCCCTCTACTAGAAGAGGTCGATTGCTGGTAGGGAGTTGTGGAATCTGACACAATTGTGTCTTCAGCATGCCAAAATACAATTGTGTGGTAATTTCTTCATGAAATATATCACATGTCTCCGAGTGGGTATTCCTGAATTTGGCTTTTGCATATCTGGAACGCTTTCTTCGTCTCTAAGACTTGGTTATCATAACTTGTTCTCAAGTGGTAGATCTATCACAATGATAGGCTCTTTCATCCATGAATATAATTTGTCAAGTTTCCAGATCGCGCTATGATATGACAGCTATGTTGTGTGAGTCTAGGATGATCTACGATCATTGCTCTATACCACATCAGTGCATCAATTAAAGTGTTGAATCAATATAAATTTAAGAATATATAAGTGTTTGCACAGAAAGTCTAGGTGAGTATTGATAAATCAAAATTAAAATTTGCTCAAGAGCTTTCTCTACCTGACCTCTACACCATTCCGTTATAGATGAGGCGAGGGATTTCAATTTGTTAAAACTAATGATAGTCTAACGTCTTGTCAAGATGGAAACGGTCCCAAATTGGTGACTGAAGGCTGAATCAAAAATTCTACTGTTATTTGAAGGAGCTGTCCTGGAAATTTGGAAAGCCATCCGGATACAGATTGTTGCCAGAACATGCACTTAGCACACTATATATTTCTAATTCATCCGATGTGCTGATACAGGCCTATTATTTTCTCGGATGACTTTCTAAACGACATGAAAGAGTTCTCTATTGCGAGCCCAGAAGATGTGTCTTGGTTCTACAAACGATGCTTTGGCTGCACTTATCTGGTCTAGTATAACATCGGCACGGATATCAACTTCAGACGCCACTAAGCTATCTACCCTACTCGTGTTTGCCATGAAGGTAAAATGACAGTAAATAGACATAATCTTTGTCTTCTGCCTATAGTAATCACCCAATTTTACCAGATATATTGTCATGATTGCCAATCGCTCAATAGGTTCCCAGATCTTATTAACATCAAAAGCATCAAATAAGAAAATACTTAGGAACATCTCACACATATTCCGCTGATCAGTTTCGCAAAAATTGAAGGAGTAGTTGAATTAATTCAGACTGTATCTGATGTTTACCAGTTCTAACCAGATGAGTATGAATTTATCAACGTATTTTTGGATGCTCCTCTTGGCCGGGTCAACTATATTTTGCTTTAGACTGCCAAGAGAACTGGGTGGGGAATGCAGGAGGTTTAGATGGAGATGTTTGAATAATGATGGAAGCTTCATCAATTTCCCGAAAATGCTGGGGGATGTGGGGACAAACGTGGGAAAGGAGGCTTTGAGATCTACATGGATTACAAGAGAATTTTGAGTTGTGCTGAGAGAGAACAGGTTCCTTCGGTCAATCTCCTGAGTTGAGACGTTTTTTTAGAGTTGGGTGTAAAGACTAAATCGTTTTAGAATAACTCATCTTTCCATAAAAAGTTTGATACTAGTTCATACCCTCAATAACCACATGCTAATTCTTTCTTCGCATTCTATCTCGGGTTCGTGTAGTATCGTTAATTCCATTGAGATTGCTCTCCGTCATAAAACGCAAGTGCAATTCTTAGCTTATGAAAGCTATCTTGCTCCTGGAATTCTATCCAAGTGCTCCTACACCGCAAGTATCCCCTAGAATATGAAAAATTGACACGTAGGTGGTTGGTGGCAAGGTCATATTCAATAACTTCATGAACAATTGATAAAAATAAATTTCAAACAATACGTCATGGATAACATGTCCACTGTCTACAGTTGTACGAACGCGATGTATCTCCTTCTAATCAACGCCGCCATCAGTGAACTATTGGCCATTTCTATCATCTGTTCATTGTGTACACACTTGTCATTAAAGTCAACGAGGTTCCGGCTCCACTTTCCTATTTTCACGTCTATGCTTATCAATAATTGAAATTTGATGATATATTCGGCAGTGTATTCGGCAGTGTATTAAGTTAATGGTGTTCTTCAATAATGATAACCTTTGATATGTCTTATGGAGAAATGTTCCCAAGGAATCCCATGGTATTTGGGCAAGTCGACATGTCTTTCCAGAACGATAATTGGTATATTTCAGCACATAGAATTAGTGCAAGCCGGATTATTAAATTGCGACATTCAGGCTCTTTCTCTCTTCGGCTTAAAGCCCCAATAGACAGATACCCTCCACTGTCGTATAAATATAGTATCTCCAAATTAGTAGAATTACAAAAGTATTTGTGCTTTTGGTGGGCTGGCTAGTCCTACCGCAGAAATTTAATAATTTTAGAAAGGAGAAGTTGTGGATTGATTAGATAAAAAGTAGCTGCTACTGTTGTGACTAGAAGCAACACTAATGTAGGTCCGTTTAAGCTCATAGAGCTATCCCTGTGTCAGCCACTGCGGGTTAGCTCAAGTGTATCCGACTCTTACTTTCGCTTAACCTTATGGCGACGGGTAGTCTAGCGCTAGGCATTGATAGTCAGCCAACTTCGCTTAATTGATTGGTGTATACATTGCCCAAGCCAGCGGGTAGGTTTGACAACTTAACACAGATTAGGTACTTTGTGCTTAAGGTACGGGACGGGGTGAAGGTACACAACCCCGATCTGCCAACCTATAATGCCGACATTGTGATCTAACCGTGATATTATGGACAACCACCCATGTCGTAGGTCATATTGAATTGCTTTTTCAGTTTTTCAGCTTTTTTCAGCTGTAAAGAAGTTGAGTGGTAGACATGGCAGCATGTTAGATATGGCCGATATGAGATTGGCATGAAGTATTTAGATCATCAAACAGGGGTAATGGATTGCGATATATAATCCGTTCCCTTGACCTTGAAGAACTTCCCATCATCACAACATCAATCCATCATCACACACTCAAAGAACAATCAACAACCCGCATCTTCAATCACTCAACCGAACAAATCAAAAACCAAAAATTTCAATCATGTACTTCTCAGTCATCTCCACCATTCCCTCGTTGCTATCATGGCAAGCGTCAGCAATGCTCTCCTTCCCTCCAACACGGTCGTATTAATCCCAGACAAGAACAAATTCTTTTCTAACAAGTCATTCAGCAAATCGCCCGCTCGTATTGCCGAACCTGTGGCCATGCAAGCTCGACACAGGATGTATGGCATTTCGATCTTGCAGCCCTATCAACGTGATCGATTCTGGCAATAGCTAAACGATGGCTCAATCTTTGAAGGTTAGAAATGCAGATGGAGAGAATCTGGAGGCAGTTTGGATGAAAAAGTCAGAGAGATGCACGGGCGAATGTCAAAACTAAGAGCAGAGGTTGAGATGGATTCAATTCGGAGAGGTTCTATTTACGTACACGATTCATTTAATACAACAATTACTCACAACTATTCCTATTGCTCTCTTGCTGAACGGCGTAATCTGTGGGTTTTTTGAGTTTTCGTAGGTATAAATGACAATAAGAGAGAGTAGAAACCATGCAATTTTGAGATTTTGGGACCGAGTGAACTTGCGGCATGGAATGTAAGTCCTTCCTAAATAAGCATCAAATGATGCGTCTTTCTGGTAGACTTTACCTGAATGGTTGTCTCTGGTATATAGCAAATCTTCATTATTGATTTGTGGCGAAGTCTGAGTCCAATGATAATTTTACTCCCTAGGTATTAGTGCATGTTGCAGGTATATTGGTATAATGTCATATATTTCACTCAATAATATATTATGGAATTTATGATGGATTCTAGTAATCCTGTCTGTGATTACTGATGTGAAATATACCACCAAGAACTCAACAATACACTCAATGACCTATAGTAATTTTTGATGAATTTCTTCCAAACAGGAAACATTCAAGCTGTCACTAAAATGTCTTGGGTTCTTGAAAATGGAAGAAAGTAAGAGAAATATGTATAATTTTAAGGACTGCGTTTATCTTTCATATTATCAACAGATTCAATATGAACACCGCAAGTATTTATAGCCATTTTTGCATACTGATGTAATATGAGAGGCTTCAAAATCAATAGCCATGAATTAAAATGCACTTCCGTCGCCTGAATGGAAGGTGATAGGGATTGAGTCTAGACTGGCGAGATCAGGCCAACTTCACAAAAGTAAAGTAATGTAATTCAAATTCTAAAACGTATTACTGTTCTGTATTAATTTACACAAATACTAAAATAACTCCGGCCTTTAATTGGTTGTCCCCAGCGTTCGAAACATCTGTTTACCATGCAAGGGTCATCCATCATCTTTAGAGAGCAGTAACCTTTACTTGGACACCATCTCTTGGTCTCAAAACTAATCTCCACATTTTCAATTCTCCGGATTCTGTACACTTTCGTCACGCTCAAAATTTATACATGCTCAAACAAGCAACATAATAAAACCTTCATTTCCGTCTCTGCAAACTTGCGTCAAATACATCCTCTTGGGCCTTGCAAGAAAGTCATCGACGATTGGCTGTGAATGTAGCTGGCAATTTGTCCCAACGATCTGGATCAAAAACATCTGCTGTAGGACCCCAGTACATAGGAAGATGGTTGATACAGTTTAGCGAGAATATAGACGAAGTACCTCCGGAATGTGTATGGGCCCAGCTTATCTTCTTTCAAAGATTCGCGACAGTCATTGGGATAGGTGGTATGGAAACGAAGCGATTCCCGACAGACATTGTCTAAGTACGGCAAAAGATCTGGATCTGTCCTTTTCTACAGATCATGTACCGAGTTGTTGATCAAAGAGGAACGGCATGTTTTCGCGATTCGGCTCTCAGTTTTTCTTGAATTTTGGGATGAGTTGAGAGAAGATGGATTGTCCATGCTACACCGGTTGCAGTGTATCATGGCCTGCACCCTGAGGACTATGTTTCTTGGACACATAAGTAAATTTGAGAAAGCTTGCTTACCATAATCTGGTCGCGCATAGTTGGTAAGCTTCTCTCCAGCCTGCTTCATAGTTGTTTGGCATTCAAAGCGTATCCTATCGTTGCAGTTGTCTTGTTCTCTGATGATGAAGTGTTGGAATAATTTAGAAGTTCCATGTCACGGTTCATCTTGGCGGAATCAGCTTTGTAGATGGTATGAAAGCCTGGAGACCATGCAAGATGCGTGATCATATTCAAACGTAAAGTCACGAATTGGTTTTCGGGGGCGAGAGTTGATGTCGGTACCAAAGCCTGCTAGGCCATCATATCGAGAGTGGTGCGGGTTCAACCACTCCAACACCTCAAAGGACATGGTTTAGCGGACTCGGCTCCATCTATTCTTCCATAGCTTTGTGAGAGCAATGATTTTTCCCCAGATACAGGTCCAGGGCCTGATGGATTGAATGGAGAAACCGGGTGCCAAGGACTTTGATTACATGTTCAGCTCCTTCGGCTAAAAGAACACCCTCGCCAAGAATCCTGACCATCCACAACTTTGCGCGCAATGGTTTTGGGTAGTTGTATGGATTTCTTATGGTCATTCTGAGAACTTGAATTAGGACATTTTTGAAAAAAAAAAAAAGATATCTGTTACGGAAATATTCCTGTTTAAGTGCACATCATCTGCGATCGAGAGACGCTCAGATCCAAATGGGAAGAAGTATCTAATGATTGGACCGTGGACTTGATGCCAATTGCGCTGTGAAAGCCACCTCGTGGAATCTCGAAGCATTGACCCAGAGAGGGAAGCCAGGAACAGTTGGAATATGTCGAAGCTCGGAAATGTAGAATGGGAAGATGTAACTGAGGTAAAAAGCGTATGATGGCAAGAATATTCCAAAACACAACTGAAAGGGAATATACCGTGCCCACGAGGAATCTTTGCGATCAGGAGTGAAAACTAAAGTCGCTGCTCCAGAGAGGGAGAAAGGAAACTTGGATAGCCATATTGTTTCCGAAGTGTTGTTGAGACGGAGGAAAAAGTCAAGTAAGGCATTGAAGAGTATTAGTGATAAGGATCAAGACTAGGGTAAGTCATAAACCTCGGTATCTACGAATCATAAATCTTGAAACTTGTGCTACTTGAAATATCTCAACTAGATGGCATTCTCACAGTTCCTCCCACATCCCAGCTAGATAGCATTCTCGCTAGTTACTCTAAATGTCGTAATGTAGTTGAAGGTTCTCCACAATATTATCATAATACGCTTCGTCGAGAATCTATCAACTTTCAATAGTTTTGTAATAACAACAATCAATAATCCTACCGCCACGTCGAATTTACAACTGTGACAATTAGCTCCCCCTCCTTAGCAGGCATACTCGGTCGATAAGATGAAACTGCCGAGTGGGGCATATACTCGAGAGGTGGACATGCATTATCATATGAATTCCTTCGAGTGATTGGATCGACTCAGTCAAATATTGTAAGCCCAAGAAGTGAGCACCGCTTGTAAGGATTATATTAGCCGTCAAAATGATCTGCAGTGTCTAGTGGGTCCCCTAGTTTCACCGGAAACAACACAACCGAATTAGGTCAGCGCACGGTTCTCACTTGTATCCGCTTGAAATTGACGTATCTAAAATAGGCAGGAGTTCCCGTAAAAGTTATCTCTAGCTGGGAATTATTGTGGATCCTTGCAGCATATCATCTGTAGATCTGCCGCCAATTCTCCATATAGAACAAACTAGTGCACATACGTGGATGACGTTCTTCTGACTAACGGTGTCACTGCACGCAGACAAATCTACCATTGATATTCTTTAATTTGATCCGGCGTTCGATTACACATCCCCGAAATTTGCTGAAATCCTTTTTTGCAAGAAATTATACGCCATGACTATAATTGAGTTTGATAAAAGGGCTAACAAATAGGTTGGACGAACCTGGGGACTCCAGGCATTGGAGAATAGCTATCAGGTATTCAGCTCCTTGTTGTCACTAGTAAACTTGCAAAGATCGTCAATATACATCTCGTAGGATCGCTTGCGATCCTTTAGAAGGTAAACTAATAATACCATATAATGATATATGATAATTATGAAGTAATCAGTGAAGTTAGTTGATTATACCATATTCATCATTTTTTAATACTTATTTTCATTCAAAATTATATTAAACGTAAGATAAATAAGAGTAGCACTATGAATATTTATTATGTTTATTTTCTAATTTGACATATTAAATGCTAATACTTTCATTAATCAACTAGAATATAATAGCCAACTGAAATTATAGTCTATTAGTTCTAAATAAAGCATGAAGTTAATATTACTAGAATAGTTCATAATATTTATAGAACAGAAAACAATGAATACAATTAGTTCATATATATTGAACTCTCTAATAGTTTGTAAACATGTGCTAATCCGGCATATTCCCAACAGATCTGCTTTATTAGTCTGTAGTATGTATCTTCCAGTTTTCGAATCTTTGGGAAGCCCGTAGTTTGACTAGGGTATCGCAGTATCTTCACCCGAAACAAAATCTATAAGATATCATTCCTGGCCCGTAGCTTACAGTATTAGAAATCATCTCAAACAGCATCGTTTTTGCTTTCGATCTCTATTCTTCTTCACACTCTTTTTTTCAGGCAATTAGGGCATCCGCAAAAATGTCAAGCAGCATACCTTTCTTGCCGCCCGTCGGGGCTGTTAAGTTCTCACCGTGGGAGGCCTTCGATCAGGTCTGGACTTCGGCGGTAGGATATCCTGCTGAAGAGTTCAAATTCGTTCCGGGAGAGACTCCAATGGCTACCTACGAGAAGCTGTTAGTATGGTGGTACTTACTATGCAGTTATCTTTGGTGGCCAAGCTTGGATGAAGAACCGTCCAGCAATATAAGCTAAATGGCTTGTTTATGGCACACAACTTGATGTTGACTGTCCTAAGCGGCACATTACTTTTCTGTTCGCGCAGCAGCTCATTCCAAGTACTGGAAGAATGGCTTGTTTGACAATATCTGCGGTGCTAGTGGATGGACCAAGCCATTGGTTACTTTGTGATTATGTAAGTTATGAATCTAGGACTTCCAAAGTTGTATACTAATCAATAAAAACAGTTGAACTACATCACAAATATGGAGTTCGATCTTCCTGTTCTCAGAAGAAGCCTTTGAGTAAGTCATTATTCTTAAGCAGAACTTAACTTGTGCTTATCGTTACATTTAGCTTTCCTCCATTGCTTATCATCATCCAGCAACAGCTCTTTGTGCTATTCCCAACTTGTTGGAAATACCCCAGTATCTTGGTGCTATCACTTTGAATCTCTCTGTTCACGTTGTTATGTATTGGTACTACTTCCAGAGCGCACGTGGAATTCGTATTACCTGGAAAGAGTGGATTATCGTCTGCAAATCGCTCAATTCGTCATTGATCTTATCGCCATCTATGTAAGTTTTAATCGGTTCCTTGGCCTAGAGTGTTGCTAATTTTGTGGGTAGTTTGCTTCATACAACTACTGGGCTAGTGCTTACCATCCATCTTTGCCCCACGTTGGAACATGTGCTGGAGAGTCATATGCTGCATTTGCCGGATGCGCAATCATCAGCTCTTAATTTTTCCTTTTCATCTCTTTCTACTTGCTACATACAAGACTACAGTAAAGAAACTTCAATCAGTCACAAGATATCAAGAGCGGAGGAAAGTCATAATCATATCATTTTGGGTACCTAATTATTACCCGACAAACTTATTTTTCTTTTCGAGATTTTGGGTAGGGGGAGAAGGGTTTCAGGAAACATGTTGAGGAACAGTCTAAATCGGAGTTGTCGAAGGGAGCTTATATTTGAAGTATTTTATTCTTAACTTAATGTATTTTATTCTCGGTAAGAGCAGTCGGGTTGAAGAGAGGTTGACAAGAAGGTCATGGAAGTTTTTAGCTGAAGAAATTTTACTTTGTAAAAGATAATCACTCCCTGAGAGAATAATTGCAATGCATTAGTGAGGTTACGTATTCGAATGGCACATAGACAATATTCTTTGGGATGCTAATACACATCCTTGGACAACCACTCTCAACTTAAACTACTGAAGCTGGAAAAGGTCATCAGAGGTCTGCTTCCTTATGTTCGAGACAAACTTGAGAATATAGTGTTCTATTAATCATATTAGAGGCTTCACCCTCAAACATTGTTAGTGTGTAAGATTTGATATTCGACTTTTCAAGCCACTTACACCACGGCATATCTTTGATACAGTGTTATGTTGACATCATTTGACAATGAAATCATCAATTAAGAGACTAAGAGTTAACACAAAAGTAGATAACAGAATTCATTGACATTGACTTGGAAAGCGAAACCTTGAAAGCCTCGAGAGTAAGTCCTTTACCTCATTTAGCTCACTCATCTAACATCAAAAAGAGCCCTTTTTAAGTACTAATAATTTTACGAAAAGTGATAGATCTTCGCGAGTTATTATTATGTAAAACTTAATTGGATCTTTTGATATCCCTTAAAATCAGTTTTATATTTTACCAAAATATCCAAGTTTTATATGTTCTTATTAAAAATTGCTAAAATTTGTACTTCTTACTATCTATTACTTATAAATATATAAACAATCAACATATTCAAATTGAATTCCAATATCATTGGTCTAAATCATCAATTCAAAATCAATATGTAGTATGAAAGGTAGCCCAAAGAAGTGGGTGAGCCGAAAGATAGGGATTTAGGTGGGCACGAGTCCCAGTATTAGTTTTCACTTACTGCATTGTTAAAATTCCTATTTTTGTACTTTAAAAGTTATTCGCTAGACCATTTGGCCTAGCCGTCCTATATAGTCATAGACTGAAGTGGACGTTATTAAATCAATCAATCAATAGGAATTTAGGCATTTTCAGCCCTAAGTAATAGGTAGTATTTTGGCGTCTAGACCTCTATAGAGTCACATACATATTCGTCCTTCGTCAACCTAACATGTGGTACTAACTCTATGCATCTAGTTTGCAGATCTTCAAGCTACTAATGCTTAGTAGCTTGCGTACATTTCAAGAACGAAAACTGGATATAGCCGTATTTTGGTGGGGACTATTTTGATGTATGATCTGCAAATAAATGGGTCTGACTATCTATTTCATCTAATCTACTTATCCATCATGAAGATCCACTTGAGAAGGAAGCTTTGATAGTACAGGTTGCTGAGGCATTGTTTTGCATGAAGATCTAATGCTTTCGATTCCTACGCCAAGTAACTGAACCTGCATTATTGGCAATTTTGCACCATTTGGGCGTCATCTATGAATCGATGTAGAGCATCGGTTTGATTCTTTTCCGTTGCATCGTTGCGGTGAATCTAAGAAGTTTTAGTGCTGAGAGATATGTCTCAAAATATTTCCATATCAATGGTTTAGCATAGCAATTTGCATACATCCAACAAGCTTTGTTTTCAACACAGCTTCATTACCAAATTTAAGATGGAGAATTTAAACAGGCAGCGGTACTGCCATTGCGGTCATTCACAGATTCTACTCACTCAGAATCAATTTCTGACCCAAAGCCCTCTCTTGAACTGCATACCCGTACAATTCCTTCTCCATGCTTCATTTACCTCTGTACATGGTCAACAATATGGAAATTATTTGTTATCCTCGCAATCGGAAATCTCAAAAGCCTGCCATTGATGTGGCATTACGTCTTATCAACTCTTTTCGGTTCTGTCTTCGCTCACAGCGTCCAAAAGTAAAGCCTGGACCAAAGCACATTTTCCAGCCCATAATCACGGAATCTCATGCTCCATTAATGGAGATTGATATCAATTTCCATAGTAAGTTCTGTACTTGAGCCTCAAAAGCGAACAGCTGCTTACTTAAAAAGAAACCAACAGTTCTTATTTTTCCGATGTCGATGTCGTAGAACTCACTTGTTCTGTACCCTATTTTCCGAAGGAATTGAGAAGCTCCGAGGCGGAACAGGACCAATTACAGGATCAAAAAAACCTGCGTTCGGTATTGCCTTGGGGCAGTAAATTGCAACTTTAAGAAAGAACTCAAGCCCTACGAAGCATATGAAGTATGGACACGAGTTCTTGACGTGGGACGAGAAATGGATATATCTTGCTACCCATTTTGTGCAAACGGAGTCAACAAAACCAAGGTCCTACAGCTTGTATCCACAGCAGAATTCAAAAGCACAGGGCGAAAAGTGTAAGGAGCGGGATCCAGGATCTAGCGTTGTGGCATCTGCTCTGAGCAAATGTGTGTTCAAGCAGGGTCGGAAGACGATAAGTCCGGAACTCATGCTAAAAGCTTCCGGTCTGCTACCTGAAGCGGGGAAAGAAATTGATGCTGAAGAATGGACGCTTGAGAATGTTGAAGAGGAGAAGTTGAGGGGCAAGAAAATTGCCGAAACTTTATCGGCAGAAACCAAATTGGATATGGAGCAAACGTTTACCGGCGAATCTGAGGCACTGGGAAGACATACTGATGGTACAGGTCTGCTTGGTATCTTCTCTACTCTTGCTCAATTATCTGGGTTGAAGAAGAGCCAAATTTTGTGAGCAGACCATCGTCACCCGTTCCGGAAATAGGGCTTAGAGGGACTCAGAATATACAATAATTTTACTTCAAAACAAATAGATTTTAGATTATATAATGTTTCATTGGCAATAGCTAGCTATAACACACACAAATTGACCATCATCTTTTCTTGATGATGCTTATATACAGTAGAAGCTTTCATAGTATTGGTCTATCGAAAAATACGAGCGGGATCTAAAAACAACCTAAAATGTGAAGATGAACGGTCACGGACCGTTATCCTGGAGAGATCTACGAGAGGTGTTTTCTCTCATTTCAATTGGTGCAACTGACTAGCCACTAGCTCAATTCTATGTTTAGCCATCCCTTAACACTACGAATCCGTAACCATCCTCCACTTAACGAAAGAAATACGACACTCACTACATCATAGTTTGAATTGAAGTATAGAACAGCTTGAAAGAAGTTCCATTGGAATAATCACTCACAACAATACATCCATTAAAACCCAGTCATGCTGGCTTCGGATGATGAAGAGAAGCGTTCAGCTGAAAATACGACCCTCAGTTCGTTTTTTGTTAGTGACCTTGCTGCTTCGTGTCAAAACCCTCACCCGAAAGCTCTCCATCTGAAACTTTGGATGATCAGGGGCGTCAATCGATGGCACGTGAAGCTATAAATTTCTCTCTTCCTTTAGAGAAATTTGTCAACAATCAAACACTTGAGAATGGTCAGGAAGTGCCATTAGTGGGGATCAAGGACGAAAAATGGAGACAGTTTATCTCCAGATCCAAAGAGAGGTCTAATATATCAATATCTTCGTGATAAGCTGACTTACGAGGGTCATTCAAATGCCGAAACATCTGAACGGAGCGCCCTGAACCCCCAAAGGGAAGGCTGTGAGAGGTCTTTTCGAACAACCAGAACTTCAACGGGATCTAAAAGTGACGGAGGTAAATTGCTAGAAGACGCAATTGAATTGCAGTCTTCCAAAAGACCAGCCGAAGGAACCCGTGGGCGCTCATTCCTGGGTCGCGGCAAAGGCAAATCAACAAAGAGTTTAGACAGCCAACGGAACTCTGAACAATCGAAAGAAAACGGATCCCCGAGTTCCCACTACTCTCTACCTGACATCAAGGATGAGTTGAAAGAAATGTGTCTGGGCTCGCACCCCAACACTAGTCAAAGCACAATAAGATCTATCTCTGCAGAATATAAATCTGTTTCCGAATTTCGCGAGCCATCGCTCGAGGAAAAACACCCCCAAAAAGCATCAAAAGTAACGCCAGAGCCATCAGATGAAACTGAATACGAGATCATCGAAAGCTACGAACATAGTGCGACTCCCAACAACATGTTTACAGATAGAATATCATCTACAGAACCATCAATTCGAAATCTAGTATCTCGGAGCATTCACGAAGAACCTGAATTTAGCAACTCAGAAAATGAGACTTTTCTCCCCTAAAACGTCAGTTGACCCCAATAGAAGAGCAAACCCATCCTGGGAAACCGGGTTTATGGAGCGAGAAATTCATGAAGAATATAGACGAAGTTGTCAATTGGAATTCTTCAGATCTAAATCCAATGTCATTGGCCTCTACTAATAATCCGGATGCTTTTGCAGCGTGTGAACAAAACGACAATGACAATTCATTGCAACCGCCACAGGAACTGGAAACTGAGCATCCGGGGACTGCTACGTTGGCGTTCCTCACCATTGGAATTTGCTTGTCGGTGTTCTTAATTTCTTTGGATAGGACTATCGTTACAACTGTAGGCCTCCATTACCGATTTTCCCCAAGGTACATGATCCTAACAGTTTTCTAGGCAATTCCGTATATCAGCGGAGAATTCAAGTCATACGCAGATGTCGGTTGGTACGGAAGTGCATACCTACTCACGGCGTGCGCTTTCCAACCATTATACGGCAGGATCTTTACTCTGTTTAGTATCAAATGGACATATCTGACGGCCAACATCTTGTTTGAACTGGGATCATTGATTTGTGGAGTTGCACCAAATTCTGTAACATTAATTGTAGGTCGGGCGATTGCCGGCGTTGGAAGTGCGGGGATTTTGACCGGCTCCTTTGTTGTTGTCGCTCATAGTGTACCGATGCATAAGCGCCCGGTTTTCACGGCGGCTGTAGGTTTGATGTAAGTTCTACATTTCTCAGTTCGAGACTTGGACTAATTAAGCATAGGTTTGGGGTTGGTGCAACCGTAGGCCCATTATTAGGCGGCACCTTTACTGATCTCGTGACGTGGAGATGGTGTTTTCTATTTCAACCTTCCGGTTGGAGGTGTAACCATCTTGGCTATGATTGTATTCTTTAATCCTAAGAATAACATGAATACACAAAGGTCGTTCATCGCTAGGGTTTTGGAGCTGGATATCGTTGGAAATATTCTCTTGCTAGGTGCATGCGTCATGTTATTCATGGCTCTCCAATACACTGAAACTGTAATTCCTCCTATCTCCTGTGGCTTGGTGCTTTGAAGCTTCACATACTAATTTCGCACCAGGGATATTCATGGTCCAGCTCAATGATCATCGGTCTTCTTGTCGGCTTTGGCGTAACCATATTCTTCTTCGCATTTTGGATTTGGTGGAGAGGCGACAAAGCACTAATCCCACTTGAAATACTCAAGCAACGCAGCGTTCTAGCAAGCTGTATCTTCTCATTCTTCATTTACTCGGCTTTGATTCTGCACAGCTACTATCTACCCCAATGGTTCCAAGCCATCAAAAATACCTCCGCAATTACTTCTGGTATTGACATGATCCCTTATGTTGTCTGTAACGCTATCTTTTCACTCCTAGCCGGTATTGTTGTTGCGAAATCCGGATATTTTACCCCTCCACCATTTTCGGTATGGCCATCGCGACAATAGGATGCGGACTCATCAGTACCCTTAAACCCGACACAAAGACAGCTCAATGGGTGGGTTACGAAATTATCAGTGCGGCAGGGTTTGGAATTGCAGTTCAGCAAGGTTTTACGGCCGTCCAAACAGTGCTACCTTTGAAGCAAGTCCCCATTGGAACCGCTGCAGTAGTTGCATGCCAGTCATTTGGCGGCGCGATCTTTGTCTCTTGGCAATAATATCCTTCAGAATCGATTAATATCATGTGCTGAGGAGGGAAAACTTCCGGGGATTGACATCCAGGCTGTTTTGGATGCTGGTGCCACGAATTTCAGATCCGTTGTCGATCCAGCTCGTCTTCCTGCTCTGCTGGTAGAATATAATGGGGCTCTGCAGAGGGTATTCCTGGTTTCAATTCCTATGTCTGTGCTGGCGTTTATAGCTTCTTTGTTTTTGGAATGGAAGAGTGTTAAGGCTCGGAAGGGAGGCGAAAAGGTCTAGGATTTTAAATTGTTTCGTTGGTGTTAGGTTAGGGCAATTCTGGGAAAGGTAAACAAATTGTAAATACGATTCTTTAGAGTCATAATGATATTTAATAAATGTATCATGCATTCTCAACGCAGGGTAAGCAACCCTGCGTTGACTTGAATTTAATGACCATGTGAAAGTTGCAATCTGTTGTCTCAGGTTGGCTTAATAGTTCTATTAATCGACGCTACAGAACGCGTACTATACTATAATGAGCGTTACCCAATAGTTGTCAATTAAACACTCTCATTTATATCTATAAGTATAATTTATAAGTGAGGTCGATCTATTACTTCCCAGGAAACCCATGGTCTTAATGTAGTATGAGCCTTTTGTTGTATTGACTCTTCATGTTGTTTGGCAATATATTCTACATTGTGGCATCGACAATCACATGATCAGGCACTTTGGCGGAGTGGTTAACGCGATGCCCTGCTACTTCTTAGAAGAATAGTCAGGCATTTCCTTCGGGAGCGTGTGTTCGAATCACACAGGTGTCGTTTTTTGATAATTCTTTTTTGGCCGTTTTTTCCTCCCTTGTTCTGCTACTTACTTACTCTTTCTTGTTCCATTAGGTCAACCTTTTTTTCTCAATGACCTTTTAGAACTCGAACATTCCGTTTGTTTGTTCCTATATTTTGAGGTTTGAATTTCGGATAAGTGGGGGGTTGGCCGGATAAGTACTTGAGATCTACACATGGTTCAAAACAAATATGAAACCTCAAAACTTTCCAGACTTGCACTTCCACGCGCTTCCGCGTAGCTCAGTATATACGTGGTAATGAGTGAAGCTTGGAAGAGTAGGGAAACAATCACTTCATTTAGAATATAAAGACGAAAAGATGAAGTTCACGGATGATCCAATTATAAGACGAGGAGTTGAACTATACGTCTGATATCGAATCACTGAGACCTGAGGTTCGCTCCACTCTCGTGCATATATATATCAGTCATCATTTCGGATGCTTTGGTGGATATCTCGAAGGTTTTCTCCGGAGCTGCACACTGTTTACGAGTTACACGGCGGAGAAATCCATCTATCAATTGAGCGATGTTGAGACAGCAGTTTAAACTGCACTATCTGAATGTTTCATTCTCTTTGAGGTCGTTAATTATGATAGCCCATGTTAAATATATTTCAAGAGACAAGAAACGTCTCGTTACTATTGAGAAACAAGAATCTATTGGTTGGTAAGAAAGATTGCGTGGTTTCATATCCATTAAAGAACATGCTATAGTGTAACGACAGACTTAACTCGGCGATGAGAGAGAGAGAAGGGGAAGGCTTGTTGAGACGCACTTGTATTTCCATCGTTCAAGGACGAGACTTGGAAGATGAGGAAGGGGATACGAAGGAGGAAAACTCTGTGGCTTGTAGGTTACAAGTGTAGGTTACGAGGGGATAACGTTGAGAAGCACTCGTTAGATGGTGTAGATTTAGTCGAGGGTTATCCAAGTCTTCTCCAGCGGATGGTTTGTGGAAATAATAGAATGATTATGAGATTATATGTGTCTAGTTATTATTGTTGAACATCTGCTGTCATTGTAGGAAAATGCTTACTTATGGGTGTGAAGTACATGATAGAATGATTAGGAGATTATATGTGTCTAGGTAGTAGTAGTAGTAGTAGTAGTTGTTGTTGTTGTTGAATATCTACTGTCATTGATGGAAATACTTGCTCACAGATATGAAGTCGTATTTAAGTTATCTATCATGCCGAAACATGCGTGGCTGGGTTAGATAGAGTACTTGTGTAATATAGCCAACCCAATCATCTTTCCATGCCATATGTCATTTATGTCTCCTTTAGAACGTCATGTTGCACTCAAATGCATCTGAGACGGCCGAAATGCGCCTTCTATTCATGATTCTCGCGGGTAGGACCAGGTGTAAGCGGGGTGCTTGCTTTGCGAGTTCTTCATTTATTCATCGAATGAAATATTTGCCTCCCATCGATGAGAGTGGAAAGAGAAAATAATCGATTCATAGTTGAGATATTAACTTCTTCTAATCTCACAGTATATCCTACTTTCACGAATTGATGTTGCAACACAGATATCGGGGCTTTTGACATAATAGTCCACGGATAGGTTGCTTACCTTAAGAATCTCTGTATATTGATTGTGAAGTTAATGTTTTACTTTAATTCGCAAGTGCAAGATGTCATACAACTACCGACTCAAGGTTCAGAGATTGCTTGGAATATGTTCAATGTTTGGTTGGATGGTTATGGTTTTCGCCTACTTGATTTTAAAGAAATCTCCTGATTTTGACCTGCACGCTTCTATTTGGCTATTCATACCAACAGCTGTAAGAACTTTTCACGCCTGCTCCCATGTCATGCAATGTCTCTTGTGCTGATTAAGTGGCTTTCAGATTTATTTCTTTGTGTGCTATCGTGTATATTTGCATCCATTGGCAGGATACCCTGGACCTGCTATGGCCTCCATTACCGACTGGTACAGTGTATATCATTGCCTGGAAGGCGACCGGCACTTGAACGAATATCAACTTCACAAAATCTATGGTATGTATCTGACAATTCATAACTTCTTCTCTCTGAATGGTATCATTCACTCACACTTGATAAAGGGCCTATTGTACGAGTAGGACCAAATCGATTGTCTTTTAATAGTACCGCCGCTGTTCACGATATTTATGGCTCCGCAGCCAACACTCAGAAGTCCGACTTGTACACCATATATCACTACTTTTTTAAAGTACCATCCATTGTCACAACCATTGACAAGCATGTCCACGGATCCAAGAGACGTCTTATGTTAAAAGCTCTCAATACACAAGCTGTTCAAGGGTTGCAAAATGTAATCTATAGTAATAGTGAACGATTCTCCGAGTATTTGCAAAGAGGTAAAATTGGGAGAATACCTAGAGGAGAATGGACGCAAACACATGATGTGTCGAAAGCCACGGCATATCTACAGGCTGATATGATGGGCGATATGACATTTAGTCGAACCTGGAACATGTTAAGGGATGAAGAGAACCATAATATTCTAGAAATTATATCCCAGGGGGCATTTGCAATGAACACGGTATGAAACTTTTCCACTGTGCTCCCATGCAAATGCTGATAGAAACTTCTAAAATAGCTCGGACATATGCGCAGCATCGAAAAGCTTGGCTTTTTCAAATTGATTCCATCATTCCTTATGCATGGCATGAAGGAATTTTTTGCCCTCAGCAAAGCTCAATCCGACTGGCGCACATCTACAGGAATAAATACCGACCACGAAGATTTATTTTCCACACTAATTCAAGCGCAAGATCCAGAGACTGGGAAAAAGTTAAGTCAAGAACAATTGATCTCGGAAGCCGGTCTTCTCATAATCGCAGGCATGGATACAACTGCAACTGCACTAAGCGCCACGATCTTTTATCTCCTTCATTACCCGCTGGTTTATGAAGTATTAACGAGAGAAATTAGGAAAACTTGGAAAGGGGTTGAGCAGATAAGAGTGGGCAAACAGTTAAACGACTTGAAGTATCTCACGGCATGTATAGATGAGGCGTTGCGGCTTTCTCCTCCGGTACCAGGAAATGTACCAAGGGAGGTAATGAGTGGCGGGGCGATGATCGATGGACAAAACGTTCCGGCAGGAGTTTCGGTCGGAGTCTCGGCCTATAGTCTTCATCACGAAGAGCAATATTTCGATCATCCTTTTCTGTATCAGCCGGAGCGTTGGCTTGAGAATGGTGTTAAGAACGATGGAGAGATGGAAGATTTGAGTAGCTCCAAAGTGGTCCTTCAATCAGCATTCATACCATTCGGATTTGGAAGGACCAGTTGTATTGGGAAATACTTGGCATATCAGGAGATGAAGGTAGTGTTGGCGAGGTTAATCTGGGCATTCGATATGAGGTTAAGCAGTCAAAAGGGCGTTGGACTCGGAGAGGGAAGGGATGGGATGGGAAAGGGGAGAGAGAGAAAAGACGAGTTTCAAACTTGGGATCAGTTTGTTAGTCGGCATGAGGGTCCCATGGTGGAGTTCAGATTAAGAGGTGAGAATGAGATCAAGAATGATCATGATGGGATGGATATGGAGCGTGTCGATCTACCGGGTAACATTTAAGCTTCAAGGTATTTAAGCACTGGGAGTGAAATCGGGATCTATTTTATGGGTGTTCGCTCGTCTTCAATAGCAGCTGCTTCGATTTTGCAAGTAGGTCGTGGGTGCTCGAGCAAAGTTTTCCTCTAGCTATAGGAATTCCATAAGCTTACGACTGCGAATGTTCTAGGTATTCTTTGACGAGCTCCATAACTCAAGTTGATGAATAATATGGAAGAAGCGTTCGGCTTTTTAGAAAGAAGCTTTGGGAGTCAGTAAATTATAAACTTGTTCACTTGTTCTACGGTAGGAGGATGTCCTGCCCACATGCATAATCCAGTCATGCTCTGTCCACGTGATAGCTTTTCCCCTACCTATGATTCGGGATTTTCATGTCTCATTGTACGCTCTTCAATCAAAGCAGATAACTGAAGGATAAACCAGGTAACCATAAGTTGTATTCCAAGACAAAACAATCCTTTTACTTTTTTGGTTTTGATCACGAGACCCTGATCGAATTAAAAGGGACGGCATTCGCAAACGGCAGATTTATCGGTTTCAATTCCGCATTATCTTCACATCCTCCAAATACAACAAAACCTTGAACATTTAATGTAAGGGGGAGGCGATTCATTCGGAAAATATATTTAAAAGACTTTCTAGTAATCTCATACTTTTTCAATCACCTGTCATATCACACCAGATCCAACATATGCATAGGAGGGATCTTTTTCGAGGCAAGGTTGGTTACTCATGCTGCCAAAAAGTATTCAGATCAGTACATGTACAATAAGATAATATTTCAGTAGAAATATTTATAAAATCTATTATAATGATTCTTATCATAGTAGCACGGATTGGAAGACTTTCTGGCGACACGAATATGTAGGCAATGGAATCAAATATCGAATGGTGATATGAAAATGCCATTTGATTTGGAACCTGGGGAACTAATTGTAGCACGCACTAATCAATGGCGGATGCCGATCACAATAGTTCTAGAGTATACAATGTGCCTCACGTGTGACAAGCCGTGCTCTTTTCGTACGTATTCTGATCTTCAATGGCGGTCTGCACATTGCGGTCTGTACATCTTATACCCTCGATAGCTATCCTTTGAGAAGGGTGTTGTGCGATCAAACTCTCAATGGAGGGCCAGCTGGCCTTTCTTATCTTATGAGTGGGAATAAAAGTACCAGATATACGCCACCAGAATGATGTCTTCCAGCTCTACTCTTGTTCCCTCCATGCGAAAATTCGAAACAATGGGTGGCCATTACTTTTAGCCAACTACATGATAACTATATGATCAACGTCAAGGATATTAGCCTGATGCAGCTTGCTTGTGAGAAGTTCCCGACCTCCATGGTATAATTAGTGCATTGTTGATGATCGCGTGACTTTGAAAACTCTCCAGCATCTAACTGTTCCAGAACAAAATATAAATGAGAGAAACTGGTATTTGATGTAGTGAGAAATCTGGGGGCTATGGGGGCTCTGGGGGCGGATAGACTCGAATCGATACTCCATATTGTAATTACCAAGAAACTGAGAATGGATACTTGACAGATTCATCTCAAGAGTTTCGAACAGACAGCCAAAAATCCCACATCATTCAAAATTATGATAGCAGCTCTTGTGAGGCATTGCTTTCGGCCAAATCAAGAAGTTTTGAGGAAACATTGAGGAACTTTTTGTATCAATCTTTGTCACCTTGATGATTCAATTTCCAAAATGATTAACACGCGGTGTTAGTCAATAGCATTTGCCCGCGGAATTGTACTCCAATATTCCTTTCTCGCGAACCAATAGCAAAGGGCCCAGATCTCGGTTGGCTCATTTTCCCCGCATTCTTGGCTTCCAGTAAGGTTACCACGGACAGACAGAATTTCATATAGTTTCGACGTGTGCTTCCACTTGACCGGAAAGCTTATCGTCCCACGTATAACTCGCCAAGTTGACAGAAACGGGACGATTTCCCCATGCCATACTTCTTGGTACAATGAAGATTTCTACCAAGCAGCACAACTATTTCTTAATTCTCGCATCAGTCTCTGACAGACAGTCAGTACCCGCGGCTCACACTCACACAGACGGACAGGTGGCAATCAGATGCTCGATACAATCTCGAGGAAGGAATGTTCCTCTTCAGAAACGCGGTTTAAGCAAGTTGCTATACCTGTATGGATCTTAGCGCTCCCATCTTAAATCCTTCTTTACCAATCATGTCTTAGCTCAAGGGTTATCACCCAAAATTTCGTTACTACTTGGCGCATTCAAGGGCTTTAGTGGTCATCCACTAATCTTGACATGGGCAGCTTCATTCCAACCCGTCAGAGCTTTAAAGTTTGAGCTCTTTTGTGCGGTGATCTTCACAATCCGAACGTCCGAAGGTCTTCGATGAGTGCGGAGAAATCTTGGTACACGTTGCAATATGTACATAATGCTTCACTTCCCATGTTCTGCAGTTTGACTCGATACCGTCTTGAGTTCTTTCTTAGCATCAATTGACCCCGAATTTTCATCATTCTAATCTTCTGCTACCTCAAGTTACTTACGAAATGGCGAATGAGATGAGCGCACAGGCCAATTCAAGTGGTGAACCACTGGAAAAGGATTTCTCGCGGAATGGCAATCACTACGGAGATGGCAGCAACTCGTACCATATGAATGATATGTCAATGGGCTCAGATGAAGCATTAAAAAGGTTCCAGACAGCTGGTAGTATTAGTATCAGTCCGGAACTCTTTGAGAAGATCTATCTCTCTCCTCAAAATGCCGTGAAAGGCGAGCTGAGAAAAACTTTCGGAAACCCCACCCCAGTGTATGTTTATGTGCCTCTATTCTTCGGCTTCTCAAGACTAATAGGATATGTAGCGCATTAGTTGGTTTCCTAATCTCTCTGTCGCCATTATCGTGTGATCTTATGGGCTGGCGCGGGGCAGGTGGTAGTGGTGCGGCTTCAATGTATGTACTCATCCCCTTTTAGTTGTCCTATCTTGACATTCACTTAACACTTCTTAGTGGCGCATACTTCTTCTTTGGTGGACTACTCATGATGGTCGGTGGCTTTCTCGAGTTTATTCTAGGCAACACCTTCCCCTTTGTGGTGTTCGTTTCCTTCGGTGCTTTCTGGCTTACATTTGCTTCTACCCTCCAACCCTTTTACTACGCCTATGGTCTTTACGCCCCTGCCGACGGTACTCCAGCTGATGGTCTCACAACAGTTGGATTCAACGCTTCATTTGGGTTCTTTCTTGTCTTCATGGCAGTTCTATGTCTCATTTACCTCGTCTGTTCTCTACGCACAAACATTGTCTTTGTCGTTATTTTCTTCACATTGTTTCTTGCCTTCTCACTGTTGGCAGCCGTATATTGGCACACAGCTAATGGTATCGGTAATACCAATGCGGCTGAATTAGCGCTAGCGGGCAGACTACAAATTGCGGCCGGTGCTTGTCTTTTTGTAACGTCAATGGCGGGTTGGTGGATCTTCTTCGCAATTATGCTGGCAGCCTTGGATTTCCCCTTTCAAATCCCTGTGGGTGATCTCAGCACTTTGATCAAGGGAGCCAGCGAGAGACAAAAGTCAAAGGAACAAATGGCATAAATGTACAAAATCGCTACCTTCTACCTACTCCGATACCCAACACGCAAAGAAGTTTACGATATTAACAGGGGAGAAATTAATAGGAAGCACGAGCGTCGGGATATGGGATGGCTAGTTTGGGTGTTTATGTTTATCTCCTTACACATATACCTTTTGGCAATGTTACTTTTATTTGTTACTGCCATACAATGGAAGTTTAATATGTAAGCTAGTAAGTAGGATGTGCGATGTAAGATCATTGCACGTGTACAATTATTTAATTACTTTTTCATCAAACTGCTACCATGATATTGTATGTTACCCTTCAGTTTGAGAAAACTTGCTTTATTGTGTGAGTGTGATGCATACAGACTAATCATTCATTATCTTCGCTTCATCTTCATGCTTGCCACGCAAGAGCACGAAATTAAATCCTTCAACTGTCTGTGAAATTACCACTATTGAACACAAAGATGTTCTGCATCGAGCATCCCAAAATAAAACCAAAATGTCTACACCACTCATCGCAGCAACTAGCTGACAATCATAATCGAAACCCGATACAGAATGTGCAGGTCCCATTCTATCGCACAATATACATTCATTATATTTACCCCTGGCGGAACTTTCTTATCTATCCATAAGACACAAAGAGCAAGCGATACCTTATGCAACGTGAGGGGAGCATGGAATTCCTCTATCCTATCGGTGCGATATGCAGAATAGAATGAGATATACAGACGCACGTCTGTCCGGGTTCCGATATGGGGTATCTTGAAATCATATTAAAGAGTAATAGCTCCTACCTATTTCTAATAACTGTTTCCCCTTTGAAATAACAAGTGAGTATTTTCCACCCCTTTTGTTTCATGCTGGGTTTTGGGTGATGGATATCTCGCTAAATCACGTTCCGGCTAAGCTGGTTGTGAGGGGCAAGCGAGGTCCGAATAGGCTTTGAAATAAATAGGTTTTCTTTTTTGATGGCATATCACAAAGAGTCGGTGCAATCAATATTCAATGATCTGGTTGTGGGATTTCAAAAGTCTCGTATTTGGTATTCCGCATTATCCAGTAGCCGTCATATGCTGCAAAATATCAAGTCTCTCATTTCCGCACATCAGTTATACAGTACTCGTCCCTATTCTCCCCTCACCTAGTCCCTGGCGTTTCAACAAATCACGCCGCCTAGCAGGGGAAAGTACAAGAGAATCCCACACCGTCTTTGTACATTTCTTGTCCGCAATTTTCATGACCCTGTTTGGTCCCGTTAATGAGAAAGAGCGGACGACCAGTGTCATCATGGACTCGAATTGACAGAATCTTTTGATAAAAGGGTTTGGATTTACTCAGCTTTACCATTCCAAAATTCAAAATAAATACAAAAAAGCTTGAACATCACGAAATCTCGACTATTACAGAATACTCTAGGAACCTTTCGTCTTCAAACAAAGAAAGCAACTCATGGTATGCAAGGTATCCAGTCTTCGCAAAGAGAAAAAGAACTGACGATTTATTAGATCCATCAAAGCTACAAGACGCATTCCAAAACCGGTAGATTCATCATGCATTTTATCGCTACAGCCATTCCAACAGACCTTCTTTTCATCTCGCTTGTGACAAGCGGGCCAGTAAAACAATCCGTGCCACGAGCTTTAGCCGACAACTGCCACCCTCCCCTCAAAACCTGCTCGTTATACATGAGCTGGCATGTTGCCTCAACAAACCTTTACGACCAAGCAACGCCCCTCAAGAATATGGAACAGCCCAAAGATTTAGTCATCACTGATAGGAGCTGCATCATAGTTCCAAGTTCCACGAACCAGCCTAAGGCCCAGGGACCAATCACCATTTACATGAAAGGAAAAGTGTCCGACTCTTTGACTGTCAATGGAAGCGATGGTCAGGGTAGACCGCTCTTTACATACGGCAATAAAGACTTCGGTGGCGAGGATTGTGGATGGAATGACAAGATAGATACTTCATATATCTGTTATTTCGACTGTGCAGCAGATTTTTGAATAACGCAGCTAGTTTTTCTACAAGAGTTACTGTGATGGTGGAGCTGTCTGAAGACGATATGGAGGGATTAGAGATACGATGAGCATTATGAATGCCAGATATCGAAGATAATAAATGTGAGACTTCATAGAATAGAGAGATTTCCTCCTTGAAAGTTATGTCTATCTGACGTGCAATGACCGTGAATCATCCAAAGGTAATAACTACATTGATCAATAATGAATCAGGGGTGACTCTCAATCGAAAAAATGAATCAGTCATAGTAATTAATGAATAGCGATGGCACTTATTTATGGCAGTCATACTTATGACTCGAGGCTTTCCATAGCATAATACCTGGCACTGAGCTATTTGAGTGTACCCAAGGTACGATCTTGTTCTCACAAATATACAATATTGAGACGGCGGTTAAGATCAATTTCATAAGAGAATAGGGCTCAATTACAATGATAGACTTCCAGAAATAATCAAAATCCAAAGCTTGGCAAAGAAATTCTCAGGTGAAGACATACATATGAATATTAGGATATTTTAAAGCAACGATTTGAATATCTATTCCATCCCCCGCATCATTTATGCGACCCTAAAACTTCCCAAGAACACTATATTCATATCATCTCATAAACTTGTCTCCAGACAGGCTAGTAATACATAATAATCTCATCAACAAAAAAAACTAGTGCATCCCTGCACCAAACAGTTGTTCCACCAAGCCCCCGCCCCCTCATCGCTTCAGTTACTCACATAGCTACGGTCTCGCCTCTACGCAAGCGAATAATTGACCATCAACAACGGTACGTACGCCCTCACCAGAGCAACGAAGCACTGCTAGTGCTCAAATTGCGCCTATTGTTTTGCTTACAAGGAGGTCGCCTAACAAATACACTCAAATGGACAAATCCATGCGTACTGTGCCCCATCCGAAAGATTATCATACTTCAAAGTGCAATTATCTTTGGGGCGAGTTTCCTTATTCACCGATGGACCACGCTGATTATTTGTTGACTCTTGCCCATCACTTTGGTAAAGAGGCATGAAGTATTCTTGATTCGTAGGAGACCAATTTTGAGAGACAACCCCGTTCATTTTCACAATGTTGCAACCGGGCAAAGGATAAACCCAACCCGATGTTGAGGCAACGTCAGCAGGAGCAGGACCCACGGAATCAGATTTGATAACGCAATCCTTATATACGACGAGGGCAGTGGCTTTGTCGCCAAAGAACTGATAGACAAAGGTGCAGGTATTTGCACCGAAAGCTAGATCTTTCTGAGCACAGAGTGATGGGGTTGGTGGTGTGGGTGCTGATTTGGAGCGGTCGTGTAGGCCGGGAGAGTGGGTGCCGTCGGAGAGAGGTTCGGCAACGGGGGTAGGGCTAGCATATGAGACCAATGCTGACATGGCCATGATCAGGATGGGAACGTAGAATCTCATGTTTGTTGATTTTTCAGATGTTGCTGAAGTGTAGTATCAAAGCGAAATATGCTTATGAGTGGCTTATTTTTTTTAGTTGGTCGATTTTGGATTTCAAACTGACTTTGGTATTAAAAGCTTGTTTCAAGAAAATATATGTGATTTAGGTGAGAGAGTGATGTAGTGACATCAAGAGAGATTTTGAAACTAGATTAAATTGGAGATGCTTTGAAATAAGAAAGGTTTGTATGCAGAAGCTCTGCGGGTAAGTATTTTATGTCATCATAATGGAGACTGGTCATGACTAGCATGCATGACTGTCCATGAAAATTTCGATGACGGTTTCTAAAAATTTACGATTCACTCTCATGATTCATTCTTATTGCATCTGGGAGCCTAAATCATAATCAAGGCCTGTTTCTTCATCTGTGCCGCTCAAAAAAAAGTGAATTTAAAAAAGCACACGTTCTTTTGAAGGTCATGAATGATGAATAAACATGCAGATTATGCAACCTGGTCTTCATCCTTATAGATTCTACTACACAACGTATATTTGACTCAAATTTTGATGAATTCCTTTTGTTCCGATGGCTCACGGTTCCTTGAATAGACTTATTGGTCATCCTTATTCTTTGTAGAGGAAAGATAACATTCATAGATATTAATATGAATATTACCGTTCTCTTCACTCGTGATTGTAATACTTTTTCTTATAAGAAACAGCCGAAATACGCATATCATATCAAAAGGATAAACAAAAAATCCGAGAATACCAAACCCAGAGAGAAAAAGAGACCAAGACGAATTACATCAAACAAGGAAACGAACAATAGCTATGAAGCTTGCAATATTAATTCAAATCCTCGCAGCAACACTCGTTTTTGCCCTTCCAGCAGACACCCTCACGGGACGCGAAAACAAGTATTGCGTTACCCAAGGTCCCGGCACCTGTACCTTTTTGCTGGCAAGAATTCACGGATGGAAATGGACATTTCTCCTCTCAGGCCAGACTTTACGACCATAAATGTATACAAAAAGGGGGTGTCATCAATTTTAGCGCCGCCGACCAGTTCATGACAGTCACATCTGCCGACCCTCCCATGACAGTTTCGATCAACGGATGGGCTTCGCCCCCTGAGATCGACATTAGAGCAATTCCGAAGTTCAATTACAAGGATAAGACCTGGGGTGGAGTTGATGGATGTACTTGTAATGAAGGGATTGAAGGGAACTTCTGGGGATGTAGATGTGGGTTTGATTGTCCTTAACTTAGCACTAGTGAAGAGTGATCAGGCATCAATTGATTTTCAGATGTGAAGGGGTGATTCGGATAGATTGGAATCATATCTAAGGCTAGTTGAAGATGGGGTGGATTTCAAATTTCCATCCTATGTATAGAATTCAGTTAACGTGGGGTGAAGGTAGATCAACGTTCAATGTACAGTAGGTTGATCAAACAATGATTATTCAGGGCAAACAAACCGCATGTTGTTCCATTCGTGATAATCGCCACTGAGAACACATTTCCAAGTTAAAATGTGACAATGGATTGGCCCCTCTTCTGCCAAATTCTAGCGACTTTAACAAAGGAGACTCATAAACACCAAAAAATGAAAGTGGCGTCACTTTCTTTGATGCCTTTCTTTTGTTTGAGCTGGAAGACTCGAAGAGGGCATCACGTTCTGGAGGTCAGATCTGCAGTCAACATGTTTTACAATCCTGGGCTTGTTAATTTACGTATCAGAACTTGCTAGTAAATTGGCTCTCAGATTCGAAGGCGATATTCTAGATTGAGACGTAGTCAAGTTTTGGAAATTCTTTATATGCGAGTGCGTAACTCGCTCCAGCGACAATGGAAAGGCTTACTCAATCATATTTGTAGTTCGATCATATGCATGCCACGTGATCTATTTGATCCCACCGTGTTGTTGCATATCAGACCAATTCTTTTCTATTAACTTCGGTAGCGCACTAAATTGCTAACAGTTTGAATGATATTTTTGATTTGTCCCTTCCTTCACAAGATGATCTTGACGATAGCACCAATATAGAAAGTGCAATTTGGAGCATTGGTTGTTTATCTCCGTTTCTTTTTTTCCCACGTTCAACTGTTCAAGATATCATTTTCTCTCAGTACAAAACGAGCAAACAATTCTTTAGATCTGCCTTTGCTTATATTGATATTAACATGAGTAGTTCTTTACAATCATGCCTTTTTGCCCAATAGAAGCATCAGAGCTTCCTAGCACAAGCCTAGCAAAATCGCCCCGTGTTGTTGAAGTCAAGAAATACCAAGAAAATCAACCAGAAGTATATATACTTCGAGGGCATCTGGCTCCACTTGATGCAGCTGTCACTTGCATGTGGATGAAAGATCCGCGGTACTTACAACAATTCCTCAATCGCCGTTTACCACTATTTATATTTCGTACCAGGCGAAAAAGAGCTGCAGACACTCGTTGGGAAATCATATTCATGCGGCAAAAGAGTTCAAACTCCCTGCACATGATACAAGTAAGTCAGAGGGTTATCTTATCTATGAGTTTCCCATTTGATGATCTATAAATCTAGTTGCAAATGGAAGTGCTTAAAAAGGACGAGCACGGAAAATGGAAATCGTTTGAAATGATGAAGTTGCACTACATCACAGATGGAAACATCCAACGGTTCGAATGTCATGATGTGGATGCAAGTGGAGTGCCTAACTTGGACCTGATTACCACGCCAGAGAATATAGATCAGTTGGAAAAAATGAGTGTTGTAGAAAAAGGATACCTCCTCCTTACAGTTGCCATCTTGGAAATAGAATGTGGAAGCTTATCGAATGCATTTTCCCCCGAGTACTTTGTCACTTGCGATGGAAAATGGAAGAAGCCCGATGATTTAATCCTTTGTCCTCGTATAGACGATAGGGTGTTATATCCTTTAGTTGATTTCTGGGAACTCCAATATTATGACAACGAGTGTAAGACGCTCGAAGCTATGCAAGTGGAAAATGTACTGGATTTCCCGCTCTGGCGTCGTTGTATTTGTCAAGCGCCGGCATCAAAATTCAGCATGGATTCAATGGAACGGGTTAGCGTAGAGATGAAGATGGAGAGACTTTTCAATGATGGATCTTGAAGACGGTATTACCTAGTACAAGGAGTGATGAAGTTATTCATATAGCCTGTGGTTCGATTTGGATTACAAGGGGGGGTCTTGGTTATGCTGTTTGGTCTGACTTTCACCTATGAGTCAGAATAAACAACAACAAGTGTATGTTATACAGGGTTTTAACCTTCTGTGATGTGTGAGAACTTTAGTTTAAGATTACAACCTCGACGAGTGGTCAGGCATTGGTATCAAAGTGCCTCCCTCTATGAATCCTCGCCGGTTCACTGATGAGCCGGAGACTCAAATTAGTCACCAATAACTGTTCTCGATGGTGAGCCCAATCTAGCTTCGAGTACTGCAAATTTGAGTCAGAGTTTACAATCATTTTGACGTTCTATTCAAGTTCAATAAGCAGGGCAATTGACTTTATTTTGAGTCAATCATTGACGTTTTTGAATTTCATTTCTAATTATACATGGAAATCAAAATGTATAAATTTGAGTCAGATACTGAAATATTATACAATAATGTATCATTTTTGAGTCAAAAATCAAAGTCAGATGTGTTAAACTTCAAATTAGAAGCTAGAATCCTAATTTTCGAACCATCCTCCAATCACAATACATGCTTGAGTACATGTTTGGAAAGTCACAGATATTATATTTGGAAGATTCATACTATACTTTATTTACATTTGACATATGCATGACCATCTCCGAAGCTCTACATAACAGTTTAGATTTTCCCCAGTTTTCGATGTTTTGATTTTCTTTCTTTTTGCCTCACTTTCCACTACGAACTTCCGCAAATTACATAAACGTCATAAACACATGTCTGATAAAAACAACCAGAGTAACAACGACTCGGAAATAAATTCAAAACCTACTTCTGCGGGAGAATTCTATGAGGAGTATAGATTAAGGATGGAGAAAGAAGAGCGTGATAGCGCAGCAGATCTCGAGGCCCAATGGAACGTGCGTGGCGCGCAGAACAAGGGGGCCACGCCGGACTGCCAGCTGCGATATCATTCAGAAAGCAGGGACCAGACTCACAGACTACAAACAGGATTAAAAGTATAATATTCACTCTTGTATCCTTGAATCTTGCTAATAAAACTCTACAAGACCATGAAAGTAATCTTTATGTCCAAGATTTGGATTTTGGTAGATCCATACATAGCTGCTCTCGACAAATACACTGGTCTTTGGGTGGGTCCTGTACCCGATACCTCTGGAAGAAAACTATTCCAGTATCAAGGTGCAGGTAAGACAGATGGTACGCTCAGAGGGCCAAAATACAAAGTGAAAAGATTGGGATTCGTGAGCGTGAGGTACAAGGGGAGGCAGCTCCCAGGGGCAAATAGAGTTACAAGATATCAATAGCTATGGGCTAATACTCTCTAGTTCTATTAGATTCAACAACTATTCGAACCGAACGGGCGATTTTTCCCAAAGAAAGTTCCACTATAGTGCAAACGTGATTCTTATAACACCAATTCAATCTTCAAAATCAATGTACATGAAGAGCCTCTCCACCTTCACATTTTCACCTTGAATTCTCCACCAAATACCCACTTCTCTCTAATCTAAGCAATAACCATACCCCGCACAAGTAAAACTAACGTTCCCAACTTCACGACCACAACTTTAACCCATTCACCCCAAAACTCCAAAAGACCCCTGCAGCAGCCAATCAAGAAACGATTCCAAATTTGTAGACGGTCCAGTTGCCTTGAACGGCGCCTATTAGCTCGTAGAGGCTTATTAGGATGAGAAGGAAGGCTGTGGGTGAGTGTTAGGCACTTATTTTGTGGTTGGGTGGACAATGGACAAGATAACATGAGGACGTATGGGTATATGAGAACTTACAGATCAATCGTGCGGCCTCAGGACTATTAATACTGAGTTCTTTCATAGTGTTTCATGGGTCGAGTATGTCGATAACACGAGTCACGATTGTCAGGGTCTTTTATGACGGTTAGGACCCATCCGGGTGGTGAAAGCTTCGTATTGACGTGATATTAGGATTGATTCAATGATTTGTTTGAGATATTAAATATAATGGCAGTATCTTGGAAAAAAAGAAGGAAAAAACAAGAGATAGAATAATGTGAGGGCATGTATAGACTTTGCTTATCTTGGCCGTCGAAGTGCATGTCCAACTACTGGATGAAAAATCGGGGCTTACATAGTGGGATGAGTTTAAGAGGCTCCGACGAAGTAAATATCTTCTATAAGAATGATGGGTTGTTTTTATAAGACTATAAAGCTATTGTCACGAAATTTTCCTTTTTGATGAATGGTTCCACTTGATTGTATTGGGAAAGAATAAGGTGAAAAGGCCTACTAGACTTGACTCCGAAGCTTTGAGCAACCAGAATGTATTGCAGTGGAGGGAGATACACGATATCGAAAGGTATATGTAAAGCATGAAGGCATTTTTTTGGAAAGCCATCATGCTTTACACTCAAAAAATGGCATGATATGTCTATCATGCTCCATGCAAAGTTCGTAGTTTCCCCTCAATTCTTGCAACTTAGGCTTAGCTTTACTGCTTATCATGAACTTTTGTTCTATCTTGGGTATGTTGGTTTGATGTGTTATGCCTCCCAGAAAGATTTGATATAGGCGAAAAGGGAACATCTATTCCTTAACCTCAAAAGTCACAATGAAAGTTGTTTGCTCAGTATGCCCACAATAGACCTCTAAAGCCTCCAATCTAACCATGTGATGAAAGGAATGGAACTGACAATACCAGGGATGTTTATGGTGCATGACTCAACATTCACCAATCTTTATGCACACTCAATTCATCTTTCAAAACATCCGCAAGGCCGCCACATCAACACAGTCTTGCTCAGGAACTCTCCTAGATGCCAGATCACGTTACGCCACATCAGAGCTTCTTGCCTTAACATTATCAGAATAACTTTTGACTAAAGAAACATGGCCCGCACTTGAGAGCCGTACCAAAAGTTGAAGCTAGTAGTATTGAATCATAAATCTCGAATCATTCTACCACCAAATTGTTGTAAGTTGACTAATCTGTGATAATGAAAGAACCCTTAAACAGTCATGAAGCTAAGTGGTTTCATTATTTATAGTCTTAACATTTCATTTGAGACAATAACTGTCCCAATCGAGATCAAACATGTACGTTCCATGCTGTAATGGGGAGTAGTTCCAGATGAGCTGACTTGGAAAGTGAGGTTATAAAACTTCCGCGCAGTTTCTCGCGATTCTTGATTGACTTGTATAACTGAGCTTAAATTCTCACAGAGAATATAAGATTAATGAAGATTTTAATCAAAGCTTTGAGTAGGTGAGATGCTACGAAGTAAGGTTATACTTGGTGAAAAGTGATGAGTATAATTTGTAATGGCACGACAATGTTTCTATGCTGCTGCTGCTGCTGCTACACGTGAGATATAAGCCTAACCTGAATAAGAGTGTAGGGTCACACCTAACTAAGCTCGAACCAGAAGCTTTAACCATATCCAGTTAGGCTATGGTGCTGTTGAACTAAAAGCTATGATGACTCATCGATCTTTCGTTACTTAACAACTGTATGTACACCTAGCTATATATACAACTCACTCTTGTTCATGTAGTCGGAATATCATCATAACTCCTCATTTTAAGGAAAAATATGAGCATCTTCAAGCGATATAGCTGCTTGGGCATCATTTTACGCTGTTCGATTCTAAATTCGATACTCATTATAAGTAAACTCAAATTAAAGTAAGGTTGCTTTTAATTTGTACTCTTTACTTCTATTATTATCTTTCACTTAGGTTCTTTCTTCTTAAACACCTCGAACTTACGCTATGGGGTCTATTATTTCCCTTTGTCAAACACTCCAGGGTAGACGTTTCTTTCATAAAGACTTTTACAAAGATTTGAGCATCTCTGGGTGAAGACTGTATACTCATTGCTGGCATGCTCAGAATGACCTCTTAACACTGCATGTCAGCTGAACCATGGCGAGCCCACCAAACCCACCTGCTACTCCTTCTGCGAATGCCCAGCCTGTTCGGCAACCCGATATGGCATTCAAAAATAAATATGGTTCTCCGCCTGGAAAACCAAACGATAAGCATAGTGGTTTAACACCAATTATGCCATAACATCTCGGCAATTGGAGTGAAGATAAGTAGTGGAAGTATTCTCCGCAGGGAAGAGAGAGACAGAGACTTTTATTCCATGGCTTTACAGCTAAACAACTACTTGATTTGGATGCGAAATAACAACTTCAAGACCATTGAAGCCAGCTGATTTGCAAATTTCCGATTCATCCTTGCTTCAAAAGGGTTCGTTGGGTTAAGAGAGGTCCGAAACATGATCCGCATAACCTTGGTACACTAGGACCTGGAAGATGGGTTGGTGGTAACGATCGTGTATGGAAATCTTGCAACCAACTCTTTCAACTAGCCTCGCTTATGTTGGGAAATATTAACAATGAGTTTGTAAGCCGGCTTGACCTTGTCCTCTCTAAAAGCTTGCTGACAAAAGTTCAAAGTATGATTCCCTATTACATGGACCACGAACACCAATTGACCCTGCCCGATTCCCAGATGACCCTCCCGCTTTCGCACCCCGAGGAGCTCTACACACACTTCGTTCCTTTGGATCTAGAGGACTACCTGCACAAGATTCCCGCTCGACAACAGAGCAAAGATGATTTATTGAGTGGGCTGACAACAACATGTCAGATTTAAGTTCAGAGATAAAATCCGATAGAACAAATTTCAATGGTTGCACTTCTCATGGAATAGAGAGTAGATGCAAACGGTAACAGCATTCTAAGGTCCCTTATCACTTTAGATCATAGGAACTACGAACCTTTACTTCGACCGAATCTCACAGCATCCGAAAGATTCAGTTATCAATGGAGAACGGCAGTAACGCTTACACATGAATGGTGGGAATCATCTTTTTTCCATGATCTGAATATGAGTTGACGATCCTTTTAGTTCACATGCGATGGATAAGTTATCTGAATTTTTTAGAGCGAAACGGAATAATGCCTTGAAAAATTGGCACACAAGGAGGAGGTGAGTAGCCTGAAAATCCCCTAATATTATTGTCACTAACCCATTAAGCCGTATTTTAACGATAACTGCCTGCAAGAGTGTGGATTCATGTTGGAGCAATTTGCTCTTGGGGGTGTTACTAGAGGAGAATGCAACCCAAGAGGCTCTGTGTTTCCTACAATAGCATTTTTTTGGACAGAATGGCCATCACAATATTGGGTGAACTACAGAACAAACATTGTTCTAAAAACTCCTCCTCTCAATTCAGAATATAGTTTCTACCCGGTACCAGTAACCCATTTCGAAGATGTTCACCAAGCAGATTTTTGGAATTATACGATCAAAGCTTTTGGTCCTGATATGCTTGGCCTAAGATCCCTTACGGTAAGGATGCAGCGCAGTGACCTTCCGGCTGTAGCCCATAAAATGAACGTAGGAAGTGGAAAAATAGTTGGTTCTCATTGGAAGTCTAAACATTCTACTTTGAAATCAAAGCAGGATATGAGTGCTGATGAACGACGAGTTTTGCAATGCTGGCGATGAATTGATTGAAAGGGCAAAACTGAGCGAACGGTTTTTCTACCACAGTGGAAAACAAGAGGAGGAACTTCAGTCCATCCTCGAGTACAATGCAACCCTGAAAGAGAGACTTCAAGCTGTCGCTGTTGCTGCTTATTCTGCTGCTATTGTGCCAGGAAATCAGTCTGCAAATGTTGATGCAGCTGCTGAGATAGAAAGATCAATGCGCAGGATCAATATGATCTGATCTTGACCGCCGCAAAAGCTCATGGGAAAGCTGTCGAATCTTACCTTGCACTCAAAAATTTCGGAAAAGCTCCTGCAGAAGTCCAAAAGAATCTATTTTTATTCAACCAAAGCTTTAGAGGATTTTCCAGAGAGATTGCCCACAAATCATGGACGGATGAACTAATCGAAGATTATGAATATGTAGATGAATTACTGGAATTCAAGCGCCAAATGTTGTACTCGCCCGAAGATAACAATAGTGAGAAATTTAAAGTGGAATATAGAGAGTTTGAAGAACTTTATACCATGCTTAAAGCCTATAGTACACTAGAAACTGAATCCAAGGAGACCAAACCGGATATCATTCAGATAACAGATGCTATTGAAAAAGCGATGGGAAAGTTCTCGATATGCTAGAACTTGCACGAAAATTGTAAGATTGGCTGTAGATATAGTTACGGGTAAAGCTGGGAGCCCCGAAGACACAATTCAAAAAATGGACACCAAGCTACAAGTGCTGATATCATTGATGAATGGGGAGGACGGAGCACCGTGTCCCAGTTGGAAAAAGACGCTGGACGATATGATCCAACAAATGGAGAAAATTATTGAAGACATTCGAAAGAAAATGGTTGTATCGGGGATTGAAGATATGGATATAGATGATTATGATCCTCGAGATGAAGATGATATTCCTACAGATAACGAGATGGACTATATTGCAGACCAACCTGCTTGATAGTATTGAGAGGCCAGACATCGAAGATGTTAACAGGATAGATTATTCTAGATAAGTCTAGATGGACAACATTCTGTGCTTATAGACGAAAAAATACCTAGGTAAAATTTCAGCTTAAGGCGCCACAACAATGTGGGCAGGGATGAATAAGGTTAAGGGGTACCGAATCACGCGACTAGAATCTTCCGGGCGAAGAATACGTTTTCTCGTAACCTGAAACCATCAATATCAGTTCACCATCTCAATATAATTAGCGGTTGTTTCGAAATAGTTCAATTTGAGATAGAATGATTCCAGAATGTTTAGCACCGAGGTTTTCTTTCCATCAATGCATCATTAGGTTCACGTCAGATATACAATCTCCCGCATCATACTTTACGGATCCCCGCCTTCCGTTCTTTAAACAAAGTTTCTTTCTACTGTTACTACTCTTTCACTTCTGCTTTCCAATGCCTTGAACTCAGTTTCTCATCTCAAAAATGCTGGACGGCGGAGAATTACAGACGGCGCAATTGTGTGCCAATATTTTTCATTGCCTTAACATAAATATCTAAAGGTTAATATTGTAAATGCCATTTACGCCATTGTGCCACTAGTCTTGAATTGAATCTTTTGAAGCTATTCCAATATCTACGAAATACTTGGCTTCATAGTTGCTTGATTTTTGGTGCTATGGACAATGTGTGTTGCGAGCTTCAAGTGAAGATGCTGAGCTGATATATATATAAGATGGTCATCGACCTCCAATATATCCTCATCACTCGCAGCGATATTCCAATCTTTACTAGATCCCCTTCGAAGGAACACATTATTTACATCGTTTACAGGTACCTTCATTTTTGAAATCTCATTATCATTATACACGCTCTTTTAAGTGCTATCTCGTCTCTACTCAATCGTTATCAAAATGCGCCCCACTATCTTTACCACTATCTTTTGCCTTAGGACTCTTACTCAGGGTCTGGCTATACCTAAGCGACAAAATACTGATATGGTCATGCCAGCTGTTTCTGAGCCACCAGCCTCCATTTCAGCAGCCAGTTATGCACCTCGATTTGGCAGTCGATCCTGAAGCTGATTCAGTAGCCAAACCTGCAATAGGCTCTACGGCCACTCTAACAGATCCAATGTTAGTTTTCAATCCAATTCATGACCACTTCCCAATACTAGAAAGCTGATAAAAGACTATTCCAGACATGCCGGAGGACAAAAGACAGCTTCAGGTATTCCAATTGGTGCATCAATCAGCCCTGCAGGTACTCCTGCAGATCCTAGGTTAGTTCTTTGGTGCATTTAAAGCCCTGTTTCTGCATCAATAAAGCTAATACCGACCATTCTAGCACCGCAAAAGGAGGCGAGAAAGCCCCAGGTGTGGCAAGTGATATAACAGGTCCAGTAGGTCTGGGACTAGGCAGTTTCCTCACACCTGCCGGAGCCATCACCAGCTCGGTTGCGGCTGGATCAAAGATGGGCGGGCTCAAGAGGGAAGAGGAGAAAACTGCTGCTGATGCAATCATGGAGGCACCTTCTGCCCTTACTATACCTACTGTACCTGGGCTCGATGCCGAGAATGGTCTTGGCAGAACAAGGAAGCCAGGTAACATTGTTGATGCTGGGTAAGTAAAGCTATTATCAATCTTGGGGTCTCTGGTATCCTCCAGTTCAAGGCCAGGCCCGAGGTTAAGTAAATGAATATGCTAGCATAACGGGAAATCTAGTGCGCCACATGGCCCTAAAAAAGCACCTGGACCAGCCGCGAGTACTGCGGATAGAGCCGTGGGTTTGGGACTAGGTGGTTTTCTCACACCCGCCGGGGCTATCACTAGCACTGTTGCTGCTGGACTAAAGGGAGGTGGACTATAGGAAAAGAATTAGATTGATCATTAAAGGAAATAAAGATTGTTCAGATGGCATCTCTCATCTCGAAGGTTCACAACACAACTTGAATTATGTTTTTCAGCTTCGTTCTTGAGGTAGTGGGGTGTGGCTCGCTTATTGCTTCTATATCGATTTTTTGGAATCTTGCTGGATCATATACCTCTTTCCAATTTCTGTTTTTTGTTTGAAAGTAAACTTTATATATATATATATATGATGTGATTTTCCTGTATTTATCACCAATCTTAAGGCTAGATTTGAGTAGATATTCAGCGAGGATGGTGTGATAACGCAGTTTATCTTTGACGATAGTAGTAAAATACTGTGATTATCAGAAACACTGATACATGACAACAAAAATTTATTTTTCACTGTTTATTTAGTCATCTATACCGAAATTGAAAAATCAACCGAACATTGCTCAAGGTCTCACAATGCAACTTAGGTATCAAAGTGGCCAATAAATGGTCAATGTACCGTGTTGGGAGGCATTTGTGCTCTCTTCATTTGTATAAATCCCAGAACTCAAAAGCTTGTTTCTTTTATACGCCATTATGAAAGCTATTGTATCATGTTATCGTCTATTTTTCCGTGGATATGATTCAAAGTGCCGTATCTAATGGAATCTACCACTTCAATAAAGCCATCTATATCACATGAGTGTACAAGCATTCTCATCCGATGAGGCAGTCTGCAAACAATGAGACACGACACAGTCATTCAATTCAAGGTCTCAATTCTTACCAGATGATAAAAGCCAATCTTCAAGTCCGCACTTTGTGGTCTTCAAATTGTGGTATGTAGCTTCGGTCAGACTACAGGTGGTGAAGTCATGAATAATTGATGACAAACTTTTATGAACGATGACAACAAGAGTATTCAAAGATGCGATGAGAGTTTGTCAACTCAATGTATCGGTTCAGGCCGCATACCAGATTCAGAGATACACGAAGTCAAGTTCAGCAATTGGGCGTAGTATGTGACACCGATGAACTCGCGAGACGTTACGACACATCATGACATATTTACCCAATCTCATGAGGAACTAAAATTCTTGTTCTGGTGGAAATGTATGTTCTTAGATTGTTCTAATAAACTAGTGCAAAAATATGAAAAATGCTCTCCAAACTTAAGACCATTTTTACGCGAGCTCCGCTGAAACAATAGGATATAAGTTTGGACACATCGACTACCTAGTTCTGAATCAGCACAATTCAGGTAGCTGACATGGTAGCACACCTGTCTTTCTAATTGTCTATTTTGAGATATACTATTTGTTACGTGCTTTTTGTTGTGGGAAAAGGTCAACGGCTATGAGGCTCATTACTGAGTATTATTATTGATTTCGTGTTGTTGATTCAAAGTCACTATAGTGCCATCAAAGACCACCACCAGACAATGATAATTGTTGCTTCTCCATCATAATTATTCGCTTTCATATAATCAGCATCAAGAACTTGCTACGAGGACATATTCCCTCAGAGATTAAGAGTTGGTAATTAATCCCCTAGATCAGAACCCTATACAGTTGGCTAACACACCTAGAGAACCTAGTTCCTCTCATTGCTTTTATTGTTGTGGCTAATTTTCAGGAATAATCTCCAGGTGAACACCGCACAAGTGCTTATGCAGGTCGAGGGGAAATCAATCAGATGCTCAACAAATATTGTGCAGGAGGCGACAAGAACTTTCTATACACCACTGCCATGATTCAATTTCGCTATCGTCGAGCAAATATATCTGGACCTTTCCAAGAACTCACAGGGGTTGAGAAAATGATTAGCCCGTTAGCTGAGGATAAGCCGTTATACTAGTTTCCAACCCGTGCTACGCCATTTCAAGGATGAGGCTACGTTGGAAAAAATTGACTTGATATTTATGAACGGTATAGATGTAGATGCCTCAGGGATGGATTCAGAATTGGCATTAGGGGATCTGGAGATAAGTTGGAAACAAATTCTGTAACTTGACTGGGCTCATGGAGGCCTTTTCTCGGCTACATCCTTTTAGAAACGGTACAAGAGGACTTTCTGGAGTAGTTAAGCAACGAGTATTGCAAGAGTATGAAGACACATGGATTTTCCTGTGTTGGGAAACCTGTCAAATGATCTTCACATTCCAAACCAAAGATTCTTCTTTCTTGTGATTTTATTTTATTTTAATCTTCCTCGTGAGACTGAAGCTTGTATCGTAAGTTTGTAAGTCTAATTTTAAAGGTTAATCGTTGTATAATGACAAAAGCTTTGTCATCACTATATTCAATAAAGAAGTATCGACACTCGTTGGTGAGTATCATGTAGAGGCAGCAAGAGTGGTAATAGAAGCAACAAAAATTGTGAGTCTTGCTTTTTTCCCTCTTCTACTCCCACCATGAATGTGAAAACTTTCTTCTCTGTCGTCGATATGTGGATCGCCTTATACCTTGAACCAAACATAATCACATTTGGAAGTTTCAATGCCATAGAACTCAATCGCAACGTAGCCTCTTATACAAGTGGAAGAGAAAATAGGTCCTACTTTTGGGTCCCCCATTTGGGCCACCCCTCACAAGATTCACTAAATTTCATTGTACAAGGGAAATTACCTCTTAACATAGTCTCATATTCATTTTAGCAGCGGTGTAATTGAAAAACTCACATGACCTAACAGTGTTCTTCGGGTGAGAGATAATTGAACGTATAAATTGTTTTAGTTTGCTTAGAATTGTAGATTTATTTGGCGCTTGCCGAATGAGAAAATCGACAGTGAACCTTTGTTCGTCCCTGTGGGCTCAGTTTCAGACTGAATTCTTCAATTAAGTTCATTCGATTACCGCAATTTTGAATCTGAATATTGCGAGAAATTGAAGTGTTTCTGTTGCTTTCATTGCTGTTTGTATGTTTTCGGAAGCTGATTAAGTGAAAAACATGAGACAATTATAAAGCTATAACGCCAATAATCGAAATTTAATAACTAAATAAGAAAACGAAGCAAAGATCACGCTATCCTATCTCTCATCCCCCTCTTGGTGTATGGTTAGTAGCGAATAATTTTATGAAGTTGACTTGGGTCTTTGTAATATCCATCATATCACGTAGTATACACTACGATACTGATTTGCATGTAATGAGACCCAAGTCTGTACCCTTCCCCTTGTCATCCAACATGCTACAAGTGAAAGCCCAGGAAAACAAAAGTGCCCAATCTGATTTCTCCCTAGCTCTAAACATCAATCTATCTCCATCCAAATCATGTATTCACTAGCCGCCTTCTATTCTCCCTTCATTTCATGTGACAACTCAAACTCTTTACTGGTTCAAGACTGGCTGTCTCCAGCCTGGTTGATCTTTGCAATTGGGGTAGCACAATTACCTCCATATATATAGGTTGGGCTACCAGTCGCTGGATCAGGAGTTCCCGTATTGTTCCTGCAGAGAGCACCGCCAGTACCAGGATTAAACTCGCAGCAGAAGGCATTGCACTAGGTTCATGTTAGTTATTGTTCTTCACTATGAAATCATATCAAATACTAACGCTTCCTTGGACACCACCACTACCCCCATTAAATGGAGGTCCTTGAGGACTTGGGACTGAAAGGACGGCAGGGGCGAGAAATATTCCGGCAATGACGGTTTGTGTGAGGAATTGCATGTTTTTGGCGTTTCTTTCTTGAAACCTTTATTGTGAAGTGGGACTATATACTGAATAATTTTATCTGATCTAAATAATGTGCTTTTGACTGAAACGACGCGAACAAAAGTTCATATATATTTTATAGCATTCACCGTTCCCCCCAATCTCCCTTGATAAAAAAACTTCTATACATTCCATCCAGAATCCGGTTTAGAATTGCTCCTACCCTACAGTCGACAGTGCCTTGATTACTCTACATTCCAAAGTTATCCTTCGAAAGGTCCCCAATCTCTTGGATCAGATGAGTCTAGATCTCTACTTTTGTGGAATGTGGAATTGCAGCAGAATATATATCATCGGTACCCCGGTGTTTCAGCCTTAATCTGTAAGGGAGAAATGTGCTCGGCTAGCTGAACCAGCAGTGATTAAATTTTTGAACGTCTAAAAATCGGATGATTCCCATTAACTGTAGCATTTCTAATTGAATGATACTTTAGATAATGCACGAAATTCTAGATGAAGTCCTCTTTGTAAATTTGCCAAGACAAACGTAGAAGATCGAAGATACCACAGACAATAAGCCTCTTAGCATTCTATGAGACATGATCGAAGATTTAGAAGCAGTAGAAGATCTAGAATATCATTCAGTAACCTCCTCGACGAACTATCACTGGCTATGAATAGTCCCATGTGCGGAAATCTAGATTCGCACATTCACATGCAGCTTTCGCCGGGTCTTGAACTTAGCCTCAATATATATGTGCAAGTTTCTCAAATTTCCTACCAAGGGGATATCGATAAACTTCAATCGAACTCAAGTAGCTTCGAATGCAAAGAGAGTGGCGAGCTCGAAATCATAGGATGTTGTGTTCCAAATCTTTATGATCACTAGACCATGTATCTCAGACTTTAGTCCCAGTCCATAAGGTTAAAACCTAAAAAGAGCAGATTTCCTTCAACAAGACCTTCCGAGAAGTGACAATAATCATGTATCGCTTAAAACAAAACTGAACGGAGTGCTCACATGCCTCGGAAAGTCTGGAATTAAGTGTTATGAGAAAGTTTCATCTTTCATTGCATTCAGCTAATTCTGGTATCTGGCTCTTTTCTTGCTGTTTTACCTTCTGCATTATGTTCATTGTAAATGTAGCAGAGATTTAAGATACATCACATTGACAAGTTATCATGATGTCTTGTTCACCCCATATGAAGTATCAAATAAGCAAACAATTAGAGAGAATAGTGAATAATAAGTATTTTCAGTTGTATACCAGGTTGAACAAGATTTTACATTATTCTTGGCTCAGAATCTTTTAGTACTTGCTTATGTTAAATGTATCTATTGCTCCATGCACAAAACATCATTTTATAGAACGATTTGATAAGAAGCCACATGTACCGTAACGCTGCCAGCTTACTCATGCTATAGAAAGTTTCTATCTTCAAGTCGCACTTGAATTCTCTGAAGAATAATCAAAAATACTGTAGGTTCTTCTCTCAAGCCTTGATCTCAGTCCATAGAAAAATGATAGCCATAAATTTGGAAATAGAATATGACTGCTAGAATTTTCCCTAAATTCATAGAAATGAAAGAGAATAAGTTAAAGAACTGCAGTTCAAATGCGTGTTCCAGAGTTCAAGGGCTTTGAATGCCACAATCTGGAACGGTAAATGGATGCTTCTTTCGAATCATCTGTCTGGTTTCATGCTGTTGCTATCGTTTATAATCTAACAATGAGAATATCCAGATGTACTCCCATTTCTTCATCCGAGAAATTCGCTAGATGGTACTTGTATTCACTATCGACTCGGGGTAGAAAAGTGGATATTATATAGACGTATAATCGTCTCTCTTTGATTGATTAGAAATAGGCACATCGTTTTCTATATTTGATCAAATCATCTAAATCAAGGGCTCAATATATACTCAATGTAGATACCAGGTCTTAGACACCATACTCAGATACCTTAAAGTTAGGAAGATAGAAGTTATATCAGACCTTAATCGAAATCTGCTTTATCATTCCGTCTTCAGCATCCAACATCTGAACAGGTCCCATGAATATAACATACAAACCCAGCAAACTAACCTAGAACCTACACACATCACACAAAAAGCCACTCAATCCGATTGCGATTCTACAGCCCAATCAGCTGCCAACCAATCCAAGATTAAGCGACCCTTATCACAAATCCCCATGCATGAAATCATCTCGAGAAATCAATAAAATCCCAGATCGGGGCCAATTCAAAGGGCAGACGGATCTCATTATATGTTATGCGTATAATGAGCGGGCACTGGTCCCCAACATTTGTTTTCACTTCCCCAATTAGACCATCTCCAATTTTGTAAATTAAAAAAGTTACCTGCTAGGCCCTCGGGCCTAGCCGTCCTATATAGTCGTGGACTGAAAACGGACGTTAATGAAATCAATCAATCAATCAATCAATCAAAGGGCAGACGGAAAGAGCTTCATAGCATGGAAGAGGGCCTGATGCACTTGGACTATCCACCTGTCGTAACCTATCTCAAAAAATCTATAAATTCATTGCCTAATATATCTTGTAGTGGATGCCAAGTACCTTAAAAATACATAACAGGAACGAATGATAGTGACTGACATCGAAAATATAATGGTAATGATAATTGAACACATAATGACCGATGAGAGGAAAACAAAGCAAGATCCATATGAAACTAATTGACTACCTTGTAAAACCTTGCACGGAGGATACAGTTACAAAGCAGCTCCTGTAGGTATATTTGAGCACAATGATGGGAGAGTTTGCTGAATGCATGTATCTGTTGAGACTTTAACCTTGACATTATTCGCAGTAATATTAATACTAATGCGTTGCATTGTATTGATTATAGGTGGCGAGTATTATGAATGTTATCAATACAGCGGATCTGAATGAGCAAATACTACCTCTAATAGCTCCCTGGGGTTTACAAAACCTTATGTAGAATCAATTACCCCCCCCCTCTATCCCATCCCCAGCTCCATCTCTAGTACCGGAATCCATACCCTAATAGCCTAACGTAAAAGGCTTCCCATCTCATAATCTAACAACCAGTAAGTTTGAACCTCCGATCCTATAAAATCATAAGAAAACACTACTGAGTCTAAAAGAATACAACTCAAGAATCCTTCCTTTATTATCGGAATCTTCAAATATAAGTACATGATATAATTCCATCAGGACTTATATCCCATCCAATATTTTGTGCTGAAATTAGCAGTAAGTTACATTTAAACGACGTGAATACTTATAATAGGTGACAATAACACAGAAAAATAGCAACATAGCAGTACATCACGATCGTGGTATAAAACTACTAACGAGGAGTCTGAAAGAAAGCAAACGTCTCTTCATGTTGAATTAATCCACTCAATAAACATGATTTTGAGAGAGAAAACTTCAAAACATGCATGCGTATGTACTAGAAACATCCAACTTCGCATTTAGATATCTTCTTCGATTTTGTATATCTTTCACGATATACATATTTAAACGAAATGCACTTCTCACTCCTTTCTCATCTATGTACTTGCATGAACCCATAATACAATACTAATGTATTTAATTGTAGATTATCAACATCAAGACGAAGACCGAGATATTTCAGGGTAAAGTGTTAGTCTCATCGCAGGGCTATAAAATTCGAGATATATAATGGGATTTGATAGCGAAAAAGGCCGATTCAAATAATGTGTGTTGATTAGGAACAGCGATTGTAGAAGCCGAGGGTGAAATATATCCCTCGCTGGTACACAGTGTAAATTTTATATACTGATGATAAAATGATCAAGTGTGGGGCTGCCACAAACATGTGGCAGGAAATGTAAGTCGATGATGGTGCTCTCTGGAGATGTGTATTTAGTTTGGATATACTGATACTTAAGTACTCACTTGAAAAATAAAGCAATTACGGCCTTTGATCGAAGTGCATTTTTGTAACATGTCCCCCCTTCCAAGGTTCCCTGTAGTCAATTCGAATTAAGTAAATGTACTGACATAGTGAATACTTCCCCCGTAAATAAAACCTCAAGTTCAACATACCAGTCCTCAACTGACATTCACCAAGGTCACAACTTTCCCTTTCTTCCATCCTCAGTTAACTTCAAAATATGTTTCAAATTCTCCGGCTGAACACTTTCCCATAACCCAATCGACCCACCACTCTCCTCCCTCAATCTTTTATCCTCCCTTCTAAAGAATTCCTCTGCACTTCTAATCCTCTCAGGATGAATCGTATCCAAAAAATCATAATCCCTCTTTAATAATCTTTCTCTGAATTGAGTCCACCAACCTGTAAAATTTCTCCTAAAAGTCATCGTTGCTTGATCATTTGGATCGGCATTAACACCAGCTGGAGTATCGGCTGTTGGCCCAAATCGCTCGAAATAGGTATCAATATCTGTGTTGATATATTGTGCTGGATATCCTGTGACATTTTCGAATGCTTTTGCCATTTCAGCATAGGTGATATCGGCGATACTGACTTCAAGATCCATTCCATTCGTACGTTCAGGGTGATCGAATAACCATCTGACGTAAAATCCACAATCTTCTAAACCGACGTGCGGGACAGCACCATCACCTAATGGAACTCTCCATGTTACAACACCATCTTCAACTGTAGGTGTCATAACAGTATGACTAGTGATTGACATTTCAATATATGGACCTGTGGTAAACAAAGCAGCTCCCATTCCATTAGGGCTACTTTGATTTTGCCATAAGATCCATTCACCAATTCTTCCTTTTCCATCATAATGACCAGCATGATATTTTTCTTGCCATCCACTTTTCTTTAATGCATAATCCAAATTTCCATACACAAAAAAAAAAAATTTAATCCCTTCCTGAATGGCAATTTCATAAGAACGTATCGCCCAAAATATTTCGGTTTTTTCACCAGTATTAAATCCATCGATATTGATGAATGCACCATCGCAACCTTTGTAACCATGACGAAGAATTTCTTCATCAGCGAAAGTTCCTTCAAATAATTCAACGTTGCCAAGAGCAAGAAGTTTTTGAGCTCTGGTGGATGTCGTATCACGGGTAAGGACTCGAACTTGATATTGTTTGTCGGTAACAAGGGCTTTGATAATCGGTATACCTTGAGCTCCTGTACCACCAATAATGAAGATTTTAGAGGTTTTATGAGACGACATTTTGTTTAGAGATTTATGACTGCCCTTGCTTGAAAGGAGAAATGAATGGAAAATTTGAAGTATAGATTGTGTTACTTCGATACTCAACATGAATTTATATCAGCCTACAAATACTGATCAGAGATATAATAATTTCTGATTATGATAGCTTTGAAGCAGCTGTACTCGAGTGATGATCATGATGTTTACTAAACAATTAATCAAGCCCGATGAAATATTTTGTATACGTTCACTAATCATCAATTGAGGCTGCCCGCATACAGAATGTGATATATCAATGTCACTAGACAAAAGAATAGTAATCAACAAAACTAATCAGAATGTGATATTACCAGATAAAAAAATATTGAGAATTGCTCAAAAATGAACACCGAATGACAAGGAATGGATTATGGCAACTCTGCGGACTCCGACTCCGTAACATTCATGAACTCGTTATAAGAGGAAACGAGCAAGGTAATTAGATAGTGTCATATTAAGAGATGATGAGTGATCAATAATTAACAAGACGCACACGAATTTAAAGGAGAGAAACGTAAGATGCACAGAAAGTGATCCGTTATGATGCTTCGTATACGTACAAGAAGATGATGTCGAATAGGAGGTTTGTGTTGACGTTAATGTTACACGTTATTTTGATTTGATTTTTTGATTTGATGTATTTATCGTCATAGGCCGTAGGCCGCACGTGCTTGCACGTGCAAACCTTAGCCATCTATTCCAGGGTTGGACAAATGACGCCCAGAGGGGGCCTCTGGGTGGAGTACTAGCTAGCTAGGATTTTTGTAATTTACAGGTACTAAGGCATGGTTTACATGATTGCCGTCGTGAAGAATTTAAAGCTGTCAGGCTTGTAGAGGTCTCTGTGGTCAACTCCATCCACTAGAACACTAACTCTTGATCTCTCTCCCTATCTCCTCTTTCGCTTTTTTTTTTTTTTTTTTTTTTTTTTACCTTTCTGGGGGGGGGGGGGTTTTTTTTCGTCCGAATAACCTAACCTTCCTTGATAGCCTAAACGCCTTGTCCGTACCTGCTAAAAACCGATAACAAAGAAGTTTTTTTTTAAAAAAATTGTAGCTGTATGCCGTGGGCAGATTTCCTGATAGAATCTGGTGGATTCTAGCCATTCGGCGAGTTTGATTGCGCCAGGGGGGGAGCTTAGAAGCCATGGGATGGCTTCAGATGGGGGGCTTTTTATCAGCGTCGAATACGCTTTCCCTCTTTTGCAAAAGAATAAGTGTAATGGGGTCTTCCTTTTCCCGCATGAGCAGAGGAGAAGTGCTGAGGTGTGTTTGAAGCGTGCGTGGTATTTTGCGAAGTCTCCATGTTGGGATCTGATTGCAAGGATGTAGCTCAGGGTTGCTCTTTTGAGGGAAAGTAGTATTGTATTATCTGTATGTGTGTACAGTAAGTCCTTGTAGTATTGAGGGCTTATGGTGTTCCATAGTTGAGTGTCAGCTTTGCAAGCGTTGACTTTGGCTAGTCTCTTGAGTGATGCTAGGGTGCAGATCGGATTAGAGGGGGGGGGGAAGAGCTGCTCCTTCCTTTGCAGCTTTATCTGCCGCTTCATTCCCAAGGATATTGAGGTGTCCTGGGACCCAGCGGATGCGTATTTCGCCGGGGGGTAAGTGTGGGAGTCGAGGTCTTTGCGCCCAGGCTCGAGAGATATCTAAGAAATCATCAAAGACCGATTGAGATGAACCATTAAAGTGAGAGCCTAGTCGCAGAGTCACTTCGTAGTTATCCAAAAATATCCAGAGGTCTTTGGCAAATCTGGCCGAGGGTTGAGCTAAGGCCGCTGCCGCTCCTCTAGTTGCTGCTGTGGCTTCAGCGTCGAATACTTCGGCGTTGAGGCCTAATGAGAACGCGTGACGGGCCACCTCTATATCGTATTGAGTGACAATGTAGCCGCCTCCTGTAGCACCATCTTTGCCTTCGCTCTTTGAGCCGTCTGAGAAGACCTGAAGGTCATTCCTTGGGATCGAAGCGTAGAAGGTCTTGAAGTCTTTGGCTGCTTGGGCTTTTGATCTTCCCAAGGGGCCGACGACGCGTAGTTCGGCTTCGGCTCTGGTTTCTCTTTGTTCCCATGGAGGGTGAGCTAAAGGGTTTACTTGTTCCGATGGGGGTAAAGCAACAATGGTCCTTGCGAATCTCGAACTTGGGAGTCGTCTATTACCGGACTTCACTAAGTCAGCCCTTATCCGAAGGGGGTGGTATGGGTCTAGTCTGGTGGTGCGGACAGCGAAGAGCTGTGATGTTTGGTTCAGTTCGATCTCTGCAGGTCTGAGTTTGGATTCTTCGTGTAGTACTGCTAGATTGGTGGTTTTGTAAACCGGTAAAGTGGCTCTTGCGCAGGTCAAAACGACTTTGTTTAGGAGGCCTAGATGCCCATCTACTCGATTCGAAATTTTGAGGTTAGAGATGCTGCTCTTGGGCCTGAACCGGCCTGGCCACCAAGTTTCCGATGCAAAATAGCATTTTTTCAGTGCGCAGGCTATGGCAACTCGTCTGGTGAAACAAGGGGGGATTCCGCGGCAAGTGTTATTGAAAGAGCGTAATGCATTGGCTACCTTTAGGGCCTTTGCAGAGAGGATTTTGACATGTGATTTAAAACTCAGTTTCCTATCGAAATAAACCCCTAACCATCGAAGGGGGCCAGGTTTCGTTTCAATTCTTAGGCCTTCTGTTTGTACAGCCGGGGCGTCTGTCAGTGTGCGATGGCCCTTGTAGAAATGGATCAGTTCGGACTTCTTGGGATCGAAGGTGATGCCTTCTGATTTCCCCCAGTCGAGGGCCTCTTGCATATTGGCTTGAAGTACTTCGCAATTCTCTTGTAGGCAGTCCGAGGAGGCCAGCAAAGCGATGTCGTCTGCATATCCGAACCTCTTCATGGGGTTTCCCATCCAGAAGATAGGGGCAATGTAGAGCATGAACAGAATCGGTGAAATTGGGGAACCTTGGGGTAGGCCGCAATTCAAGGCTGTCTTTGGGCCCGTTTCGCCGTCCAATCGGATTTTTTATATAACGGTTAGTAGCGAAGGATTGGATCCATTTGACCAGATTGTTTGGCCAACCTTGTTCGCGGAGTCTGTTTATAAGTCGGCCTGGCAATACTGCATCAAAGGCCCCTTTTACGTCCATAGTAAGCAGCGTTGTTTTTTGGCCTGCTTTCAAAGCTGATTCGATATCATGCGTTACGCAAGTTGTAAGATCGACCGAAGAGCGTAATGGTAGAGCACCGAATTGTTGGCTTGCGAGTGTCTTGTAGTGTATAGCTAGCCATGACATTTTCTTAGCGACGAGTCTTTCGAGGCCTTTACCCAGAACTGAAAGCAAAGCGATAGGGCGGTAGGATCTTGGGTTGGTGTAATCGGCTTTGTTGGGCTTCGGGATAATCGCCGTGGTGGCGAGTCGAAAGCATTCGGGGTGGTGTCCCAATTCGAGGCACTTCCTGAAGAGTAGGAGGACGAAGTCTTTGATTATTGACCAAGCAACTTGCAGGATCCTGGTTGGGATCTCGTCTGCGCCAGGTGCTGTGTTGCCAGCTTTTAGAATAGCCTGTTCTAGATCACTCATATCGATTCTTGGGAAGGGGATGTATTGACCAGGGATTGTTGGGACGTCGAATGGGATGTCATCAACTTCTGCCGCGTTCGTCAATAGGTTCTTGACGAGGACTTTTCTTTTCTCTTCAATATTGTTCGCGATTTCGTGGTTGATTGGGTCTTTCAGGGGGGGGGTCCGATATACTCCTGTGGTTTGATGCCATTTAGCCATTCTAAAGACATCGTTGATCTTCTCTACTTTATCAACTTTTGCGATGTAAAAGGATTGTTTTGCTTTGCGGATTGTTTTTCGGAGGGAGCGTTTGGAATCGGTTGAATTCTCTGTTCTGTGGATTCGGCAGGCTTGAGTACAGTCTTCATTCCACCAGGGCTGTTGTAAGGGGCCGTTCGAGGATCTTTTTGCAGAGCCTGTATATGCCTCTTTGAGTACTTGTGTAATGCTCAAAGCAAATTTGTCTAAATCAGAAGGGGTAGCAAAATCTGTTGGAGAGTCGATATTGGTTAGGTTTACTGAAAGTAATTCTCCGAAGAGCTTCTCGTCCAGAGTCTTTAGCATCAATTTCGGTGTGGGTTTTAAGCTGCGGCAGTTCCAGTATAGTAGGGTTTTCAGAGTTTTGTGGTCTGAAGTACAATCCAGGTGGTCCGCTATAGAGGTGGATGCTGTAAATGGACCTGAGATGAAGGCTAGGTCGAGTACATTACCTCTCGAATGAGTCGGAATGCCTATGGGAGAGATGAGTCTGAGATTGTGTGTGTTGGTCCATTCGATGAATGGTTCTGCTAATGGGGAGGTGGGTATGTGTGAAGGGTCCCAATATGAATGATGGAGATTGAGGTCTCCAACTAGAAGGGTGGGGTTATGTGAGAAATCTTGTAATTCCAATAATGTTTTGATCGCTTGGTTTTCGTCTAGACATTTGGGGGGGGCGTTGTATATGTTAATGATTGTAAAGGATGAGTTGTTTGACGAGAGTAATTGTAGGAAGATCAGATCTCGGGAGATTGTGGGTCTGAGTTGGTTGATTCGGAAGCCGATATCTTTTTTGATGTATGTAAGGACGCGGGGGATGGTTTCCCAATCGTCGAGGGGGGTAAAGATTTCGTAGGAAGGGTGGGATTTAGTGATTTTTCTCGATGTGTCCGAGAATATGTATGGTTCTTGGATCAAGATAATGTCGGTTTGGTCTGAGTTTGCTAGAGCAAGAGCAAGTTCGTGTGAAGTTGCTCCTTTGCCTACATTTGATTGTGTAATAGATAAAGGTTTAGTTTGATTCATTAAATGGGATAACGAATGGGTCTTCGATGCTTAGGAATCGGTTGGCAGGGCGGGTGCTGGGGGGGCCAACAGAGTGGATGGATCCGAAAAGTCGGGTAGGAGGGGGTGAGGGCGTTACGGAGGGGTTCGGGGAATCCTCCATTTGGGCGTCTGGGGTTTGGGACTTGGTGCAACCGGCCTTTGCACAGGTTAAGGCGCGGCCTTCTGTATAGATTTTTCGGATCGATTGACGTTCTGATTTGGATTTCATCTTATTAGCGACGGGGCGAAGGGGGCATTTGGGGTCATCTGCTGGATGTGGTCCACAGCAGTGTAGACATTTGGCAGGGCAGGAGTGTGCCGTGCCGCATTTGGTAATATGATTGTTTTCGGTATGTTTGGTTGAGCCGCATAATCGACAGGTTTGGGGTCTGGAACAGGATCTGGAGTTGTGCCATTGGTAGCAACGGTTGCATTGGATCGTTTTCGGCTTTTGGATCAGTAATGTGGCCGGAATATTGGTTCCGAGGATTTTTAGTGATTTTTTCAATGCGATTGCATCTACTTTAAAGCTAACTATCCAGGTGGAATAATACAGGTCAGCTGCCATGCTTGTTTGTGTTTGTACAGCATGAGTTAGTTCTTGGCCGGAGTATTCTTTTATAGCTTCGTAGATGATTTCTTTTGTGACTGGGATGGAACCCATTTCAAAGGAATCGTTAAATACCGTAACGTTCCGGGGGACGTAGTTGAGTCGGTAGGTTGCCCATTTTTCTTGGGTCTCAATTTTACAGCTACCTATGGCAGTGGCAATAATAGCTTCTTTAGTTTTTAGAGCCGCAAGATTAGTAGGGGAGTTGGTGCAGAGGGCGAAGCCTGTTTTGACTTCCTGTACTTCTTTCAGTAAAGAGGAGGCCGGGCCAAGGACTTTCTTTAATGCTGTGAGAATAGCGAAGGTTCCTGCTTTTCGGGCTGGATGAGAATGGTCAATTCTTACAAACAAACGGTTGTCTGTTGGAGGGGCTAGTGGTTTTCGTGCCAGTGGGGCCGGTTGAGGTTTTTGGGGGGTGGGGTTGGGTGTGTCTGGGGTATTTTGGGCTTTCTGTGCGTAAGAAGGCTTGGGGGTCGGTTCTCCTGTCAGAGAGTTTGTGCAGGAGGGAGCGAGAGGGGTGGCAGTGGGCGTGACAGTGGGTGTGGTAATGGTGGTATTGGGGCGGGGGGGTAGTGCCCAGCAATGAGTGCGTCGAAGTGTCTTTCCGTAGTTGCTTTGAAATCGAGGCAAAGAGCGGTGAGGAGTTTTCGAGATCTCGTGGAGGAAGAGAGGACCTCGTTGGAGCTCAAATAACTGTCCAACAGGGTGGTAATCGGGCCAAAGATGGTTTGGGCCTCATTGGCTTTGGTGGTAAGGGCATTTGCTCTGTCCAAAAGGGATTGGGAGAGCTTCGGGGGGCTAGGGTTAGCCATTTTGGGAGAGGAGGGGGACGAGAGGAGAGGCGTGGCTCTCTGGCGTCCGCCACGGGTTTTTGGTGAAACTTGTAATGATAAAAGTTATACAGAATTTCGATATTTGAGGTACGTATACGTGACTTCGAATGTTACACGTTAACCATGCAGGGAACATTTCAATCTCCTACAAGATCACATGATCATATATCTCGCCCCCAAGTTACATTTAATTTTAACTGATTCTCAACATCACCAGTATATTCAATCACCATCCATACAACAAAACTGTGATCAATCGAAACCAATTTAAAGTTAGAAGGAAATCTCACGTTGATCTTCGCTATCAAGAGTATCTTTTTCAGATATCACTCAAAATACAATCAAAATGGCTACTTCAATCTTTACACGCAAACTCGATCTTCTTTATCTTGTCTACTTCAGTACTCATATACCTGTTATGTTTTGTATGTCTTGTCTTTTTCATTGTTCTATTTACTCTTCTCCATCCTCTCCATCCTCTTCACCCTCTTCATCTCTCCCCCTCTCCTCCTCTTCCTCTGCTCCTCCTACCCTCCCTGCCCTTCATCTCAACACCCCACACACAAAATCCAACTCCCTCCCCTCATCCCCTCGCTAACCGTCTCCTCTAGTAATGGACCTCCAAGCCCTCTACCCACCCTCCCTCACACCCACCTTCTTAACCTCAATCAAAAATTTCTACATAACAACCTACAACGATCAATTCTTCATATCTCCACCCATCTACTTCCAACTCTTCATCTGGCTAGAATTGTTAGTCCACGTACCCGTTAGTTTCTGGGCTATTGGAGGATTATTAAGGGGTAAGTTTTTTTATATATTTTGCCGTTTTGGATGACTATATATTTGAATTGAAGTATCACTCATACTGTTGACAAGGGGGAGAAAGGAAATGATGGATATTTTAGGGTAGTGAAAGATCAGATATCAGAGAATTTGTGAGACATCATATTCATCTCATGATTGTGACACAAGTGTGTAGCCAGTCTTTCCGGGAATTTCCATATCAATCCAGTCATATCTATATTTTCTACCCATTTTCATTTAGGCTCATTTAGATGAATATCTATGCATCAATATAGACGATCATAACATGCACGAAGCATCTTAATGAGCATTCTCGATCTTCAAACTTCTCTCGTGTTATCTTCCCTCATTCCCTGCATTATATCTCATCTTATACATATAGTTCATAAAACGCCATAGTAAAAAGCAATGGCCCCCTATTTTCATTTCTTATCATTTGGCACATTTCCTTATATCCATAAATTACTCATCTATCCCCCTCCGCTAATTCCCCAACCTATCCCTTTTACTCCTATCATCTCTACCCTCTCCCCTCCTTGTCCACCACCCTTTCCTTTTCTATGCGCCCTCTTCCCCTCTCCTTTCACACACTCTCTTTTCCTTTCATCCTCTGCCATATTCTCCCCACCCAAACCACCTCCCCAACCCAAACTAACCTCATCCCCACACCCACCCACAGACTCCCCTCAAACACCGCTCGTCCTCCTCCCCTACTCCTTTGAAGTCTTTCTCACCACCCTAATCTGCATCCACGAATACCTCTACTGGCCCCTGAGCCCACGCCAAAAAACTTGACCTGACAACTTTATAACGGTCCATATATATTACTCTGTACGTCATTTCTTTCATCCCATTTCCATCCATCCTTGTCCAACCTTCCAATCCACCTCAAAACAAGAAAAGAAAACCACAATCAACTCACACCCCACCCTTAAAAGCTACAATAATGTGCATCGATATGTACAAGCGGCTTTCGCACTTCATCAACACCCACAGCACTAAATCCAACATCGACATCAACACCAACACCAAAACCAACACGCAACAAAAAAAGAATATCTAATTAACATATCACATCACCTCACCTCACCTCGCATCTCATCTAAACACGCATACAGATCCCGAGTCCACACAAATCAAACGTTCAAACCCCTTTAAATCAATCATCCAAGCCAAGCCCAGCGAGGGCGTCCCCTCTCGGATCTCCTTTAATTGGGGCTTGATGCAAGAACCTTGAAATAAACAATAAACATAAAATGAATCAATCGCCAGATCAAAATATCATCTTTATATCTTTGTAGCTTCTGATTCTGATTCTGATTCTGATTCTGATTCTAATTCTAAATTGAAATTTCATATTTACGTGTGTGTGTGTGCGTGTGTATGTTTTTGTTTTGTTTTGTTTCTTTTACCCCTTATTCTATATCTCCCGTTAAAAGGAGGGATGATTCACCATTCACTATTCACCATTTACATCTTACTTACATCGTATATCAATCATATATACCTACATTATCCATACTCACACACTCACATTCACACACTCACATCCAACCCCCGCAAACAACCAAAACCAAAACCAAGGGGGGGGGGAGAGATAAGATACCTACGCAGTAAGTATATAAAGTTCCTCTACTGCCCTCTATAGCACAGCACAGCACAGCACAGCACAGCACTGCCACCCCCAAAACCTCTCAAATCTTGCATTCAACTTTTGATATCATTAATGTAATATAATGTAACATAATATAACGTAATAGAATATAATATAACATCCACAGACATCATACCGTACCGTACCGTAACATAATATAATAAAAGAGAAGAGAAGAAAAGAGAAGAGAAGAGAAGACATAAAACACCCTGTATCATTTACATGTACGACATTTACCCCCCATACTAGGCCATCTCTCCCTCCCTCGTCAAGAAAGGGAAAAAAGAAAAAGGAAAAAAGAGGTCAGATCTCAGTCTCGCTAGAAGACAATCGAATCCCAAGAATCTAACCCCAAACCACAAATGTCTTCCCATCACAAACCCTACACGTCTCCTACCCCTACCCCCTAATCCCTCTTCCCATCCCTTCCCCTCCCCCAACAAACCCCAACCATTCCCCACCGCCACACCACCCCCACCCCCACCCCCCCTCACAACCCCATACCCCAACGGCGTCGCACCACCCAAACTACTCTTCCCCCCCCAACCCTCCCACCCTAGCCAACCTACCACTCCACCCTCTCATCCTCCTAGGTACCTCCCACCCCACCATATAAGCCCCCATAATCGTTGCACCAGCCCCAAAAGCCAAAACGACATATCCAAACGTAAGCCAATTAACATGACCCCCTAGACCATTCCATTCGACCTTTCCATTTTCCCTCGGGAGACTCGCGCTTGGAAACCACCTCACCGATAATTTCAATGGTAATTCATCACCTATGATGAGTTTCTTCGTGAGCGCTGCGGGTCCGGTTATGTGACTTAGTGGACTGGTACTATATGCCACGCCACTATCTATGACCCCCGAATCGTGCTTTTGTAGATGATGTTTAGGGACGGAATGAAGAAGAACATTGAGATGAGTTGAGATGTGGGAGATGGGAGAGTTGTAATGTGCCGGAGAGAGCGAAAACAAGAGGAACATATTCTTGTTTATAGTTTGGATAACTACTGATATGATGAACAGTTGGCGCTGGACGAGAAGGAAGTCGACAAGAAAGGGGGGCATCTGAGTGGATATAAAATTCTAGGAGATGAAAGAAGGGATCTGTAACTAAAGGAATTGTACAATTGAGTTCTAAAAAAGAGTCAGTAAATCATCAATTCCAGAAAGCAATTTTAATTATTTTCTTTTTAAAAAAAAAGAAGTAATACTAACCTTCTTCAACTCCATATTTTAATTCCAATGGTTTTTCCTGTTTCATTACATATCGGGAATGGTATATATTTTAACGAATTATCGTCTAGTTGAACATGTTCTCCTGTATTACTGATAGATAATCATTAGCTTTTATTCGTAAATCTTCAACTTTGCTTTTTTTCATTTCATTCCCCAACATTATTTCTCCCATCTCTTTCTATCCCTATTCATGCGTTCATCCATTGAACCTCTCATTTCTCAATCCCTCTATCCAGATTTTCTTCTGAACCACTTAAAATTCATATATAGTCTGTATAATCTGTAAAGTCTCCGGCACACGTATTTCGTCCTCTCAGTCGCAGTCGCATTCGCAGTCGCATTCGAAATTGTCCAATCCAGCAATATCACCCTCAATACCTCCTCTTCCATTTCCATGCCACCCAATCCATTTCATGGGGGCAAACCCCCAAGCTCGCTACGCTCGAATATCGTTTCCTTTCCCCATCCCCCATCCCCTCTCCAACATCCTCATCTGCCAAACCTGCCGCCCTCTCAAAACACCCCTCAACCCATACCACCATATCCCCATATCCGCCAACTTCGTGCATTCATGCATTCGTGCATCCGTATCACCGCATCATATAAACATACGCCTTCCCCCCTCCCCCCTTTCCCCCTCCCCCTTTCCCCATCCTCAAAAACCAAAAAAAAGACAACTCACACATCCCTCTCCATACACTCGACCCGAATCCCCCGCCCCAAAATGATAACTCGGCAACGCCAACCCCTCCTCATAAATCTCTCCCACCGTATTCCTCTCTGATCCTTTCCCTCCTCCTCCCCCTTCCCCCGCAATCGCAATCCCCGCTCCCGTCAGCAGTGCCAGGAGCGCGAGCGGAAAGTTTTCTTTGCACAGGTGCATAGTTATGTTAAGGTATGTTGCGTTGCGTTGCGTTGCGTTGCGCTGTGTGGAGTTGAGTTGGGTTTCGCCGTATCGAAGTTGCGTATCGCGGTGTTGAGTTTCGTCTCCTATCGTATCGTATCGTGTCGTCTCCTGCCGTATCCTCTCCTATCCCACTATTCCCAACCAACACGACGAATACCCACGATCGATCAATCAATCAATGAATCAATCGTTGTCAGGTAGGCAGCTAGGGTATGTATGTACCCCATGCACGTATATAGCAAAAGCTTCCTCTCTCTCCCCAA